>JACEFZ010008058.1:0-177500 GCA_014155875.1 Cepaea nemoralis | reverse complement strand
CATCCCATCTCACTGTCCACTACATCCCACCTCACTGTCCACTACATCCCATCTCACTGTCCACTACATCCCATCTCACTGTCCACTACATCCCACCTCTGTCCACTACATCACACCTCACTTTCCACTGCATCCCACCTTACTGTCCACTACATCCCATCTCTCTGTCCACTACATCCCAACTCTGTCCAATACATCCCACCTCTGTCCACTACATCCCATATCACTGTCCACTACATCCCATCTCACTGTCCACTACATCCCACCTCACTGTCCAATACATCCTACCTCTTTCCACTACATCTCACCTCTGTCCACTACATCCGATCTCACTGTCCACTACATCCCATCTCACTGTCCACTACATCCTATCTCACTGTCCACTACTTCCCATCTCACTGTCCACTACTTCTCACCTCACTGGGCACATCAATCCACTCCACTCTGCACTACATCCCACCTCTGTCCACTACATCCCACCTCACTGTTCACTACATCCCACCTCACAGTCCACTACTTCCAATCTCACTGTCCACTACTTTTCACCTCACTGGGCACATCACTCCACTCCACTCTGCACTACATCCCACCTCTATCAACTACATCCCACCTCACTGTTCACTACATCCCATCTCACTGTTCACTACATCCCACCTCACTGTCCACTACATCCCATCTAACTGTCCACTACATCCCACCTCATTGTCCATTACATCGCACTTCACTGTCCACTACATTCCACCTCACTGTCCACTACATCCCACCTCTGTCCACTACATCCCATCTCACAGTCAACTACATGCCACCTCTGTCCACTACATCCCACCTCACTGTCCACTATATCACACCTCACTGTCCACTACATTCCACTTCACTGTCCACTACATCCCGCCTCTGTCCACTACATCCCATATCACTGTCCACTACATCCCACCTCTGTCCACTACATCCCACCTCACTGTCCACTACTTCCCATCTCACTGTCCACTACATTCCATCTCACTGTCCACTACATCCCACCTCACAGTCCACTACTTCCAATCTCACTGTCCACTACTTTTCACCTTACTGGGCACATCACTCCACTCCACTCTGCACTACATCCCACCTCTATCAACTACATCCCACCTCACTGTTCACTACATCCCATCTCACTGTTCACTACATCCCACCTCACTGTCCACTACATCCCATCTAACTGTCCACTACATCCCACCTCATTGTCCATTACATCGCACTTCACTGTCCACTACATTCCACCTCACTGTCCACTACATCCCACCTCTGTCCACTACATCCCATCTCACAGTCAACTACATGCCACCTCTGTCCACTACATCCCACCTCACTGTCCACTATATCACACCTCACTGTCCACTACATTCCACTTCACTGTCCACTACATCCCGTCTCTGTCCACTACATCCCATATCACTGTCCACTACATCCCACCTCTGTCCACTACATCCCACCTCACTGTCCACTACTTCCCATCTCACTGTCCACTACATTCCATCTCACTGTCCACTACATCCCACCTCACTGTCCACTACTTCTCACCTCACTGGGCACATCAGTCCACTTCACTGTGCACTAAACCCCACCTCACTATCCACCAGATCAATCTCACTGTCCACTACATCCCACATCACCGTCCACTACATTCAACATCATTAGCCACTACATCCCACCTCATTGTCCATTAAATCCAACCTCTCTGTCTACTACACCCAACTTCACTGTCCACTACATCAACCTCACTGTCCACTACATTCAATCTCACTGTCCACTACATCCCACCTCACTGTCCGCTACATCCCATTTCACTGTCCACTACTTCTCACCTCACTGGGCACATCAGTCCACTTCACTGTTCACTAAACTCCACCTCACTATCCACCAGATCAACCTTACTATCCACTACATCCCACATCACCGTCCACTAAATTCAACTTCACTACATCTTACCTCACTGTCAACTACATCCCACCTCAATGTCCACTATATCAACCTCACTGTCCACTACATCAACCTCACTGTCCACTACATCCCACCTCAATGTCCACTATATCAACCTGACTGTCCACTACATCCAACTTCACTGTCCACTACATCAACCTCACAGTCCACTACATCCCACCTCAATGTCCACTATATCAACCTCACTGTCCACTAGATCAACCTCACTGTCCACTACATCCCACCTCACTGTCCACTACATCAACCTCACTGTCCACTACATGCCACCTCACTGTCCACTAAAAGGACCTGGCTGTGCACCACAAATGACCTTACTGTCCACTACATGCCGTTTCACTGTCCACTACATATAATGTCACTATCCACTACATTCAACCTCACTATCCAAAACAAATGACCTGGCTGTCCAGCATAAATGACTTCACTGTCCACTATATTCAACCTCACTGTCCACTACATTCAACCTCACTGACCACGACAAATGACCTGACTGCCCCCCCCCCCCACAAATGTCCACTACATCCCAACTCTCTGTCCACTACATCCAACATCAATCACTGTCCATTAAATCTAATGTCACTGTCCACTACATACAACTTCACTGTCCACTACATCCAATCTCACTATCCACTACATCCAATCTCACTGTCCACTACATCCAACCTCAGTTTACACTATATCAACCTCACTGTCCACTACACAAACCACTGTTTCCACTACATCGAACTCCACTGTCCACTACATCCAATCATATTGTCCACCACAAAAGACCTCACTGTCCACTAACGGCCTCCTGAATGTCCACAGTTCACCCTGGTTGAGACGGTGCTCTCGACCCTGCAGGACTACTGGCCCAGGTTCATGAACAAATGGAACCTGGTCATCAAGCTCAGCTGCGGAGCGGTCTTCTTCCTAATGTGCCTGCCATTTGCAGCTAGGGTTTGTGTTCCATCCTCTCTCCACACTTAATCATATACATACTTAAATACATACATGACGAGGTCGCCGTGGCCAAGAGGGAGAAATACGCGTAAACTTTCTTTTCTGACGATCAGTTGGATTTGTCACTTATCGTTCACAATGCAATGGCAAACTGAAGACTATGTAACTAACTTTTACTTTCTTTAAATAAACAAAAGTTAGTTGCATATCCTTTACGTGACGTGGCAGTCAACCCAAGCATTTGTGTGTGTGTGTGTGCGCGCGCGCGCGTGTGTGTGTGTGTGTGTGATTTCTTTTGCAAGTTTATGTTCAGTAGTTTGCCATTGCTTTCTGAACGATCGGCGCTAATACCATACTATGAAAACCAACGAAAAGGTGGTCTATTTGCAAATCGCACTGAAGCTGTGTTTCGAACGCGGTATGCGGGATTACGAATTGATTCAGTAACCCTTTCGCCATAGGCAAACTAATGAACTTAACATTGCCCAGAAAATAATCTCGGGGTTGACTGCAACGTTCTGAAAAGGACACTGCAGCTTACCAAGCATGCCGTAAGAGGCGAATAAGAGAGTGGAGTGAGACTGGCTAACTCAGCTCATTGAAATCGTGATCTGCGAAATCCAGTCAACCATGAAGAAGACTACAAAGGGCTTGGCTTGAGTTGGTGTCGCCCTTGCTGAATAGAACCGCACTGGAATCAACACTCACATATCTTAAGTAGGTTGTATCATATGTTGTGTATGAATACTGTCGATGATGATAATCTTGATGATGATAATGTTGATTATTATTATTATTATGAAATTGATGATGATGATGATGCTGATTATGATGATGATCGTGATAATGATGATTATGATGATTATTAAATTGATGATAATGATCATCGCGATGATGATGATGATAATGATGATGATGATGATGATGATGATGATGATGATGATAATTGATCAGTTGATGATGATGATCGTGATGATGATGATGATGATAATAATGATTATGAAATTGATTATGATGATGATGAGGAGGAGGAGGAAAGGATAATGTTGATGATGATGATGATGATGATGATGATGATGATGATGATGATGATGATGATGATGATGATGATGATGATGATGATGATGATGATGATGATGATGATGATGATGATGATGATGATGATGATGATACTTGTTATGGAAGATGGCAGCTATAGACTAATTCAAAGCAGTCTCAAAAAGAAAGCTAGGTGTATTAACCCCACATGTTCATAAACCAATGAGCACGCGAAGGTTACAAACTACTGCTATAGCCGGGGGCACATAGTTGGGGTGTGCGTCCAACCTGGCAAAATACACCCATGGCTTTTGCATTCATCCCCTCTGTCAGCAAAAGTCCAACTCTTGACGGAACTGTTTTAACATTAGAAGGGGCGACGGCGAGTCTCTCGCGCTGTAAAACCAGACTGCTCTACATATGTATCTACATACATATATATCTGAACTCGAGTAAGACATCGGTCTATTCTAGCAAAAGAACGGTACTGAAGACGTAGGCAACCAGCCAGTAGGCGCACCACAACAATCAATATAAAATAACACAAAGTAATGCAGCTTTACAGAATAGAATTACGAAACATACAGGACGTTGCGGCGACTAGCCTTCATGAGCAAACAAATACACACACAAAACACAACATATAGTCACGGAGAAGACCCTATGGCAGTGTTTCCCAACGTGGGGCCCACGCCCCACAGGGGGGCAATTCGACTGTTAAGGGGGGCAATTCGAAAATGGAAGAAATCGGCTGAATATAACAAAACGGGGAGACTTGAGACTGAAGTTAACTAAATTGGAACCTGACATAAGATCTCTTTGCAGCAAGCATCAAGCGCAAGGATCTCACTAAATTTAAATAATAAATAATTACTAATAATTAAAATAATATAGAAAAATCTTTCATTAAAATTATTTTGTACTTGAATTTCAGTTCTCCATTATATGTTTTGAAAATTTACTTACTGTGTTTGCTCAATAATTACCTAGTGATTTCTTCCTAAAACCTATCATTCAAGTTTCTTTAGTGAACATTTCAATTTTTGAATATTAAAAATAATGTATATGTTGAGGGGGGGGGGGGGCGTGGGGCGGGGGAGGGGGGCAATATGAATTTTAGAAAGGCTTAAGTGGGGCATGGCACAAAAAAGGTTGGGAAACACTGCCCTATGGTGACTACATTAAGGCATAAGGATGGGATGAGAAAAAGATGAAAAAATGAGAGCAATGAAGAGAAAATAAAAATAGGGAGTGAAATGAACGGGACAGTGAACGGTGACGGAGTATAATTGCAAGATAAGAGGTAAATGTAAATAAGAAAAATAGAACATCAGAATGCTACGCAAACACGCTATAAAAAGCGAATGAAATAAGGAAGAGACGTACTTGAAGTTTGATGAGGCTAAGGAGACATCAATATTTTACCTAAATGATCATTAAAATAGCAACATATTCTATACTTCCTGCTTATGGCTTTATTCCAGGGCGGGATGTACCTATTCCAGTTGATCGACTGGTATTTCTCAACGTTTACAGTTCTTATGGTAGCCATACTAGAGTGTGTGGTTGTCTCTTGGATCTATGGTAAGACTACGGGCAAGGGAAGTAACATACGCATGTATGTTCCAGACTAATTTGTTTATTAACTCCTCCTGATTTCTAAAACGCTCACATGATTTTCTCTCTCTCTCTCTGTCTCTCTCTCTCTCTCTCTCTCTCTCTCTCTCTCTCTCTCTCTCTCTCTCTCTCTCTCTCTCTCTCTCTCTCTCTCTTTCTTTCGTTCCTCCATCACTAGGGATAAAGATATCGCTTTCTTTCTTCCGTCATGAGGTCATGTTTGGAAGTCCGGAGATGACATGAAAGTCACAAAACAAACCTTTACGCCCGGAGCTTACGAGCAAGTTCGGAGTCTGGAGATGATTTGTTAGTCCAGATCATCATCATCATCAAAGTGCCCTGCCAGCTGGCCTTCATGGCTCTCCGCAGATCTCGGTCTTTGGTGTTCTGGATCAACTCTGCTGATGATATTCCTCCATGCCCTCGTCTCAATCCATCCAGCATCATTTCTCTTGGTCTGCCCCTGCCTCTTTCCCTCGATCTTTCCAGTTGTCACGATGTTCTCCAATGCCTCTCTTCTCATCACATGACCAAAGAAATCTGTTTGTCTCTTTCTTAATGTTGTATATAGTGTTCTAGTTTCATTAGCCTATTGCAAGCAATCGTTGTTAGTTATTCTGGCAGTTCCAAGAAATTCGCAACATTCGTCTCAAAAACCACATCTCTGTTGCTTCTAATTTCTTCCTAATTTGTTCACTTACATTCCAAGATTCACTGCCATACATAAAAACTGGTTCTATATAGCATTTCTGCACTCTCTTACATTCATTGATAGTGATTTATTGCATAAGATACTCTTTATTTTCTGAAATGCGGCTTTTGTCTGCCCTATTCTGCTCTTAGTCTCTGTTGTACATCTTCATCTGATGTTATAAATGTCCCTAGGTATTTAAAATTATCCACTTGGTTAAGAATTTTCCCTTCTATTTCTATGTCACATTTTAGTGTCCCCATTTTCTTTGATATCACCATTGTTACTGTTTTCTTGATATTCAAGGAGAGTCCTTTCTTTGCACTCTCTGTTACTTTTTTTGTTGCGTATCCCTTACGGGACGTTGCAGTCAACACCAGCATTTTCAGCTGCTGTTGATGTACTAGGCAGGTGTTACGTTCAGTAGTTTGCCATTGCTTTCTGAACGACCGGTCTCTATACCTTTTTCGAAAAAACCAGCACCGGCGTGTTTCGAACCCGGGTATACGGGCTCACAAACCGCGTTCGCAAGCCCTTCAGCCACAGAGACCGACTCTGTTACTACAATGTCTATAAATTGTTGTAGGTCTGTTGTATTATATATACTATTATATATATATATATATATATATATATATATATATATATATATATATATATATATATATATATATATATATATATATATTATAAATACTGCGTCATCTGCATAGCGTATATTGTTTATATTATAACCTCCGATTAGTATTCCTGGTTTCTCTTTGATATCTCTCAATATTACTTCGCTATAGAGGGAGAAGAGATCCGGTGACAAGATACACACCTGTCATACTCCTAGCTCTATCTGTTCGTAACTACTCTCTTTATTTCCCATTTTAAATTCTGCTACTGTGTTCCAGTAAATATCCTTTATTATTAAATCTTTCCCATCAATGTTGATATCTTTCAACATTTTAATCAGTTCATCATGATTTACTTTATCAAACTGCCTTAGTTTAATCTATGAGGCACAAATATATGTCTTGCTGTGCCTCTGTTGATCTTCTATTAGTGTTCGTAATATATATATATATATATATTACATTATTTGTACCCTTTCCTTTCATAAAACCATACTGTTCTTCACTAATTTCTAATTTTATTTTCTTGCTTGCTATTCTCATTAAAATTCTGAGTAGAAGCTAAGTGATATAGTTTATGAATTGTACGAACATCTTCACATTCAATTGCTCCTGGTCTTTTTTGGTATAGCTATAAATACAGATGTTAGCATATCGCTCGGTAAACTTCAACTGCTGTAAAAATCATTCAATATTTTGGTTAATATATCTACTCCAAATTCTCCCAATACGTCTAATTCTTCTATTGTGATTTCATCTGGCCCAGCTGTTTTTCCTTCCTTCATATGTTTCGTAGCGTCAACGATTTCTTCTTTTAGAATAGGTGGGCCTTCTATTAATTCTTTCCTTTCTCCATAATATAATTCTCTTATATAGTCATTCCACCTCTTCATTATAGCACCTTCCTCCAGTAATAAATTTACTGTTTTTGATTTCAAGCACCCTGTATTGATTCTTATTTTTCTTCCCGTGAGCTCACTGATTTGTCTGTGCGTATTTTGTATCTTTAATGGAATTTAATTACATTTTTTTGCATTGCTTGTTTAACCAACTTTATTTTGCCTTCACAAATTTATCTCTTAATTCTTTATTTATCTGAGTATATTCTTGTTTATCATTTTTATTATGTTTCCTTTTGTCCATCAGCATTAACATTTCTTCATTCATCCATTTTTCTTAGCTTTTTGGCTTGTCTCCGGTAACATTTCTTCGCTAGTTTGATGAATGGAGTTCCTTAACATTTCCCATTATTCATTAAAACTCTGTATTTTAGCTATTGCATTGTACATATTGTTTCCCAGTCATTCTGCATTGTTCTTGAATATCTTTATCTACTTTCAGAACCTCTTTATTAAGTCTCAAGTTCTTAACCATTTTCCCCTCTCTTTAATCGAATTTTTATTTGTCCACATAGTGGTACATGATCACTATTACGGTCAGCACCCGGCATTGTCTTTACATTAATTAAGGCATTTCTAAATCTTTTATTAATAAGTATGTAGCCAATTTGGTTGAGTATTTTCTTATCAGGGCTTTTCTATGTGTATAGTCGTCTTTTATGGCGTTTAAACCGTGTGTTTCCAATTATCATATCATTAATATTTGCCTATTCTATTAGTTTCTCTCATCTTTCATTTCGTGTACATAAATCATAATTCCCCACTATATTCTCCATGTTTCCCTTTTCTACTTTTGCTTTACAATCTCCCAGTATTATTTTTATTTCTTGTGATCCAATTTGAGCTATCGCCATTTTTCCTTCATCTTAAAAGTGTTGTATTTCTCCATCACTACTTCTTGTTGTTGTTGCATATACTTGTATAATATTTATATTTGTTGGTTTGCCTTTGACTTTGACCATTATAATTCTATCTGAAACACACCGATATCCATTAATTGATTTGGCTGTTTGTTCATCAAATATTACTCCTACACCTTTTTCATGTGTATAAATAAGAATAAATTATTGTGTTTGTCGGTTATAATTTTGCCAGATCCGTTCCATCTCATCTCACTTTTTTAAAATGTCGCATATCCCTTTCAGGACATTGCAGTCAACACCAGCATTTTTCAGCTGCTGATGTACTAGGCAAGATTACGCTCAGTAGTTTTCCATTGCTTTCTGAGCAACCGGCTCACATACCCCGTAAGTTACCAACGCGACCAGTACCGCTACCAATTCTCGCGCACGTTACGTTCCTCACGTGGATATACGGGATTACGGAGAAAGACGTTAACCTCTAGGCCAGAGAGATGGCCATCTCACTTATGCATAGTATATTAATGTTCATGTTTTCCATTTCTCTTAGAACAGTGTTCAACTTTCCCAGCTCATTTAATGTCCTAACATTCCATGTTCCTACTCTAAATGTATTTACTTTTGTTATGATCTTGCTATCAGTAGCTGGGTGACGGTCTGGTGTCAGCTGTGGCTCATGTCTGTCTCTAACGGACGAGGATGTCCTAAAACAGCCATTAACGTCGTTCACTATCTTTGAAATTTGTTTTGCCATGAAATCTTGGGAAGATAATGTGGTGGCTTCCTCTTGCCTTCTACATCCACATGGTAGTCTTTTACCTCTGCCTTTGACAACCTTTTCCGACTGTCAGGACAAGTGAGTGTCCTGCTCTGCTTTAGATCCAGATAGTCCAGATATGACTTGTAAATTTAATACCAGGCTGTCAGTGAGGCCATAACATATTCTCTGTAGATAAAGGTTATGATGACCGGACATTTCTAGATTGTCTCCCCTGTTCAACCACCATATACCTTGATGCCTTGCAAGTCACTAGTCCTGCCCCGACGGAAACACGCCATTCGATCCGGTCTGATGCGTCGGCATCCCATGTGTCGGGGTTTATGTCGTAGTCCTGAAGTGATGTTTAAAAGGCAAGAATATCGACTTCATTGCACCAGGTTTTATCTCATATAGCTTGGTCTCTTTCTGCAGGACGGCCTGCCGAAAGTGTCGCACAAAGCACGAACTCCGCAGCTCCAGCGACGACCTCCAGGAGTCTCCGAGAAAATTTCCCTCTCAACCGAACGACATAGCCCGTAATCGAACCCACAATCTTCGGAGCGCCAGGCAGTCGGCGTGACTATGTATCACGGAGATTCTGTAATTGACGTTCTAAGATTGTCATTCTAGCGTCTTTTCTGTCCACGGTGACGTATTAAGCGTGTCCTTCTAGCGTCTTTTCTGTCCACAGTGACGTCTTAAGCCTGTCCTTCTAGCGTCTTTTATGTCCAGTGTGACGTCTTAAGTGTATCATTCTAGCGTCTTTTCCGTCCACAGTGACATCTTAAGCGTGTTCTTCTAGCGTCTTTTTTGTCCACAGGTTCCTGTCAAATGTGATTCCCAGATACTTCAGTTTGTTCTGAGACCCGACTAAGACATGACTAAGACCAGGCTGAGACCTGATTAAGACATGGCAGATATTCTGGTCTTATACAGTCTTATGCCTGTCCTTCTAGCGCCCAGACAGGCTGGCAGCCAGACAGAGAGACAGACAGACAGACAGACAGACAGACAGACAGACAGACGGATGGACAGACAGACAGACGGACGGACGGACGGACGGACGGACGGACGGGTGGATGGATGGAAGGACAAATATATAGACAGGCAGATAGAACGAACAGACTTTATTTTCAAAGAATTGAGCACGCAAGTCGTCTGACAGTCTGCCCTGAGGTAAGTAGGCTGGCAGATAGACAGACAGACAGATGGATGGGTGATGTATGCACAGACCTTCTGTACGCTGAAGGCGTGGTAGGCAGTTTTTAAACACCTCCACGACACGCAAGCAATGGCACACAAATGAAAGTTAAATTGCCCTGAGAATCAAGCTGGGGTTGATCGCAACGTCCTGCAATGGACATTCATTCATTCATTCATTCATTCATTCATTCATTCAATTAGTAGCATGGCCTTTGCAGAATCTCGTTCACATAACAACTGTCCGGAAAAATTCTCGATCATAAGCAAGATGTCCCGCGTCCGATACACCCATCTGGAGATCATCTGCCACATCCTGCACCCATCTTCTCTTTGGCCTTCCTCTTCCTCTCTTCCCAGGCATATACCTCTCCATTATTGTTCTCTTTAAACTTTCGTGACGTTTCAAGTGACCAAAATATGTCAATTCGTTGTTTTATCATCTTTAACAGCCAACCTTCTTCAGTATTCAGCTCTTGAAGTATGGCTGCATTTGTTCTTTTCTTTATCCAAGATATTCTTCGAACTCGTCTATAACATTTATATTCAAAGGCATTTATGCGCTGTTCGGCTTGTTCAGTAAGTATCTAAGGTCTCACATGCGTATGTTGCAATAGGAAAGATGCATGCTCTTAAAAATCAAATTCTTGTAGTTCTGTCTGACCCACTCCACAATTTATTCAGTTGTTTCAGTCTTTGAAGAGCAATAGATATTCGTCTTTTAATTTCTTTCATTGTATCACCATTGTTGGTAATCAATGACCCAACATATTCGAAATCTTCCACTATAAATGTTAATGATTTTTTTGGGGGGAGGAGGGAGGGGGGGGGGGGTTCTGTTTTATTATATTTAGTTATATATTTATATGGTTAATTTTGTGTGTGGTTTATTTCAGGAGCCGACAGATTCCTGGACGATCTGAGCTTAATGTTGCCAAGACGACCGCCCTACCTGTTTGCCATACTGTGGAGGTTTATCACCCCAGGGTTATTGCTGGTAAGTGGGGGGTGATTTCATGTCAGAATATCTGCCATGTCTTAATCAGGTCTCAGCCTGGTCTTAGTCATGTCTTAGTCGGGTCTCAGAACAAACTGAAGTATCTGGGAATCACATTTGACAGAACCTGTCCTTTAAGGACCATGTGGAGACGGTTGTGACAAGGTCTCTAAAAGGGACTCAATGCACTTAAAACTATGGCTGCAATGGACACAGAGCAGCGAATGCTTTTCATTTTCTCCGGGGTATGCCGGTGTGCTGGGGAATGAACAGGCGGACACATTGGCTGGCCCTGCAAAATTTGGTGGAATATTGATGCATGACAAGGCAGACGTGGTTGCGGCCTTGTGGGAGCACGTGTACACCTCGGAGGAGCAAATGGATCACCATGGTCTGGCAAGAATGAGACAGCGAGGAGTGACGAGGGGATCTGGCCGGTGCTCGACGCTCAGAGGAAAGGCGAGACGGACATATAATCAGATTGCTACTGGTACTATTGGTGTTGGAACTCTTCACTGGCTGCTTAGAATGGGGACGGAGCGCTTATGGGAATGCCCCGAATGCTGTGATGGCGGTTCCTAAATCAATCAATCAATCAATCAGTCAGGTCTAAGTCATGTCTTAGTTAGGTCTCAGCCTGGTCTTAGTAAGGTCTTAGTCAGGTCTTAGTCAGATCTTAGTCAGATACGACAGTGCAACCGTTTGACAGTAGACGGTACGACCTGATTTCTGTTTGCGCCGAATATTGGGATGCGCTCACCAAACCCAACACCCCACATTGTGCCGCGGCTTCGGGTGGAGGAGCGCAACTGGGAGGGTGCAAGCCTTATCTTAGTTCGAGAAATTGCAACCTAACGACTAAATGTTACCCGTGAACCGAATGACGGAGTCCTCGGAAGAGCCTAGTATCTTCAGAGCGAGAGGCCTGCCTGCTTAACCACTCAGCCACGGAGACTCATTGAAATGGGAGTGACATGACAGAAAAGGATAAAGCTAGCAAACTAATATGGCAAACACTGAGATGAGAGAAAACATTGCACCCTCAAATAAAGACCAGACATTAAAGGTAATTGGACGGTGCGAAGGAATGAAAAGTACATGTGTAGTTAGTAGTAGTAGTAGTAGTAGTAGTAGTAGTAGTAGTAGTAGTAGTAGTTAGTAGTAGTAGTAGTAGTAGTAGTAGTAGTAGTAGTAGTAGTAGTAGTAGTAGTAGTAGGTAGTATAGTGGTAGAAGTGGCAGTGTTAGTATACCATAAGGAGAGAAGCACTTGACGAAGACTATGTGAAAGGTCAGTGAACACAGAGTGACAGAGGGTGTTTTTCTCACCCACTCACTCACTCACTCACTCACATCACTCACTCACTCACTCACTCACTCACTCACTCACACAGAGAGAGAGAGAGAGAGAGAGAGAGAGAAGAGAGAGAAAGAGAGAGAGAGAGAGAGGCATACATACATCATCATTATTACAATCACCACCAAATGCCATGCCGATAAGCGTGTAGACACGCTAAACAGGCGGCTGATGTTTCCAGTGCGGAGATGACACATTGTGATGATGATGATCGATACTGAATGCCGAGATGACACATTGTGATGATGATGATGATGATGATGATCGACATTGAATGCGAAGGTCAGCGCTGCCGAATGGATAAGAGCGTTTGCTCTTAAACTTCCGTGTGCTGATGCATATTTAGCGGATTCGACAACCCCTACACCGAAAAGTTGGACTAAAATATTGACTTCTCGCCCTTGACTTGGGGACATAAATTACAAGTACTTCAGAAGATGGAGTGGGTTCGCCTGATGGCGAGGGACACTGGTAATAAGGAAAGCTAAGCCACATGAAAAAAATGAGTCCGATGCACTAGAAATGGTGGCAGTTGTATGGACTACGTTTGAGTTCAAAGCTAGCGATTACACAATTAAGAAACATAACATTGAGTGCAGACATGTTTGTATCCAGTCTTGTTTTCTATTCCAGGCGCTGTTGGTAACGACCCTGGCAACCTACCGGCCCCCGATTTACGAAGGTTATGTCTTCGGGCCGGGCGCCGTGGCTTTTGGCTGGTTCATAGCTTCCGTGACCTTCATCCCCGTGCCAGTTTATGCTATCTACATACTTTGCAAGACAGAAGGACGCTTTCTGCAGGTACAATCATCACCAGAAGTGTATTGCGTCATAGATTATGTCGTCTAAGCACCGGATATGATAGCGAACGAAAGAGGAAGAACAAGATAAGAGAGCAAACGACAGAGGGAGAAGAGGAAACAGATAAGATAGAACTGATGTATGTCAGCATGACCGAATTGATAAGAACGCATGTTCTTAAACATCCGGTGTGCTGGTGCCGAGATAAGGGGTTCAACCCCTACACCGGACAGTTTGACTAAAATGTTGATCTATCGTCCTTGGCTTTGAGACGTAAATTACAAGTAGCTCTGAAGTCTTAGTGGGTTCGCTTGATAGCGGGGGACACTGTTAATTGAGAAAGCTAATACACCAGTCTGCTTAATACATTATATGATACTGGAAATATACCTCATGAATCCTGTAATTCTGTATTTATTGCAATCCCAAAGAAATTAGGAGCCTTGGAATGTGATCAACATCGAACAATTAGTATAATGAGTCACATCACGAAGATTTTGCAAAAAATTATCATGCAAAGAATTAGGAAGAAAATACAACCTGAAATAGGAGAAGAACAATGTGGGTTTGTAGAAGGAAAGGGTACAGTAAATGCTGTGTATTTACTGAGAACCGTAATTGAACGATCTATAGAAGTAAACAAAGATCTACACCTTAGCTTTATTGACTACACAAAGGCTTTCGATAAAGTGAGACATGTCGACATGATAAGGATGCTTGAAGAAAAAGACACAGGTTATGGTCGTCACTAGGAAGAACGAAATACCACAATGTAATATACAAGTAAATGGGAATATTCTTCAACAAGTGAATAGGTACAATTATCTCGGACGATATACTAATTATCACCACAGACGAGCTACAAGCAACACCGTTCCAGGCCACAATGAACAAGACGCATAAAAACATCTCTCTATCTATGGAACACGAACACAACGAAGCGTTACCGTTCCTAGATATTCTAATGAGACGTAGAGCAGACGGCACAATTCAAAGATCGGTGTATCGCAAAGGAACATGGACTGGCCAATACCTAAATTTTCAGAGCTTCACACCTGTCCAGTACAAACGGGGCTTAGTACGGACCCTGTTTGACCGTACTAGAAAGATATGCACCCAGGACACACTGACAGAGGAATTTGAAACTCTGAAGAATGTCTTAAACCTGAATGGGTACTCCACAGGATTTATAAAGCGCCACTGCCAACAGCCCAAACCTAAACCAGACGTAACTACAATCCCTAAACTCAAGGTATTCATCCAGCTAACCTTTCGAGGGGATGACGTAATGCAACGTCTACAAGACCGGCTTACTACAGAAGTAGGCCGAACATTCTGTGCTGCAACTCCAGTCATTAGATATAACACCGTACCGATTCCTACACCAGCAGTCAAAGAGTCTGTTCCTCTGTACGCCACAAACAATTGTATTTACCAATTCACATGAAGATGCCAGGCCTTATACATTGGTAGAACAGAGAGACAGCTTAACAAACGAGTGTCAGAACACATACCTCAATGGGCCAACAAGATACAACATACAGGAGATGCTAGCCTCGTGGGGCCGACACACCGGAAGCTCCCGGCGTATTCAATTGGAAGGCACATTATCGAAAGCGGCCATGTGGTTGACAGAGACACTGCCTTTAGCGTGTTGTTTAACACACAAAATACTCGCTTGTTAAAATTTGCAGAAGCAATTATGATCAATCAACGCAAGCCAAAATTGTGGGAAAAGAAAGACATGTTAGTCAGCTTAAAATTACCGTGGTAGATAATTGACATTACTGTTCAAATATGTGTATATTTCGACTTGAAGGATTTATCTAGTTAATTCACGTAAGTTGTGTGATTTCTGCAGTATGTACCTGACGAGATGCAGCGAAATATGCCAGGCAATAAATCGTGCAATCTATTTTTTGTGTCTTCGTTATTCAAATTCACTACGGGAAAACATTGTTTTGAACATACATTGAAATAACTAAATCAACGATTTCGTAGAGTTCGGCTGCACAAGAATCCAGCAAACCTGCTTCTCCTCCACGACAATGCGTGCCCTCACACAAGTCTGCCAACACGGGAAGTAATCACCAAATTGGGTAGGACTGTACTACTCCATTCACCCTATAGTCCTGATTTGGCATCCTCTGATTGTCATCTATGTGGTAAAGACGCACCCCGTAGGACAAGGTTTGAAGATGATGAAGGAGTGATTCATGCGGTGAAGAAATGGCTACATGACCAAGACAAAATCTGGTATGGGCAAGGAATACACGCACTTATTTTGTGCTGGCATAAACCTGTTCCGGTTGATGGGGAATTTGTTGAATAATACCGATGTTTACACGACATATACATGTATATTGTGTACAAACGTCATGCTGTTTGAATAACCAGCTCATAAGAAAAACAATAGGGTGTATGACTTTCTGAACGCTTCTCGTATTATTCTTCTGCGCTGATTCAGTTAAGGTTGTCTTTTTGTAATCCAGATCTTCTCTTTTGCAGCGACTGAAAACAGCATGCAAGCCATCCGCGGAGTGGCGTCCTGGAGACCAGGCAATGGCAGCTATATACACCGAAGTCACCCACACAGCATCTATATGCAAATTCAGATATCCCTGCTCGCGGTCCTAGCAAGGACTTCTGAAGCGTCATCTGCAACGTGAATTGTTGGTCATCTGTATGTTTTTGATCATATTAGTTGGAAATAAACAGTTTCCATTTGTATGAATTGTTTTCGCTGGTTTTTACTTATTGAGTTGAGTTGAGTTAAGAACCGACATCACTGCACTTAGGACATTCCCATACGAGCTCCGTCACCTTTTTCAACATCCAACTACGTATCGTTACCACCGCTGCCTGATTCAAAGTTGTCCTGATCTTCCCTGTCAGATTTGAGATTCTTCTAGAACCCCTGCCGATCCTCCGCAATCTCATTCTTTCCACATATGGGTTCCCAATCTGTTACTCGGCCTTCTCCACCTGGTCCCACAAGCGCACGACCACCTCCCCCATACACGTATTAAGACTATTAGTGAACTGACCTCAGTCTTGCATGTGGATTAGCTTTCGCTATTACCAGTGTATCTCGCCATCAGGCGAAATCACTCCTACTTCTGAGGTACTTGTAATTTATGTCCTCAAGTCAAAGATGAGAAGTCAACATTTTAGTCCAACTGGCCGGTGTAGTGGTTGAAACCACTACCCCAGCATCAGTACACTGGATGTTTTGGAACGAGCGTTCTTATCCATTCGGCCGTGCTTACATCCTGTCCGGATTCAATTGGGATCATTCTCCCATTACATGACGTCACTTCAAGGGGATCTGGGAAAACTTGAACCTTTTGTAAATGATAGCGTCTGTATATGTGACAGACAGACAGACAGACAGACAGACAGACACAGACAGGCAGGCAGGCAGGCAGACAGACAGACAAGACGACAGAAAGATTGGTAGACAGGTAAGCTGACAGACAGATGGACAAGCAGACAGACAGCAAGCAGACAGACAGACAGACAGACAGACAGACAGTATATAGGTATGTAGGTAGGTAGGTAGGTGGGTAATTAGGTAGGTGGGTGGGTGGGTTAGTAGGTAGGTAAGTAGATAGGTAGATATGTAGGTAGGCAGGCATTTAGGTAGGCAGGTAGGCAAGTAGGTAGGTAGTAGGCAGGCAGGCAGGCAGGCAGGTAGGTAGGTAGGTAGGTATGAAAACAAGACATAACGCTTCGATAAAACTGGAATATATAAATATTTTGTTATGAAACCGTGAAAATGAATATAAACCTAAAATATTCCAAACGAGGACACGAGATAAAATAGTCTACGTCAAAGGTGCACTTATGCCCTCCAGATCTGCGTAAACAAGTTTCTTTATCCATAAAACGCAGGCATCTGTGTTTATCTTCTAATCCCCGCCATTTTTGATGAAGAAAAAAAAACATGGCCACTGTGACATCAAGTGGAGCAATTGCCTTGTCTAAACGCCTTGCCGACACGCAATACGCACAAGAAATGTCTGCAACTTGCACTACAAACTGGGAGTCGTGTAAATAAATGCATGTACAGGGAAGATTCTGCTTGCAGAATGTTCGAGCAGAAACTTTACACACGGTCGTCGTGGAAATAATTTAGATCGTGCAATGGGCATGTAAGAATTATCTACACAATTTTTGTGACAGCAAGTTAGCAGTTTATTTGGATGTTAATTCTTAGAATTGCCTGCCACATGCAGGTAGTTCATTTGTTAATGCTGGGTGTCAACCATCTTGTTTATCGGCGTCTGTGGCTTTGGAGAGAGTGAAAATCAATGTTAGAGTCCCCTGACACACCGAGTCGGGGGTTCGGAATCAGCTGCGGGCGATTTGGAAGCAGACCGCTTTGTGTTGATTTCAATGTATGAGGCATTAAAAAAGCAATGGCAAACTACTGAAAGTAAAATGAGCTAGTAAATCTCACATGTTAGTTGCATGTTCTTTACGGGATGTTGCAATCAACGCCAACATTTTGGGCTGTGTGTCATTTACTGGGCAATTTAAGCTGTGTAATTTGCCATTCTTTCTAAACCACCGACGCTCATATCATCAAAATAAATGCAATGGCGATCTGCTTCCAAATCGATAGTGATTGATTTTGAAATCCAAGAGGGCGTATCACAGGGAATTATGAAACTGCCCCTTAGCTGGTAAATGACGAAAAGTCAATACAAGCTGGGGTTGACTGCAGCTCGCTGTAAATAATATGCAACTAACTGTTTATCCATCTTATTTCTCTCTTCGTTGTCATCAGTGTGTTGTTCTTACTTCCTCACTCACACAAGCGGTTCATGGGCTGTTTGTTTCTTTATCTGCCCTCGCCCTTTCATCTGATTTTCTGTTTTATAAACATTCTTTCTTTCTTTCTTTCTTTCTTTCTTTCTGTCATTTCTATCTTTCTTTCTTGCCCGCAGTCTGTTATTCCGACTTTCATCGCACATGGACATCTCCGCAAATGCTCAAACACGAACGATCTAAACACTACACATATTTTCGCATATTCTTTACAGGACATCACTGTAAATACCAGCATTTTACAGCTGTCGTTGATTTCTTGGCAAGATTACTTTCATGTACACCTTACGTCTCGCAGTGGCGTCACTGGGGTTGGTGTCACCGAGTGCGGTAAACTCTTGGTCTCACCCCTCTAGACTTTCACCATGGTCTTCTTCCGAGTGTTCCTGTACCATATATAATCGCATATAGTAATGTTTCTAAAATAAGTCAAAAAGTTAATAAGGACATAAGAAAGAAAACAAATTGAACAATATAACTTCAATACTTCAGGTAAAACATAAATAAAGAACTTCGACAAACTCGGACAAAGTTAAATTTTTGTTATTTAATATTAAAATTTCTCAAATTAACAATCAACGGTTATGAAACCCGACTAGACAGAGCTATGTCTGCTTTATCAAATTTGCAATTTTTTTATTTTGGTGTCACCCCTTGATGGTGTCACCCGGTGCGGCCCGAACCCCTGCACCCCCCCTAGTGACGCCCCTGACGTCTCGTCCTTGACGTGGGGACGTAAATTACAAATGCCTCAGAAGTCGGAGTGAGTTCACCACCTGATGGCGAGGGACACTGGTAATAGAGAAAGCTAATCCACGCGCAAAAATCAGTTCTCGCACTCGCTAGTAGTGGCAACTATAAGTAGCAACGTGACGTGTCTGGGCTGCCACTGAGTTGAAAGCGAACGAACGTATATAAAAACAAACGTATGTTTCCGAGGATGTGGACGAGTGCTGAATATTATACAAACAAGCGTGTGTGTCGGTGTTTGTTTTTTGACTTTTTTTCAAGAAGTCCTTGACAGAGCTAGCTGAAAGCGAAAGATACATACTCCGCCTAGTTGTATGATAAGATTTATTAATAGATAAATAGACTGGGGGGCACTGAACAAATGCTTAAAGAGATATATTCTATCTATGTCAGACTGTCTGTCTAGCTATTTGTCTATGTCTGAATATTTGTCGTTCTGTCTGTATTTGATAACTAACACACACACACACACATACACACACACACACACACACACACACGTATATATATATATATATATATATATATATATATATATATATATATATATATATATATATATATATATATATATATATTATGTCTGTCCGTTTGTCTGTCTGTCTCTCTGTCTGTCTGTCAGCATATGTCTGGATATCTGTCTGTCTTCCTGATAGTTAATGCATGTATTATTTATTTCTGCCCGCCTATCTCTGTGTAAGAGTACACGTCTATGTTAGTTAGTTGCATATCCTTTACAGGACGTCACAGACAACCCCAGCATGTTTGCTGTTTGTGATCTCTTGGCAAGTTTGCGTTCAGTAGTTTGCCATTGTTTTCTCAACGACCAGCAGGCATACCATTTCATAAAAAACCAACGCAAGGCGGTCTGCTGCCAAGTCCCCCACAGCTGTGTTTTGAAAGTAGTATGTGGGATTACGAACTGCGTCCGGAACGCCTTTGCCATAGAGCCGGCTCACGTCTAAGACATACTGACATTAATGATTATGACAGTTATGTTGAAAATAACGACGATGTACCCAAGAACATATGAGAAAAGAAGAGGAGAGGAGACGTAGCAGAAATAGAAACAGAAAAGAAAGAAAGAAAGAAAGAAAGAAAGAAAGAAAGAAAGAAAGAAAGAAAGAAAGAAAGAAAGAAAGATTCCGACACAGAGTTATCCCTTGGCCGTCTAGCTACACAGACAAATAATTGGTGAGCACTCTTTCGTACCTGCAGATTTTTTTGTTTTTGTTTGGCTGTTCAGCAAGAAGGATGAGTTCACACCTAATTTAATTTACCTGGAGACAGAAACGCTGTTGATCTGTCCAGGTGAAGCTGTCCCTTCCCAACATCCTGTGGAAGTTGAAATGTTGCCTGTTTTTTGACAGGATGTTGCCATGAACTCCAGCCCCAGGTTGGCTTACACGGCAAGTTTACGTTCAGTAGTTCGCCATGGCTTTATGAACGAGGAGTCACCGTTGGAGTCCAAATGATTGGCTTAAGGAATGGAACCCGCACATCGCTGTCAACTCACCGGGAGTTTAAGCACAAGCAAAGACAGACCCGCAACTCTTGGCGTCTGTGAAAGTGGAATAAAAAACCGCGAGTTGCATATTCTTTACAGGACGTCGCAGTCAACTCCAGCTTTTTTTTCTTTTTTTTTTGGTGGCTGTTTGTGATTTCGTGACATGTTTATGTACATTAGTTTGCCATTGCTTCTGTAATATAACTGTAGTGATATTAATCTATTAACTCATTAACGACTTAACGGTGTCCTATGTTTGGGAGAGGACTGCCTTGAAAGTTAGAGCATCGCTTTACTGATCCGGCGGCGTCTGCAGCATGTCTTGTTCCAGACGTATTGGTTTTACCTTTTCTCTGGAGTAAACTAGACAGGCCGAGAGAGGGATCATGCTGCATGGGAAACACATGGTCTCTACAATTCAGCCCAGACTTTGTGCTATGGCGAGGTACGACTCCATTTTACAAACTATCGTTCATCAAGACATCAACGTGCCAGTCTGATCTGATTTTACTTATGGGTAGAAATAATACGTTTCAAAATGTATAATTTATATTTCAAAATGTATAATTTTGGGCGTCATATTTGGTAACAGTTGAAGGCATTGGACATAGTAGCATAGTGGCTAGAAGCTCACCTTAAGGCCCGGTTTTATTGGGTTCGTACCCATATATTCTCGGACTTTATACAGCAATGACTTCCCAGGTGAACCCAGCTTAACATGGTTACCAGGAATGGTCTCGGGAAGAGAAAGCGACCGGCGTGTACAAGATTATTTTATTTTGCTGAAAGTAAACACATACTTTCATAGACAATGTATAGAATTATTTTGTACCAAAGATGATCTCCAATGAAAGAGTTATCCCTAGAATATTTCTCTGTCGTATGTGTTAAAAGTTACACAGTGCAGACCGGATAAGGCGAACTAACCGGGGACCCAAGAATAGTTCTTCTTATCAGAAATTCTTCTTATAAGTGTTCAAGCATATGGTAATGCGTTTACAACGTACAATACAATATTCGTCTTCACAATATACATTCGCCACATCCGCATCGCCTTAAGCGGTTTGGTTTGCACTGTAATTGTCTGTCATTCAATGTTGATTGTGATAACTTCTGTAAAACTCAGTGACCTGTTATACCCTCTGTGACGGATGGTACCGCCCCTTTTAGGCGCCTCAGTTACCCCAGTTAGAAAAATCATGACAAATGAGAAATATGTTAGCAGCCGGACCAATTTGTTAACAGCGGTGACTATGGCTTTCAATTGTTATGAGTCATTACCCTCCTTCACATTATTACATGAGGTCAGCATGGCCGAATGGATAAGAGCGCTCGCTCTGACACTTCTGGTGTGTTGATGCCGACGTAGCGGTTTCAACCCCTACAGTCAGTTGGATTAAAATATTGACTTTTCCTCATAGACTTGGCGACGTCAATTACAAGTACCTCTGTAGTTGGAGTGGGTTCGCATGATGGCGAGGGACACTGGTAATCGTGAAAGTTAAGTCCAGTGCGCTAACAAAAACATTAATAGCACGTGTTGAGTTAAAAGCGAACGAACATTTTACAAAATATATACTATTCTCAGATTTTCGCAATGTATGCGATATCTAGTACCAGCGTCTTTGTATTCCTCACTTTTGTCTGGGGTCTTTGTCTTTCTATGAGCTCTGCACTGGTGATTCTGTCCTCAAAGAAAGTCACATTGTGCATAATGCTAAGACATAATATTGAATTGATTTCGCCACTTAATAATGGATTTTGGGCTATGTCAGGCCTTTGAAACGATGGCTCTGGAATATCTTTCTAAATTACCGAGGCATTGTGGAATATTACAGAATATTGTTGCCCAAACCGAAACATCCAAACATATCTATTTGCACAAAACGACAGATAATAAACAGCATATTCACACGAAAACTATGCTACCAGTGTCAAACTTTGACATTAACCAAAATCACACTTACACAAAATAAACACCTGTTAGATGAGATGCTAGAGGAGAGCTGCCAACTTAATGATCCGAGACCGAATAAGAAACACTTTGTGCCACATATATTGAAAGCCAGAAGATCAAATGATTTGGCCATATCGTTAGAATGTAGCACCATCAACTACCAGCACTGGCCGCACATCGAAGAAGATCTGCTAGGCGAGCAATGGACGCCCGAGAAAAAAGTGGATTGACAACATTCAATACATTGAACAATCACACGGAATGACACTATCCAGTGCCATACATCGGGCGCTGGGATGCTAATTATTCCTTCCCACGACACTTGACGGCAAAAGTGGATGATGATGATGATGATGATGATGATGATGATGATGATGATGATGATGATGATGATGATGATGATGATGATGATGATGATGATGATGATGATGATGATGATGATGATGACAGAAAATTATTAACTTAATAAAGGCAGCGTATAAATACATACGGTACACTGTCCTCCATGAGGAAAAACTAATAGAGGCATTCGATATAAGACCAGGAGTGAGACAGGGATGCAGGAAACCTCCCCAACGGTGGACAAGAGGAGACGGTAGGAAACCCCAACGTTGGAAAAGAGGAGATCGTGGGAAACCTCTCCGACGTTGGATAAGAGGGACGCGCATGAAACCCTTCTGTCACTGGACATGAGGAGACGGTAGGAAACCTCCCCAACGATGGATAAGAGAGACGCTACAATCCCTCCCTTACGCTGGACAAAAACCCCGCTGAACCAAGACCCAAGAAAACAAGCCCAGACGATAAAAGGCGGACCTTTCTCAGGGCTAGCCCATCGTCTTCCGTTGCATTCGCACTGCGAGCGCTAACAAGTCAAGTCGCCTTATTCTGTCAAGAAGCCTGATACGCGGGAAAATGCCACGTGGAAAGTCCAACAACAAGAAACACGCTGTAGCCAAGATGTGCAGCGTGGGAGCCGACAACAAGAAGAAGAACGTGGAGAGCCTACCTGCTAGCTGCATCAAAGAGCCTGATACTACAGCTATTACTGAAGCTACCACGAGGGAGAAGATCGACAGCCCAACACAGACAAGAATCAAGACAACAGAGAAGAAGGAGGAGAAAGACACCAGAGCCGGGAACACCGACTCAAAAACAGTCCGATGGGTTGTCAAGCGGATCCAAGTGGAGCTGACAGATGAAGAAATCCTGAAGCAGCTACGAGAAGAGAATCTTCACATCCGATTCTTGAAGGCGGAGCGGCTCCTCACCTACTCCAAGATACCTACAACCTTGGCAGTGGTGACGTCGGAGGGCAGCGAAATGCCGACCACAGTATCAATCAGCAAGAAAATACAACAGCCAGAGAGATTCATCCCAAGAGTCAATCAATGTTCAAGATGCCAGAGGGCCGGCCACAGCAGAGCAACATGTCGCAGTAAGACGGAAATCTGTCGATACTGCGCCGATCACCACGCCTTCAAGGAGTGTCCGCTGGCCAAGCTGGACACGGACTTCCGAGCACCCAACAACAAAAGAAAGTGCGCCAACTGCCTGGGCAAACATGGAGCAAGATACCTGGGCTGTCCGTACCTGCAAAGACACAGAGACGTCTTAAAGATCGCCATCATCACAAAGACACCATTCAAGGAAGCAATGCGGAGGGGCGAGACAGCCACGGGTATAGCACAAGCTGAAAGAGATCAACTTCAAAAGCAGATAGACGAGTTGAAGAAACAAGTCAAGGCACTGCTGACGACGACTCCGACCAGCGATAATGAGAAGCTGCTGGCCGACATGAAAGAAATCCAGCACAACATCAAACAAGAGATGGAGCGCATGGCTGAGATGAAGAAGGAAAACGAGGAAATCCTACAAAAGATCAAGACCGAAAGAGAACTACTGAGCGCCGAAAGGATGCAGCACCAACCCAAACCAACAGAGGAGAGGAAGCAAGATGAAGCACAACAAAAAAACGTCGAAAAACTGATGAAGAGAATGCACAAAAAAGGAGACAAAAAGACGCATGATGGGACCAAGCCACAGACCAACCAGAAACAACAAGAAGAAGCCAGTAATCCAACCACGATACCTACGCAACCCGAGATGAAATCAGCATCCTGCCAGGTAGAGGAATGGTTCATACAGGAGGTCCGACCGAAGACGAATGGAGAGAGTACGAAAGAGAAGTGCGCCGCCCGCGTAGCTTACTGCGAAGAAAAGGCAAGGCAATCTAACTACGATGCATGGAGTGGGATAACAAAAAGTCCTTTAAGGACTGCACTCAGTCAAGCCAGACGAGCCAGGAGCCTTCACTAACAAAAGATACCACAAAAGGAGACGAGCACAAAGGATAGCCGCCGACCGATCCACCAGCTGACGTCACAGACACAAACCAACATAACCAATCCGAGATAGGACTCACAAGACAAGAGTTAGGGTGAATGAACCCACAAAAACCACGGACCTCAACAATAACCGACGCTGAGGAAGCAGGTTGAACGAGGCCGAATTTGGAATTTTTGTTTTGAAAATTGGAATTGGAATAGGGCTAGCGCAAGAAAATAGAGACGATAAAAGGCGGGCCCTTCCCAGGGTTAGTCCTGGACAAGAAAACGCCAAACGAGAGGGAGGGGAAAACCGATAGTGGCAGCAGGTACACCAGCAACAACGGTAGAAGCAACGAGGATGGCACGGAGGTTGGCGAAAAGGAAGAACCTGGCCAGACATGCAGTAACAGAAGTCGTCCAATGCGCAAAAGACCAGAATAATCTGTACCACACTATGAACCACCACAACTATAACCAACGCCATTGACGCGGATTGAACGAGGTGGGCAGTTTCTTTTTTTTCCCCTACAAATCGGAATCGGAATCGGACAGGGGTGCAGTTTGTAAATTCTCAGATCCCGTGTAACATTATTAACATAAATTATTAATATAGTATTAATTTGTCTAGAAGCCATTTTCCGCAATGTGTCTGTGATGTCATAGTATCATCACCGGTGGCCAATCTTTTCCTCACCTTAACAGGCAACCAGCCCAGGCGACGAATCCATGTCCGACCCAGCTCATGACATTATCAGCGCAGTATCCTCTCAACCTCGCTAACCCACCAGCTGAAGTCACGTGGGCTGGCTGTAAATTCTATGGAAGTTGGAAGGGGAAAGGAGCAAGTCACGTGGCTTGTTGCCCGGGGGTAATTTTAGAATGGGAAAACCCACACATTACAGAATATTTATGGCACCCACACCTCACATTCCTCGGGATACCGGGTACGATTACGCACATAATTCGAGAGTCATTTCAAGTTTTAAAGATAGAGTAATGCGTACGTTGATACACAGGTTATACAAGTTTAAACAATGACGGCGGATGACGAACAATTGACGAGAAAATCAGCCACGCTATCAGATAAGCGCAGTTATCTATCTACAGATAGGAGAAGTTTATGTAAGCAGGTAGGCACCCTACGCAGATCCGAGATTCTTAAGTGTTTAAACTGTATATGTGTTGCCTGTCTACTTATGCATGTATCCTCAGATATGAGAAATTGATGAAATACCCCATGTAGACCGGAAATGCTTATATGTTTAAACTGTATGTGTTTTGCCTCTCGGCATGGCTACTTATCTATCTTTAGATAGGAGAAGTTGATGAAGGCGGATGGGTATGTCTACGTGTCTACTTATGTATGTATCTTCGGATATGAGATATTGATGAAGTACTCTACGTAGATGAGATATTCTAAAGTGTTTAAACCGTATGTGTATTGCCTGTCTACTTGTCTACTTATCTTCCTTCAGATAGGAGAAGTCAATGACAGCAGGTAGGCACTTCACGTAGGCCAGAGATTCCAAACTGTATGTGTGTTGTCTGTCTACTATTCAATCTCCAGATAGGAGAAGTTGATGAAAGCAGGTAGAGGATTCATAAACAACAGAGGGATCACAAACAACAACAGCACAAAACAATAGTAACATCAACAGAGGATTCACAACAACAGCAACAATACAAAATGCAACAATACAAAATGCAACAACATATTATTTACAAACAACAACAATAAATAAAATACAAAATACAACAATAACATTGCATTCAAAATCAATAACAATAACAACAAAATATCACAACAACAGAGGATTCACAGACAACAATAACGACAGCAAAAATAATAACAAAAACAACAGAAGATTGACAAACAAAAACAGCAACTAAAATACCAACTACAACAAAGTGTTCACACATAACAATAATAAGAAACATTCCCACAACAACAAAGGATTCACAAACAACAACAACAACAACTACTACTACTACTACTACTACTACTACTACTACTACTACTACTACTACTACTACTAAACTACCAACAACAACAAAGTGTTCACACACAACAGCAAGAAAAATACCCACAACTACAGACGATTCACAAACAACAACAACGCAACAGAAGATTCACACGCAACTACAGCAACAAAAGTAACAACAACAGAGGATTTACAAATCACAACAAAAACAATAACAACAACATCATCATCTACAGCTGTGTTTTCCAAAGTGGTGGTCCGCGGACCGGTGCCTGTCCCTGAGCCCTTCTTTGCTGGTCCGCAACGTGAGTTGAAAAAAAGTAAGACAAAAGTTAAAGATTTTCTCCTTTGAGGATTGTTTAGAACTTTTTAAAAACAAGATTGTCCTTTTCTCAAAACATGATATCCGCACAGTTTTTATGGTGATTTAATTTTAAAATAAATTGAACCTGTAGTTGTATAGCCCAAGGAAAATTTATTTTTAACGAGAAGCGAATCATTGGTTCAGTGGGAAAGTTAAAAATAGTAACCAGCTGAGACCGATACTAAAAGTCGGTCCGGTCGACGACATTTGTTAGTTGACGACGTGCGTTTCTTTTGTTTCCTATGTGACGAAAAGTGAGAAAGATGCACATTATAATTTGTTGATTGTCATAAGATGCAGGCCGGTCTCTCTGGCTGAGGGGTTACACCACTTTCTCCGTAATCCCGTTTATCCACGCAGGGTCTCGCACCGAGGCGAGAACTGGAAGGGGTTCGACCCCCCACGCTCGTGACTTGCGGGATAATGAGCCGGCCGCTCAGAAAGCAATGGCAAACTACTGAGCGTAATCTTGCCAAGAAATCAACATACAGCTGAAAGATGCTGATGTTGACAGCGATGTCCTGTAAAAGATATGCAAAAAAAAACACACATAAGATGCAGAACAGGTGGACGAAAGTACGGACGTTGCCAGAAAGCAATGGCAAACTACTGAGCGTAATCTTGCCAAGAAATCAACATACAGTTGAAAGATGCTGATGTTGACAGCGATGTCCTGTAAAAGATATGCAAAAAAACAAACATAAGATGCAGAACAGGTGGACGAAAGTACGGACGTTGCCAACTTAGAGATTCTGATGGTGTATGTGAGATATCGATACAAAGACAACTTGAAAGAAGAGTATTTCTTTTCTGTGGTTCTACCAACAAACACCACTAGTTTTGAAATATTTAAGGCAGTGAGCAATTATATTGTAGGTAAATGCGGGTTAGATTTCAAATTTTTTGTTGGTGTGTGTTCGGACGGAGCAGCAGCCATGAATGGGCGAGGTACTGAAGTGGTAACTAAAATCAAAGCTATAGCACCTGAATACAAATCAACACATTGTTTCATTCACCGTGAGAGTCTTGCGGCCAAACGAATGTCAACAGAACTGAACAATGTGCTCAGCGATGTTGTTAAAATTGTGAACTATGTGAAAGCAAAGGCTCTGAATTCAAGGCTGTTTGCTAAACTATGTGATGTACGTGGCGGTTGAACACAAACAGCTTCTATTACATGCTGATGTACTCTTGTTGTCAAGAGGCACATGTATTTCAAGAGTTTTTGAACTACGAAGAGAGCTTATGGAATTTCTGGCAGAAAAAAAATCCACATTGGTCAGAACTATTTGGAAATGTTGATTGGGTAGCCAAGTTGGCTTACTTGGCAGACATGTTTGCCAGCTTAAATGAGCTCAACCTCCATGCAAGGAACGATGACTTTGTGCTTCAGAATGGCTGATAAGATCAAAGGTCATAAACAAAAGCTAGAGGCTTGGAAGAGTCGAGTGTCAGGAGATAGTTTTGATATGTTTCACAACCTAGCATCAACTATCATTGACGTAGGTGAAGTGCTACAAAATGTTATCAGTGAACACTTGAGCAATTTGATTGAACAATTCGAGTTTTACTTTCCACGAGAAGATGATCCACGAATAGGGACTGGGCGGATTCTAAATCCATTCATGGCATCAACAGCTGATTTGAATGACACTTTACAAGATAAAATGCTGGATCTTCGAAACCATGACATCACTAGCCTCTTTTTGGATACATGTCGAAGCAGAATATCCTGAACTTACTGAAATCGCCTTGAAAGATCTTCTATTTCCGTCGACTTACCTCTGCGAAACTGGTGTTTCGTCAATGAGAATTTTTTTTTCCGCATATCCTTTACAGGACATCGCTGTCAACAGCAGCATCTTTCAGCTGTCTGTTGATTTCTTGGCAAGATTACGCTCAGTAGTTTGCCATTGCTTTCTGAGTGGCCGGCTCAGTTATCCCGCAAGTCACCAGCGGGGGTCGAACCGCTTCCAGCTCTCGCCCGCTATGAGACTGCGTGATAAACGGGATTACGGAGAAAGTTTTGTAATCCCTCGGCCAGAGAGACCGGCCATTGAGCATTATTAAGACAAAATACAGAAACAGTATGGAAATTTGTTCTCCTTTGCGGGTAGCGCTGTGTACAATCGAGCCACGATTTGATAAGCTTGTAAAAAATAAACAGGCCGAAATAGTTACTGTTAGCAGCTGATCATTAAATCATTTATATTATAACATACTGTAACTGTCAGCTTGTTTAAAATCTGATTTGGTATCATTTTCCAAGATATATTTTATTTTTATTTTATATTTGTGTTCATTACTGTCGGTATATACGAGTATATACACCTTTACAAGAAGACCTAAATGTAGTTTTGACATTTGCAAGTTTTATGATTTGTAAATCTCTACAACAATTTTTACTCATGAAAATGGGACCACTATTATATAAATCACTGTCATCCAATAATATTATGGAGCAGTATTTAGCGCACAGGGATACAACACCCACAATTACGTTAAAGCTTATATTTATATTAAAATGTATATTGATGTCATATAAAATTCCAGGTTTCAGGAGAAAAAGAATTTTTTAAACGGCACCTGTCCCTGGTGCAAAAGGAAAATTTTATGTCGGTCCGCGAAAATGAAAAGTTTGGGAAGCACTGATCTACAGTCACACGAGTTTTCTAGCATTGTTCCATTTCCAAGAAGACATTGCTAACTTTTTCATATATTGCTTTCTTCTTCCACGTATTTCTGACTTTTAGCCAAACCGCACTGAATGAACTCTGCACAAACTTACGCCCGCAGTCTTTCTCAATTCACAAGGATTCCGGGATGGTCAAATACCTCATTAAAGTAATGACATTTCTCTCTTTAGACAGGAAAGATTCGAATCTTCATAGAGCACAGAAAGTTTTGTTTTAGTCGCAACCGCTCTCTTTGAAATCGACTTCAGTGCACTCTCCTGCTACTACTGCTGCTGCTGCTGCTGATGCTACTACTACTACTACTACTACTACTACTACTACTACTACTACTACTACTACTACTACTACTACTACTACTACTACTACTACTACTACTACTACTACTACTACGGCTGCTGCTGCTGCTGCTTCTACTGCTGCTGATGCTGCTGCTACTACTACTACTACTACTACTACTACTACTACTACTACTGCTTCTGCTGCTGCTGCTACTGCTGCTGATGCTGCTGCTTCTACTACTACTACTACTACTACTACTAGTATTACTACTGCTTCTGCTGCTGCTGCTACTGCTGCTGATGCTGCTGCTTCTACTACTACTACTACTACTACTACTACTACTACTACTACTACTACTACTACTGCTGCTGCTGCTGCTGCTGCTACTGCTACGATTGCTACTACTACTACTACAACAACAACAACTACTACTACTACTACTACTACTACTACTACTACTACTACTACTACTACTACTACTGCTGCTGGTGCTACTACTACTACTAATACTACTACTACTACTACTACTACTACTACTGCTAATGCTACTGCTACTACTGCTACTACTACTACTACTACTACTACTACTACTACTACTACTACTACTACTACTACTACTACAACAACAACTACTACTACTACTTCTACTACTACTACTACTACTACTACTACTACTACTACTACTACTACTACTACTACTACTGCTGCTGCTACTACTACTACTACTACTACTAGCAGTAGTAGTATTTGCTACAAATAGTGGGTGCACTGGTCTCATTTTTGCATTCGGATTAGCTTTCCCTACTACCAGTGTCCCTCGTCATCAGGCGAACCCTCTACGACTTCTGGGGTAATTGTACTTGACATCCCAAAGTCAAGGACGATAAGTCAACATTTTAGTCCAAATTACCGGCGTGTGGAACTCACCCTCTCCTCGGCGGTCAGATGAAAATCTTCTACTTCTTCTGCGCTTTATCACCCAATGGGACATATGCCCTCATCGAACCCACGCCAGGCACCCTCCAATATTATTCATCTCTTTCTGTAATTCTCTTCTCCATATGTTTTAGATCCCCCGCGTGTTGATTCGCTTGTGGATTCCAGACAAAAGAGTGTCTAGCAATATTGTCCTCAGGTTTTCTCAGTATGTGTCCTATCTTGTGGGTTCCAGAGGAAAGAGTGTCTAGCTATATTGTCCTCAGGTTTTCTCAGTATGTGTCCTATCTTGTGGGTTCCAGAGAAAAGAGTGTCTAGTATATTGTCCTCAGGTTTTCTCAGTATGTGTCCTATCTTGTGGGTTCCAGAGAAAAGAGTGTCTAGCTATATTGTCCTCAGGTTTTCTCAGTATGTGTCCTATCTTGTGGGTTCCAGAGAAAAGAGTGTCTAGCTATATTGTCCTCAGGTTTTCTCAGTATGTGTCCTATCTTGTGGGTTCCAGAGAAAAGAGTGTCTAGCTATATTGTCCTCAGGTTTTCTCAGTATGTGTCCTATCTTGTGGGTTCCAGAGAAAAGAGTGTCTAGCTATATTGTCCTCAGGTTTTCTCAGTATGTGTCCTATCTTGTGGGTTCCAGAGAAAAGAGTGTCTAGCTATATTGTCCTCAGGTTTTCTCAGTATGTGTCCTATCTTGTGGGTTCCAGAGAAAAGTGTCTAGTTATATTGTCCTCAGGTTTTCTCAGTATGTGTCCTATCTTGTGGGTTCCAGAGAAAAGAGCGTCTAGTTATATTGTCCTCAGGTGTTCTCAGTGGGTTTCTTATCCAGCGTCAACGTCTTTTCCTCAGCTCTTAGTTTAATGGGATGTATGTTGTTCTCTCCATGAGCTATACATTGCTGAGAATATGTCTTTCTTAACATTTTATTTTTTATCGTTTCTCTAATTTCTTTCTTTGTCTTGTGTTTTCTTATCTCGTTTTTTGGTCTCTTGGTGTCTGTTCCTGAGTTTTTCTCTGGTTTGTAACCATTAATTAGTAGCCATTAGTTTATTTATTTGATTATCTAATAGATCTTACTGTAATTATTTTGTTTGTTCTTGTCCATCTTGTGCATGTATCAATCCTCATCCAATTATGCTTCGCCCTCCTTCTTCTTTATTCTGTTGTTGTTATTTGTCTTCTGGTTATTCTGGTCTTTATTAATCTTCCTTTTAGTTGTCTTCTTGTTCTTCTTGATTTTCTTGCTGTTATTATTCTTCTTTTTGTTCTTCTCTTGATTATGTTTTTTTTGTGTTATTTTTCTTCTGGTTATTCTGGTCTTTGTTATTCTTCTTGTTAATTTTCTTCTTGTTCTTCTTGTTTTTATTACACTTGCTGTTATTATTCTTTTCGCTGTTCTTGTCTTTATTTTCTTGTTGTTATTCTTCTTCTTGTCTTTATTCTTATTGTTGTTACTTTTTGTCTATTTGTCTTTATTGTTCTGTTTGTTATTATTCTTCTTGCATGTATTGCGTTGTAGCTATTCTTCTTCTTATCTTTATTATTCATGTCTTTATTATTCTTGTTGTTTTTATTCTTCTTGTGTTTATTGTTTTTGTTATAATTATTCTTCTTCTTGTCTTTATTATTCTTTTATTATTATTATTCTTGTCATTATTATTATATTATCCTTCTCCTCCGCTCCTCCTTCGCGTCTTCCTACTTCTCCTCTCTCTCCACCTTCTTCTCCGTCTCATCTCTCTCTCCATCTTCATCTCCGTTTCATCTCTCTCTCTCTATCTTCTTCTCCGTTTCATCTCTCTCTCTCCATCTTCTTCTCCGTTTCACCTCTCTCTCCATCTTCTTCTCCGTTTCATCTCTCTCTCCATCTTCTTCTGCGTTTCATCTCTCTCTCCATCTTCTTCTCCGTTTCATTTCTCTCTCCATCTTCTTCTCTGTTTCATCTCTCTCTCCATCTTCTTCTCCGTTTCATCTCTGTCTGTCTGTCTGTCTGTCTGTCTGTCTGTCTGTCGGTCGGTCGGTCGGTCGGTCGGTCGGTCTGTCGGTCCGTCCGTCCGTCCGTCGTCCGTCCGTCCGTCCGTCCGTCCGTCTGTCTGTCTGTCTGTCTGTCTGTCTGTCTGTCTGTCTGTCTACCTTCTTCTCCGTTTCATCTCTCACTCCACCTTCTTCTCCGTTTCATCTCTCTCTCCACCTTCTTCTCGGTTTAATATATATATATATATATATATATATATATATATATATATATATATATATATATATATATATATATATATATATATATATATACATATATATATTCTTCTCCGTTTCATCTCTCTATTTCTACATCTTCTTCTCCGTTTCATCTCTCTCTACCTTCTTCTCCGTTTCATCTCTCTCTCTCTCTCTCTCTCTCCACCTTCTTCTCCGTCTCATCTCTCTCCCTCCACCTTCTCCTCCGTCCCATCCTCTCTCTCCATCGTCTCCTCTCCCTTTACTGTCTTTCTCTTTCTCTCTCTCTCTCTCTCTCTCTCTCTCTCTCTCTCTCTCTCTCTCTCTCTCTGCACCTTCTCCTACGCCTTGTTCTTTTTCCCTCCACCTTCTCCTTCGCCCCCTTTTCTCTCTTCACTTTCTAACCACCTCTTCCTCCTTCTCCTCCTACTTTTTTTCTTACTGACGACATTTTGTTGCAAATTAAATACCTGCAGTGATTTATTATTTCAAACAGCCATGACGCCATGAAACACAAAAACGATAACATAACTGTGAACGATAACCCATTTACAAGCAACAAACTTGTGACAGATTAATTTAAACTCAGAACAGATTAATTTAAACTCAGAACACAAGCAAAAGCCAGATTACCTAACATCATTCAACGTGAATGATTGAAACCCAAGCCAGGAAAGAAGTAAACAGTGCTGCAATTTTGTTTTTAAATGTAAAAAGCGGCGTGATTGTATGCAGAAGTGTATGCAGGATTGAAATGATATTGAAATAAGAATGGCATCATGATTAAATGCAATTGCCTAAATGATGAGCGACTGTAATGCTTGTGTCAAAGATGCACACTGTATATGTCTTCACAGTGCATTCATAAGTCAAAGTAATTCAATTAATTGTTGCATTCACACAGACTAAAGACGTATCGTGTTTGTGTACGGTGTCTTCATAATGAATTTATACTCAATAAATAGTTACTTTTTATCGTGTGTTCATAATGCATTGATACTGTGTAAATAAGTACATTTCTTCCCATGTCTTCGTGGTATATTCATACTGACTAAATACTTATTTTATGTCATGTGTTCATGAAGTATTCATGCTGACTAAATACTAACTTTCTACCGTGTGTTCATGGTGCCTTCATACTGACTAAATAAGCCCTTATTATCGTGCCTTCGTGATTCCTTCGTACTGGTTAAATACCTACTCTCTTTCTTCTGCCTTCATGGCTAATTGCTAGTAAGAAATATGCTTTTATCAAAGTAGAAGCTTTTAAAACAAATGTAACACCTTGAACTAAATTAATATAGCAACTATCAACCATACTGAAACATCCAAGCATACCTATGTCCGCAAAAGGACAGATAATATATATCATATTCGCAACTGCCCTATGCTACCAATGTCAAACTTGGATGTCAAGTTCCTGGTTACGACATAACAGAAGACACAGGACAGACATAAGGACATGGGGAGAGTACGGGGATGGTAGAACAGTCCAGACGCCTAAGACAGTAAGTTAGAGACAAGACTGTGCCCTTGAGTGACGAGACAGGTTCACCTTGGACGGAATGACGCAGTACGCCTGGCCTCAACAGGCGAGTGCGGGACAGACGTGACAGCACGACCTCCCACGGACTGCACGAGGGTCAAGTACCTCGTGACCACCGGACGGAGTAGGAAAGGGGAGACGAGACTCGGACACGGATGAGAGAGGATGTGTGACTGAGTGGAGAGACAGGATAGACTTATGCTTAGACTTCAGTGCGAATGAATGTGACCGCTACTTAACGTGTGTTGGTGTGCGTGGCTAGACACGAGTGTGCATTTGTCTTGATCTGCACAAGAGTATTGTGAAAGCCGGTGCGAGAGCGTGTTTGGAGTGATATAGATATATTCTGTGATATTTATGATATTGATATTATGATGTATTATCATTAAAACATGCATATCACCTTCATGTTTTCATGCCTCATCTGTACTCGCATCCATCTGCCTGTCTGAACCCACTTTGTAAACCCCTAGAGACGTTGACATTGGACATTATCCAAATCACACTTACGTAAAATCAAAACCTATGAGATGAGATGCCTGTGGATAGCTGCCAACTTAACAATTCGAGACCGAGTAAGAAATGTTATCAGACAGACAGTGTTATCAACTACCAGCACTGGCGCTACATTAATGAAGGTCTGATACGAGAGCAAGATGACGCCCGAGAAGAAAATAGATTGACAACATCACTCGGAATGACACTACCCAGTGCCACCCATCGGGCGCTGCAGCGCCAACTATTGCTCCCCACGACACTTGACGATAAAAGTGGAAGATGATAATAGAGATGATGAATTAAATTACTGCAAACAATAATGAGTTGAGTCCTGGAGACCGAGGAATTACACGTAGACTAGAAAGATTCGTATATATATATATATATATACAAAGGCTTTTGATAGCGTTAGACATGTCAGCATGGTGGATATGCTTGCAGATCTACAAATTGATGGGAAAGACATTAGACTTATAAAAAACATATATTGGAAACAACAAGCTGCAATAAGGATTGATAATGAAGTGGGACAGTATCAGCCAATTAAGAGAGGTGTTAGGCAGGGATGTGTGATGTCTCCAGATCTTTTTTCCCTGTACAGTGAAAATATTTTCAGAAATGTAGAGAATATAAATGGAATCAGCATTGGAGGACGAAACATCAATAACATTAGATATGCAGATGATACAGTATTAATTGCAGACAATGCGCAGGACCTGCAACAATTAGTAGGTGCGGTTGTTGTACACAGTGAGCAACTGGTGTTAGAGTTAAATTGTAAAAAGACTCAGGTTATGGTCGTCAGTAGGAAGGAAGAAGTGCCACAATGTAATATACAAGTAAATGGAAATATTCTTCAACAAGTGAATCGGTACAATTATCTTGGAACAGTTATAACATCTGATGGGAGATGCCTTGAAGAGATTAGAACAAGAATCGCCATGGCGAAAGTAGCCTTTAGCAAGATGAAAAACATTCTGACCAATAAAAAGATGTCAATTGAAACGAGAAAAAGAGTGTTGAGGGGATACATAGAGCCTGTTCTTTTGTATCATGACCGCCCACGCTTTCCGGCATGGCACATGATTGATTGATTGATTGATTGAAACTTGGACAATGAGCAGTCAAGCTGAAAAGCATCTGATGGCTGCAGAAATGTGGTTTCTGAGGAAAATGCAAAGAATACCATGGACAGACAGAAAAACCAATGACCAAGTACTACAGGAGACAAATGAACATCGTAGACTGATTAGAGAAATTAGACGTAGACAGTCAAAAATTTTTGGACATGTTATGAGAAGAAAGGGTTGGAGAACTTAGTGACAACTGGCAAGATCGAGGGGAACAGACCAAGAGGAAGACCGAGAGGAAAATACCTGGATGGCTTGGTCACATGGCATGGACGAGACAGGAACACTGAGCTGATCAACGACACTGGTGATCGAGTGAAATGGCGAGTCATGACCGCCCACGCTTTCCGGCATGGCACATGATTGATTGATATATATATATATATATATATATATATATATATATATATATATATATATATATATATATATATATATATATATATATATATATATATATACTGTAACAAGTTACGTGGAGGGTCCCAAATACCCGTCACAATGCTTAAATAATCTTCTATAGCCCTGGCTGGGATAGGTCTTTGTGTGCCAACCCTCCTCCGTTCCCTGGACTCACTGTCACTCTCTCTTTCGACCTCGGGGCCTATTCCCTGAGGTGTCTTTCTGGCTGACGCATAGATAACATGGCGATCGTCAGAGTAACTATAACTTAATTTTATTAACCTAATAAAGAACAACACAGGAAAACATCAAGGCAGTTAAAACAGATAGTCTCTACAGACACAACAAGGATAAAGTTCAGTTCAGGCACAGAGCCTCGTGATTTTCCATCATAGACCAAGCTGTAGTCAATGTCCGTTCCGTCCACATACAGCTCACCGAATAAGTCTTCAGTTCTTTCCTTCACCCTTATGTTGTTCGAACAACAGGCCGCTGTAGAACCAGGCTTCCAGGTTTCCGTGGACCACAAACTTCAGTTAATTAAGTGTTCTTGGAAAGTACCATGGAATCACTTGGTACAAGGTTGGGTGGGACATAATATAATGGAGAACATTGGGTGTCTGAGAATTTGGCGGGGTCCAGCCAAGAATACAAAATGACTCGATCCTAGCGTATCGAGATGACTGGCGATGTGTTATAAAGGCTGATGGTCATTCTTTCGGGCCAGCGGTGGCTCTATCTCGTAGAGATCATACCCTTGGGCCTGGTATGGCCCAAAACTTGACATAAACTCGTCTGAAACATAACTTTCCGCGTAGAAGCCCTGTCGAGACTTTCAGCTCTATTCACTTCCAAAAGAAGGACCCTGGAGATGACAAACATTAGTGAGCGACGAGGCTGACTCAAGTACCACAATCCTGAGGTCCAATAGGGCCTCAGTTAATAAATTGGTCATACATTTCCCTTACCTACTCAATTAGATAAGAGGCCCGAGTGAATGGGCCTGACATGTCAGGTAGCCCCTAGATTGGCTACGTCCCTGCTTTATTAACCCTCCAGCTTGTAGACGTCCCGTTGGCCACCCTAGGAACTTTTTGCATACAAGACTCACTGTCCACACTCATACCATGCCTTTATTATTACTGGGCACATTCGTTTCCCGGCTTCCCTCTCACTTGCAAACCCTCTCTTTCTCACGACAAAGCTCTTGTGGTGTGGTGTGCGTAATTATGTGTGTCCCCCCCCCCCCCCCCCTTAACTAATACTATAGTAGTGGGTCTGTATGGGAAGAAGTGTAGTTCCCTATTCCCAGCAAGCATAGGAAAGAAGAAACCACCCTTTCCGGCCGCGGCTTTCATCTGAGCTGTCGCCGCAATGTACCGGCAGTGCCTTGCATCAGCCATATGTGTAGATGAGTTCTATCTATTCTCTGGCATCATCTTAATGACCAGTAACTATTCGATCCACCCAGCCACCCTATCTGCCAAAAGATGAAAGAGATAGCACAGTGGATACCCTCTTCCGGCTCAAGAAGATAGATGGGTGGAACCCGTCCCCACGGAGCCCTCCCCTCCTTCCGGCATTGTGGATATGTTAAGTTTCTATTCAAATGAAAGATGCCACTATGTAGAGTTCAGGCCGAAGGAAGAAAGATAGCACCCGCCCATCTGCTGCCAAGAACAAGTGAAATCATCTGGGGAGATATATTGCTCAGATTCGTTCCCAGGCGATGCCAAGAACAAGATGATTAGCTAGATTGGCCAACGGTCAACCCACTCACAATATGGCGTGACTGCCGTTTCGCCAATTCGTTTCACCAGTCGAGACAACATAGATTTATAGGCCAAGACCCGTTTTTACCTTTCCAATCCACCAGTAGGATGCTGCCCTTCCTCAGGCTCACTCTTTAAAGTGTCGAATTGACATGAGGCAGTCTACACATGGTAGTTGTTTAAACGGACATTGATGGCCCAAGAATTTACATTAGTGCGTATTTGGTGCAAGGTGCCCTATCGGGTTTTCCCCGAAGAAAGACATATTTCTAATATTTCTATTAAGAAGATCGGGTTGTTAAAGTAACCAAGAGAACTATCTTCCATGGGGATTGAGCGAATAAGAGAACTGAGGGTTCCCGAAAGCTGTTTACCCAAACCCAAAGAAGGCATGAGGACATGGGCCACTGGCGTTTCGTTACATAGGCCTCCTCTTAAGAAAGTCGAACACTACGAACTTTCTACTGCCAGAGGTTCTGTTCGAATGGCCCCACCTTCAGATTCGACCATCGGATGCCGTGATAGAAAATCCGCTCCCACATTCTCCCTTCCGGGGATGTATTCGACCGTGAACTGATACTGTTGTAGAAGCGTTCAGTTTCTTAGAAGTTGCCAAAAACATCAGAGGTTGATGGTCGGATTGCACTATGAACGGTACTCCATACAGATAAGGTTGAAATTTCTGTACTACCCACACGAGAGCCAGACATTCCCGTTCGACGGTGGAGTAATTCCGTTCCGCGGGTAACAGTTTTCTACTTGCATACGCCACCGGACATAGCACCGTAGGATCATCTCGCCCTTCCTGCAACAGAGTTGCCCCAATCCCTATGTTACTCGCGTCAGTTCTTAGAACACACGTTTTCTCCAAATTTGGGAGTTGCAGGACTGGCCTATCCACCAAAGCCTGTTTCAGCTTCCCATAAGCTTCTTCACAGCTCGGGGTCCAGACTATAGGATCTGGCGATCCTTTCTTCAGGGCTTCGGTTAACGGTGCCCCAATTTCGTTGAACTTCGGAATAAATTTCTGGTAAAACCCACACAGAGACAAGAAAGACCTAACATCCTTTTTGGATTTAGGACGGGGTGCGAGTCTGACCTTCTCAACATTCTTTTCTTCCGGTACCAGTCCCCCCTGGGTAATAGTATGTCCCAGAAATTCCAAGGATTGGTAGCCAATCATGCATTTGGCTGGACGGGCGGTTAACCCTTCCTCTTTTAACCTTGTGAAGATCTGTCCCAAGGACTTCAGGTGATCCTTCAGATTGTCAGACGCGATGAGAATATCATCCATAAACGAGACGACAGAGGAATCTTTTAAAGGCTCTAATTGCATTCTCATCATGCGGGTGAACACACTGGGCGCATTACTCAGCCCAAATGGCTTCACCTTGAATTCGTAATGCCCGCTCGGAGTACTGAAGGCGAGCAAGGGCGAACCTCGGGCTTCACAGGGAATCTGATAATATCCCCGGCTTAGATCGATTTTCGAAAAGTACTTTGCCTTATTTAGTCTGGCAAACAGTTGATTGGTGTTCGGTAACGGTTCAACTTGTAATTTCGTACAACTGTTTACATGCCTGTAATCAATACATAAGCGGTGTTCCCCACTGGGCTTCCTCAACAAGACAACCCCGGCATTGTAAGGAGAAGTCGAAGGAGTGATGATGTCATCGTCCAGAAGCCTCTGGATTTCGGCTTCCAGGGCCTTCTCTTTCGAAAAGGGCACTGGATATATATATTTGGCGGACGGGGTCTTGGGTAGTCAGAGTCATATCAAACTCGACCACCCCTGTCCGCCCTGGCCGATCGGTAAGAATCTGCTGATGGGACTCCAACAAACGGATGACCATGTCTGTTTCTTCAGCCGACAGATCAGGATTTATATGCACATCCATATAGGTTTCCCCAGTGTGTAAAGGATACTCATTATCCGCGTCTTCGCCCGATTCAGTTTCCATCGCGACCGCCATAGTCATGAGTGGGAGAGAAGTACCATCAGATCGTTCTTCATACTTTTTGAGGAGGTTAATGTGGAAGTTTTTGGATTTTCCCCTGATCCGGATGGCATAGTTGGTGCTGGACACAACCCTTTCCACCGGGGAAGGCCCCTGCCAACTAATCTCGAGTTTATTGGAACCTACTGGAGGTAACAACAGAACCCGATCCTGCACTTTAAGAGACCTATCTTTCGTCCTTCTATTGTAGTAGGCCGCGTGTCTCTTTCTGGCCGCCCTCAGATTCTGAGCTGCCAAAGCCCAACCCGTCTGGAGTTTCTTCTTTAACTCTTCGACGTATTTTTATGAGGATACAACTTCTTCGGAAGTTTCCTCCTCTGTCCAACATCTCAATAGGGCTTCTAAGGGACCCTTGATTGGCCTCCCGAATAGTAGAGTGGCTGGTGGCAACCCGGTCGACCCATGGGGAACCTCCCGATAGGCGAACAAGGCGGCTGGGATATACTCATCCCATCTGTCTGGTTTCTCTTGAGCCAGCTTCCGAAGCATGGTCATCAAGGTACCATTAAACCTCTCTACTTGCCCATTAGACTGAGGGTGGTACGGGCTTGTGTGAATGTGGTTGGTCTGGAAGATACGAAAGACTTCCTCCATCAGCTTACCACAGAACTGAGACCCATTGTCCGTTAGGTTCTGGTTTGGAAATCCCAACCGAGTAAAGGTCTCCATCAGTGCATCAGCCACTCGCTTAGAGTCGATTGTGGCCAACGATATCGCCTCACCCCACATGGAACAGCAATCCACCATCGTAAGAATGTACATATTCCTCTTCCTAGTCCGAGGAAGAGGGCCAACAATATCGATGGCAACGCTCTCGGAAGGAGAGTTCATAATGGGCATGTCGCCCAAGATTACCGGAGCCGTCCAGTGTTTTGGTGCCACACGCTGGCACTCTGGACACGACTTGACGTACCGACGCACGTCTCCAGTCATCCCTGGCCAGTAGTAATGGCAGGAAATGCGCTGGAGTGTTGCCCCGACACCCATATGTCCACTGAATGAAATGGTGTGTCCCATATGAAGAAGCTGTTTCCGATAGGCCTTAGGAACTACCAGCTGTCCATGCTGGCGTTCCTCCACTCCGGCTCTCCGGTACAGTAACCGATTCTTCATATAATACTGACCCCGTCTTGGTGGGTCAGCACTTTTTGGCAACTGGTTGAAGCTAGTTAGTTAGTTAGTTAGTTAGTCGACAGATCATCCTCGTTGCACATCGAACCATTCAGTCCATAAGTGCTCGGATCCCCTCCTCAGCAAATCCCGCAGCGTGTAGCGGCTAACGACGCCAGTTCTGTGTTGGTTTATCAATCTTCTTTGGCTTCCTGCATAGTTTTCTTGTTTGGCCACCCCTCTTTTAATTTGCTGCTCCCGCAGTCTGGCCATTGTTGTAGATTCACAGTCATCACTTGGTTCTCGCAAAAGTCTCACTTCTCGTAGAGCATTCAGAATGTCAGCCTGGTCCATGGCGCGTCCGCCCTCCACAGTAGCCTCACCTGCGAGCTTGTCAGCCCGCTCATTTCCTTGTACTCCCGCATGACCTGGCACGAAGATGAAACTAATCTTTGCCAGCCGAGACCGCTTCAGAGGCAGCAACCATTCTCTTCGGATCGACCCCTCCTCTATCCTCTTGATCATGTTCATTGAGTCGCTAAGGAAACAAGCCCTAGTGAATGTCTGTGTCTCGAGCCATGTTATTGCTTTACTTACTGCCATGACTTCCATGGTCAGGCTACTTGTGGTTTCAGTGAAAGCACCAGAGTCCTCCTTCACAATTCTCCCTCCGGCCCGAGCTGTAAAGGCCCATGAGCTTCTCACATGTCGGACGACCGACCCATCTGTGTAGATGACCGCGTCACCGTCTAGCGAATTCTCGAAAATCAACGCTTGTACTTCAGCCTCCACAGCAGCCGGATTTTCTTGTCTGCATTTTCTATCTAGTTGGATGCAAACTGAAAAGGATGTGCAGAAGTCTGTTGGCACTTGCACCCACTCCTCGCCAGGTTCTAAGTCCTCAAGTGAACACACCTGTTGAAGAATGTCTTCGGCTTGAGCCCATCCACGACCGTCCTCTTTTTAACCTGCTGCCCTTCACCTTCCTAATTTCACTATGCAGTGGGTGTTGTGTGTTTGCGTTAATTCTGAGGTAGGCGCGTGCCCTGCAAACTTGTATTCTCTCTTCAATGGTTGGAAAATCAAGAAGGTAGCGCATCGCCCTGCATGCTGTATCTCTTGTACATCCATGAATAATGCGCATAGCTTCATTCTGTATCCTTTCCATCCTTTCTATCTGCTTATGGCTGAGAGTCAGGATTGCCATTGCATACTCCAAAACAGACATGACCAGCCCCTCGTACAGAAGACATAGATGGCGCTGCTCACAGTTTGCTGCCGCCATCACCCGCATCGCTGCCAAACCCCGCTTGGCCTTTGTTATCACCTGGTCTATGTGCACATTATAAGCAAGGCTTCGATCAAACCGTATCCCCAGGTAATTCATTGCCTGCGTTCTTTCCACCGTCTCTGAACACAGCATTACAGTTGGTGTTGGATTGTTAACAATATGATTATTCAACGAGAATCAAGTCACTGTTGCCTTTGTTGGGTTGACCATTGCCCCAGCTTCATCACACCAAGTACTTATGCGATTGAGTTCGGTTTGTAGTTCCACAGCAACCTCCTCTCTATCCTTACCCTGACGATACACTAAAACATCATCGGCATACGACAATGTCCTGCCAGGTCCAGTGATCTGCTCACTGGTGATTCTCACTGTGTAGGCGTTGAACAGTACCGGAGATAATGGTGATCCCTGTGGTAGGCCAGGATATATTGTTGTTGGTTCCGAAGTCCAACTGCCACATCTAAGAACTACTTTCCGTTGGTAGAGGGCTGCAGCGATCCAACTAAGGAGGAATGGACTTACGTTTAGTTCAAGAAGCTGAAACATTAAAAAATCCAGTGGTACTCTGTTGTATGCGTCCTCAAGATCAATCGCTGCAGCAACGGTTTCAGTGCCTGAGTGGAAACCTTCATAGACATCATGGGCAAAGACTGCTGCATTGGTCCAGGTTTCTCTTTTTGGACGGTACCCACCCAGGGTAGGTGGGAAAACACCTTGCCTCTCTAGTTGGCTTGATATTTTCCTGGCAATTACCTTCTCCAGCAGCTTGCCTAATGTATTCTGCATGGTTATAATTCGATATCCCTGAATTTTTTTGTGGTCTTTGTCAGGCTTCGGCAAGGGAATCAGATAGCTGTGTAACCATTCCTCCTTGATGCTAGCACTCCCTATACTGTTGTTGTACATGTCTGCTAGTTTCTCTAGCTCATTGTCGGTACACCTATTCATGTCGTCGTATCTTATGCCATCAGGACCTGGAGCACTGTTTTTTGATCGTCGAAGCACAGCCTTGATTTCTTTCACTGTCACTGTGTCTTCCTCCGAAGTGTTCTGGGCCTTGCATCTGTCTGAGGTGACCTCCTTGGCCAGATTTCGGCTTCCCATGTCTGTCTGGTTGCTCTGCTCAAGGTAGCGTTCAAAGAGGGCTTTGCCCTTGTAATCGTCAGTCCTCTGCCAGGTGAGGTCAGCACCTTGGAAGTCTGAAATGCTCTTATTCTTGACTACACCACTCATGCTTTTACGTAGTCGCCAGAACAATTTCAGTGACTTGTCTGTGCTTACTCTTTGACACACTTCTGCCCATTTTTCGCTTTTAACCACCTTGACCAGTTTTTTGAAATAGCTTACTTTTGTGTGCATCTCTTTTCTAAGTGCAAGCAGGGACTAGGATGACCAGCTCTGTTCTTCTTGGCATTTTGCCATCTCCTTCCAGCACTACGCTTATCCACCCAAGCCTTCTCCACCTAGAAACTCCACCACGGTGGCTGCTCCCAGCTTTGGTTGAAGCAAGGTTGCAAAGTAGCATCCTGGCTTTGAGCAGCTCGTAACTCCCCAGGCAAGGGATTCACGATCAAGGCCGGCGTCTGCTCCTCTCCCGATTGAGATCTAGTTTGCACTTGCCCCTACATACATAGGTTCTGTTGGAATCCCTAAAAAGACGTAGCGACAACCCAAGATCATGGGGAAGATCGGATCGAGTAGAACGGCTGCCTGGATAGTGCCGGTAACATATTTCGATTTGATGTCCACCTTCGCAATCGGAAGAGACATCGCTACCGCACTCTTTGTCGCCGTTTGAATCTCAATAGACTCCCCGGTTAGCTGCTCTGGGCTCACTAAGTGTAAGGAAATTACGGCCTCGAACTGCAGACAGGTGTCATAGAGACACTCGACTGGTTGTCCGTTCACAAGTATCGTCTCTACTACTGGTGGTTTCTCTGAATCTTTGTTCTCAAGACCCCTCCCTTCTACCTCCCTGTTAGACCCTTCCCCGGTTTCTACAAGACAGGCAGCATAGTGAGAGTCTTTCTATTTGCGCCTGCAATCGGCCGTATTGTGTGTGGGAGATTTGCAGTAGGCGCACCACTTTTCACTCCACTTTCTTTTAGGAGATCCAGGTGGACTCTTACCAGAGGGTTTCTTAATTGGAACTTTATCGAAAGGATCCTCCTTCTTGGTGTGGGCTGGCTTAGGCTTCTTCTTCTTCTTCTTTCCAGACCATGTGTCTGGAGATCGGGGACTGGGTTGTGACAGTTCCCCATTATCCCCATGAGCTAGCACATACCTTTTCGCTAATGTATTGACTAAGTCTAACCTCTCTGCCCCATTTTCTAGCAAGAAGGTTTGCAATGGCTTAGGCATCATCCTCTTCATTTGGTCCACGACCACTAATTCTTCTAAACTTTCATAGTCGTTAGCAAATCCAGCTAATGACATCCACTTCAAAATGTAAGACTTAAGTCTAACGCTGTAGGCTGCGAACATCTCCCCTGGCTCTCTCTTCGACTTTCTGAACTGCTGTCGATATGTATGGGCTGTCATCTGGAACCTTTTCAATAATGCTTTTTCCAGGGCCTCATAGTCATTCTCCATATCAGGTGGCAACCTTGAGTAGACCTCATACGCTGTCCCCCTCAGGTCCTGTGAGAGTTTCAAGTTCCATTTCCCACGTTCCAATCCCATAGCCAAAGCCATCGACTGAAATCTTTGAAGATACTGGTCGATCTTATCTTTGTGTTCATCGAACGGGAGCAATGGGAACTTCATTGCCTGGTATGGACCGCCACTAGAAGTTGTTGAGTCAGGGAGAACTTCGCCTCCCACTGCACCCTCGCTTTCCTTGGCAGTTTGAGCTTTCAGCTCCAACTCCCTCATACGGAACTCATGGTCTCTGACCGCCTGCTCTGCTTCCAGCTTCCTAGCTTCGCGATCTGCCTCAGTTTTCTTAGCTTCGCGCACAGCTTGTCTGAAGTCTCTTTCCACTTCTTGAACATATTTCTGTAACTCCGCCCCATCATAGCCCATCTCACGCCCTGTAGCCTGTACTTCAGCAACATTAAATTTAGCTGATGCCATCTTAAACTCAGAGGGTAAGTGAATAGGTAATTGTATAGTAAATGACTATCTCAAATAACCAAAATATATATTTTACTCGACCACAGCACGTCGTATGTCGGTCAGTCTGTGTCAGGAAGAGTACAGACAATAGCCAGGCACGGTAGGCAGAACCTATTGATAGTAGACAAGAATATATGTCCCCTATCACTATATCAGCGAGAACTCCACCAGGATTTCAAATATCCCGCGACGTGCCCCCAGAGCTTGTAACAAATACCCCTGTCACTATGCTTAAATAATCTTCTATAGCCCTGGCTGGGATAGGTCTTTGTCTGCCAACCCTCCTCCGTTCCCTGGACTCACTGTCACTCTCTCTTTCGACCTCGGGGCCTATTCCCTGAGGTGTCTTTCTGGCTGACGCATAGATAACATGGCGATCGTCAGAGTAACTATAACTTAATTTTATTAACCTAATAAAGAACAGCACAGGAAAACATCAAGGCAGTTAAAACAGATAGTCTCTACAGACACAACAAGGATAAAGTTCAGTTCAGGCACAGAGCCTCGTGACTTTCCATCATAGACCAAGCTGTAGTCAATGTCCGTTCCGTCCACATACAGCTCACCGAATAAGTCTTCAGTTCTTTCCTTCCCCCGTATGTTGTTCGAACAACAGACCGCTGTAGAACCAGGCTTCCAGGTTTCCGTGGACCACAAACTTCAGTTAATTAAGTGTTCTTGGAAAGTACCATGGAATCACTTGGTACAAGGTTGGGTGGGACATAATATAATGGAGAACAGTTCATCAATAATAATTGGGTGTCTGAGAATTTGGCGGGGTCCAGCCAAGAATACAAAATGACTCGATCCTAGCGTATCGAGATGACTGGCGATGTGTTATAAAGGCTGATGGTCATTCTTTCGGGCCAGCGGTGGCTCTATCTCGTAGAGATCATACCCTTGGGCCTGGTATGGCCCAAAACTTGACATGAACTCGTCTGAAACATAACTTTCCGCGTAGAAGCCCTGTCGAGACTTTCAGCTCTATTCACTTCCAAAAGAAGGACCCTGGAGATGACAAACATTAGTGAGCGACGGGGCTGACTCAAGTACCACAATCCTGAGGTCCAATAGGGCCTCAGTTAATAAATTGGTCATACATTTCCCTTACCTACTCAATTAGATAAGAGGCCCGAGTGAATGGGCCTGACATGTCAGGTAGCCCCTAGATTAGCTACGTCCCTGCTTTATTAACCCTCCAGCTTGTAGACGTCCCGTTGGCCAACCTAGGAACTTTTTGCATACAAGACTCACTGTCCACACTCATACCATGCCTTTATTATTACTGGGCACATTCGTTTCCCGGCTTCCCTCTCACTTGCAAACCCTCTCTTTCTCACGACAAAGCTCTTGTGGTGTGGTGTGCGTAATTATGTGTGCCCCCCCCCCCCCTTAACTAATATTATAGTAGTGGGTCTGTATGGAAAGAAGTGTAGTTCCCTATTCCCAGCAAGCATAGGAAAGAAGAAACCACCCTTTCCGGCCGCGGCTCTCATCTGAGCTGTCGCCGCAATGTACCGGCAGTGCCATGCATCAACCATATGTGTAGATGAGTTCTATCTATTCTCTGGCATCATCTTAATGACCAGTAACTATTCGATCCACCCAGCCACCCTATCTGCCAAAAGATGAAAGAGATAGCACAGTAGATACCTTCTTCCGGCTCAAGAAGATAGATGGGTGGAACCCGTCCCCACGGAGCCCTCCCCTCCTTCCGGCATTGTGGATATGTTAAGTTTCTATTCAAATGAAAGATGCCACTATGTAGAGTTCAGGCCGTAGGAAGAAAGATAGCACCCGCCCATCTGCTGCCAAGAACAAGTGAAATCATCTGGGGAGATATATTGCTCAGATTCGTTCCCAGGCGATGCCAAGAACAAGATGCTTAGCTAGATTGGCCAACGGTCAACCCACTCACAATATGGCGTGACTGCCGTTTCGCCAATTCGTCTCATCAGTCGAGACAACATAGATTTATAGGCCAAGGTCTGGCAGGACTAACTAAAACCCGTTTTTACCTTTCCAATCCACCAGTAGGATGCTGCCCTTCCTCAGGCTCACTCTTTAAAGTGTCGAATTGACATGAGGCAGTCTACACATGGTAGTTGTTTAAACGGACATTGATGGCCCAAGAATTTACATTAGTACGTATTTGGTGCAAGATGCCCTATCGGGTTTTCCCCGAAGAAAAGACATATTTCTAATAATTGTATTAAGAAGATCGGGTTGTTAAAGTAACCAAGAGAACTATCTTCCATGGGGAGTGAGCGAATAAGAGAACTGAGGGTTCCCGAAAGCTGTTTCCCACTGTTTACCCAAACCCAAAGAAGGCATGAGGACATGGGCCACCGGCGTTTCGCCACATATACATATATATATATATGTTTCAGTGACATTGTCAAATCCTCACTTCTTGATTCGTCTTGTTCTCACCCTACCATGTCAGTCCTTCCATTCTGCAGAGGCCGCAGTTCACGAATGCCTGTAGTGTAATATATATATATATATTAAAGGTGTCAAAGAATTTTCTAACATTGTGGAAGTTACTATAAATTATAATTAGTTCCAAACTCTAATGTTTAAAAAAGTGAGTTGTATATCCTTTACAGGATGTAGCGGTCTACTCCAGCCTTTTTTGGCTGTTTTTGATTCTTGGGCAAGTTTACTTTCAATAGTCTGTCATTGCTTTATGAACGATGGGCACTCGTACCATTGTATCTAAACCAACGCAAGGCAGTCTGCTTCCAAATTTCCCGAAGTTGTGCTTCGAACGCGGTATGCGAAATTGCGAATGACACTACAGAGTGAAAAACTCTAATGTATGAATTACAAAAATGAATGAAACAGAAATAGGTACACTACAGGCATTCGTGAACTGCGGCCTCTGCAGAATGGAAGGACTGACATGGTAGGGTGAGAACAAGACGAATCAAGAAGTGAGGAATAGACACTGTCACTGAAACATTCTATTAACAGGCACAGGAAAGAGCATTATAGAGAGATCATTTGCCGTGAAGTTGGAACCGTGATTAACATAATTGACTACCTAACTAAATAACTAACTAACTAACTAACTAACTAACTATGAACCTAACTAGCTAACTAACTATGTAACTAGCTAGTTAACTAACTAACTAACTATATAACTAACTAACTAACTAACTAACTAATGAACTAGCTAACTAATTAATGAATCAGGTGCCGTCTCCACAATGAAGGTTGTCTGCAATGGATCTCCAACACTGTCTGTCTCTCGCCTTGACTGTACACTCTGTCAGACTGATATCCATCTCTCTATGTTGTCTTTTCACTTGTATCGATATATGCCGGCTCCTTGGCGAAGAGTTTACGGACGCAGTGCGTAATATTGCGTACCCGCGTTCACAGCTGCGGGTGATTTAGCAGCAGACTGCCTTGCGTTGGTTGTTTTACGAAATGTTAAAGGTGTCGGTCGTTCAGAAAGCAGTGGCAAACTACTGACAGCAAACTTGCCAAGAGATCACAACAGCAAACAATGCTGGTGATGACTGCAGCGGTCAGCAAAGGATATGCAACTAACTATTTTGTATCAGTATATCTTTTCACGCTATCCTACCACTTGTATCGTTGTCTACCTCTTGCTCGCTTGCCTTCAACTTTGTAGTTTTTATTAGAACGTTAACCCGCGCTCTTGCGAAGGGATTACGAACGCGATCCGCAACACATCTTCCGGCGATTTGGAAGCAGACCGCCATGCTTTGGTTTTCATAGAATGGTATGAGCGTTGGTCGTTAAGAAAGTAATGGCAAACTACTCAATATAAACTTGCTAAGTAAATCACAAACAGCCAAAAAATGCTGGGGTTGTCTGACGTCGTCCTGTAAAAGACATGCAACTAACTTGTGTCTTTTAAGGTGGCCAAAATATTTCACTTGCCTCTTTTTTATTTCTTTCATCGGCTCCTTTTCATTCCCACATTTTCTAGAACATATGTATTTGATTGTTTTTGTTTCCATGAACATAAGACATATTCTTCTCTATATCCACATCTCTAGGGCCTCTATTCAACTTTCTAATTGTTTGTTCAATGTCCTGGCTTCCGCGCATATAGTAGTATTGAATATACGCAACTTTTGACAATTCTCATTTTTAATGAGTTGTTAAACTCTCTAGATGTTAATACTGATGTCAGCATTGGCCTTCATTCGACGTCCGCTACTAGAGGAAATATAAGGTTACCTGATCCTCCGTGCACCCTAGGCCTGCATAATGTCATGGTCCTAGCACTGGACAGGACACCCAGTGAGGACACCTGGCACCAGTGTCACTAGAAAGTCCTCTCTCCCCGCAACCAACAGGGTACAGAGATCTAAACCACAAGAAGATAAGAATTAGAGGGAAATCTAAAACACAAGGAATTAAGAATTAGAGGGAAATCTAACACAGACGGAGATAATAATTAGAGAGAGATCTAAATCACACGTAGATGAGAATTAGAGGTAGAACTAAATCATAAGCAGATAAGAATTAGAGGGAGATCTAAAACCACGGATACGAGAATTATAGGGAGATCTAAACCACACGGAGAAGATAATTAGAGGGAGATTTAAACCACACGAAAAAGAGAATTAGGGCGAGATCTAAAAACACGGAGACAAGAAATAGAGGAAGATCTAAATCATGCGTAGATGAAAACTAAAGGGAAATCTAAAAAACATGGAGACAAGAATTAGAGGGAGATCTAAAACACACGTAGATGAGTGTCAACGTCTTACATGCACACAGGTCTTCATAATCCTTCCTACGCACTCAAGAAGACATCAGTCGTACTATGGTATACGCAGTTTTATTCAGGAGAACCTGATCATTGTCACAATGTACACACAAGGCGGTGAAATCATTATATACAAAATGCCGCCTTACAAACACATATAGCACTCAGCCAATTACACAAGCCCTACACACAATTACTCACTATCTTCAACTAGCACTCCAGCAAAAGCTATACACTCGCTCCAGAACACACAACGATCCTTCCTCTAAACTGTTCGTTTCGTGGTACTGGACCACGTGTCTCTCGTGACAACTTGGGCTGTCTCAACAGTCACGTAGTGCGTTAGTCCGCCCGTGTTGTGTTGGGTCGTTCGGTGTAATGCCTGTCTGGTCAGTTCAGGACAGCGTCCCGTGAACTTATGTCCCTTCATATCACTAGGTCTTGTCCTGTCGGTGTCCTGTCTATGACATCTCTGTGTCCCCACCGATGTCGTGTCTCTAATCTCTCTACCGTCCTGCAGATGTCCTGTCTTATGACATCTCTGTGCCCTTACCCATGTCCTGTCTATCGTTACCTCTGTAGTCCTTGCCTCTATTATGTCCCTTGTCCTCTCTATGTCCTGTCCCTATTCCCCCAACACTCTGACAATGAGAATTAGAGGGGATCTAAACCATACGGAGCTGAGAATTATAGGGAGATCTAAACCACACGAAGAAGAGAATTAGGGCGAGATCTAAAGACACGGAGATGAGAATTAGAGGGAGATCTACATCTTATGCAGATGAGAATTAGAGGGAGATCTAAACCACACGGAGAAGAGAATTAGAGGGAGATTTAAACACACAGAGATGAGAATTACAGATAGATCTAAAACACGCGGAGATGAGAATTTGAGGAAGATATAAACCGGACGGAGATGGTAATTAAAGGGAGATCTACACGACACGGAGAAGAAAATTATAGGAAGATCTAAAACACGTGGAAACGAAAATTAGAGGGATATCTAAAACACACTGTGATGAGAATTATAGTGAGATCTCAAAGATACGGAGAAGAGAATTAGCAGGAGATCTAAACCACACAGAGATTAGAAACTGTCAACTGTCATTTACTGCCAATATAGTACCTTGCGGTGTATGGCAGAGGGGGTCTTTGAGTCTGAAGAATTAAGGCCGCCTGGCTAGTGCAGTCGCCGCAAACTGTGCAGGTTAGGAATTAGAGTGAGATCTAAACCACACGGAGATGAGAATTAGCGAGAGACCTGAAAGATACAGATATGCGAATTATAGCGAGATCTAAAAGACACGGAGATGAGAATTAGAGCGAGATCTAAAAGACACGAAGATTAATATTAGAGCGAGATCTAAAAGACACAGAGAAGAGAATTAGAGGGAGATCTAAAAGACACGAAGATGAGTATTAAAGAGAGATAAAAAAGACACGGAGATGAATATTAGAGCGAGATCTAAAGGACACGAAGTTGACTATTAGAGCGAGATCTAAAATACACGGAGACGAGAATTAGAGGGAGATCTAAAACACACTGCGAAGGGAATTAGAGACGGAGATGTATGATATGGAGAAGACACGAAAGAAGCTGCAAGAGATGGTAAACAATGAACTGCATGGCCTGGATTGGTTGATGGCCTATGCTTCAGTGAGGGATAAAGTGTAGCGGAAGAAGAAGAAGAAGAAGAAGAAGAAGAAGAAGAAGAAGAAGAAGAAGAAGAAGAAGAAGAAGAAGAAGAAGAAGAAGAAGAAGAAGAAGAAGAAGAAGAAGAAGAAAAAGAAGAAGAAAGAAAGAAAGAAAGAAACAAACAAACAAACAATATAGAAAAGAAGAAAGAAAATGATTATGAAGAAAACATGAAAGAAAGAAAGAAAGAAAGAAAGAAAGAAAGAAAAAAGAAAGAAAGAAAGAAAGAAAGAAATTACAAAGAAAGAAAGAAAATGATTATGAAGAAAAAATGAAAGAAATAAGGAGGAAAGAAAGAAAGAAAGAAAGAAAGAAAATGATTATGAAGATAGAAAGAAAGAAAGAAAGAAAGAAAAGAGAGAAAGAAAGAAAGAAAGAAAGGAAAAAACGAAGAAAGAAAGAAAGAAAGAAAGAAAGAAAGAAAGAAAGAAAGAATGAAAGAAAGAAAGAAAGAAAGAAACTACAAAGGAAGAAAGAAAATGATTATGAAGAAAACATGAAAGAAATAAGGAGGAAAGAAAGAAAGAAAAAAGCAAGAAAGAAAGAAAGAAAGAAAGAAAGACAGACAGAAAGACAGAAAGAAAGAACGGATGAAAGAAAATGATTATGAAGATAAAAGAAAGAAAGAAAGAAAGAAAGAAAGAAAGAAAGAAAGAAAGAAAGAAAGAAAGAAAGAAAGAAATTGATTATGAAGAAAGAAAGAAAGAAAGAAAGAAAGAAAGAAAGAAAGAAAGAAAGAAAGAAAGAAAGAAAGAAAGAAAGAGGAGAAGAAGAAGAAGAAGAAGAAGAAGAAGAAGAAGAAGAAGAAGAAGAAGAAGAAGAAGAAGAAGAAGAAGAAGAAGAAATGCAACACCCGGCCACACTATAACAACATGCCAATTAAAACACATTATTCCCATGGGGCGTGTTGTTTAAGCCAACGCACTCACGCTATCTCGCGAACTGCCAAGTTCATGCATGCAACTTCGCGATTATTCTATAAAATATCGTTTCTTACATAGAGATCCTGTCTGGTAACTTGTGTTCTACCTGGTTGCTGTTGGAGCATATGGTGGACTCTATACAAGTGTTGCTGCATTCACTGCAATAGGGATTATTACGGTTTTGCTATGTGTAGTTTTTGTTGTAACATGTTGTGTTGTTGTATGCAATACCGGGTTAATGTCAGCGTGCAGTCGCCTTCTTCTTCTTCTTCTTCTTCTTCTTCTTCTTCTTCTTCTTCTTCTTCTTCTTCTTCTTCTTCTTCTTCTTCTTCTTCTTCTTCATTTTTTTACTTATACTTCTGTGTCATCTTTTCTTCTTTCTTTCTTTCTTTCTTTCTTTTCTTTCTTTCTTTCTTTCTTTCTTTCTTTCTTTCTTTTTTCTTTCTTTCTTTCTTTCTTTCTTTCTGTCTGTCTGTCTGTCTGTCTTTCTTTATTTTTTCTTTCTTTCAATCTTTCTTTCTTTCTTTCTTCTTCTTCTTCTTCTTCTTCTTCTTCTTCTTCTTCTTCTTCTTCTTCTTCTTCTTCTTCTTCTTCTTCTTCTTCTTCTTCTTCTTCTTCTTCTTCTTCTCGTATTAATCTTCCTTCTATTCCGCCTTCTCGACCTCATTCTCCTCTTTCTGTGTCGACAAGGTCTCAGCTCAGGCTGGCAGCCTGCATATTTCTGCTCCTGACTCACCCACACATTGATCGCTCTGAACCGCAGAGATTTAACGAATATGTGTTCTTTAAAAGTCAAAAAATGACAGCTACTTTTAGCCGATCTAATGCTAAACAAAAAGTAGCCTTCGACCAAGCATGACGCACAATCCAAAGAACAATATTAAGAGGGCAAGTCAATAAGTAAGTCACACTATTATGTGGGATGGCAGGTAAATGTAGCTGGTGTTTTCTACAGGTGTCATTAGGTGACAGCAACATCGAATTTTATATTTCCGTTCGTCAGGTGGCGCTAGATGTCTCATGCGCATGCGCAGTGCATAAACAAACTGGCGACTATACTTGCGGAGTGTACAACCAAAGAGCAACGTGCTGTTATGCGTTTTTTTTTTTTTGGGGGGGGGGGGGGGGGTGGGTGGGCAAAAGGACTTCCTGCAGAGGACATTCATAAGGAAATGCTTCCTGTTTATGCAGACAAATGTTTGTCCCGTAAAGCGGTACATAGCTGAGTAGAAAAATGTTCTCAAGGACGCTCTAAAATCGTTGATGAAATCCAATCTGGTCGTCCTGTTGAGATTGCAACAGCAACATCCATGCAGCAGATGGAGGAGATGATTAGAGGTGAAAGGCGAGTATCGATAGACTCTGTAGCATCTGCAATGGGGTGCTCACATGGTTCAGCATACAGCTAATGCATGATCAAAGAAAACGTCCAGGACTGCTGACTAGAGGAGTGTTGCTTCTTCATGACAATGCCAGACCACATACGGCTTGATTAACGCAGGAGAAAATTAACCGACTAAGGTGGGAAGTTCTGAAACATCCACCTTCAGAATAGCTAACTTAGGCCCTAGCTATTTCCACCTTTTTGGTCCACTGAAAATCCACCTTGGTAGGAGACATTTTGCGAATGACGCCGAAGTTGTATGTGAAGTGAAAACGTGGTTTAGAAAACAGAGCACGCAGTTCTATGCAGCCGGTTGTTGTTTTTTTGGGGGGGGAGGGGGCTGATAAAAGGATCGGATAAGTGCATCAATGTTGGTGGAAATTATGTTGAGAAATAAAGGGACAATGTATGTATAAAAATAAACTGGTTTCAAGTTGTTATCATATTTAGTTATTTTTCTACAGCCATTTGTGACTTACGTATTGACTTTCCCGCGTATAATGGGAATTTCCATTCACTGCTTTGAATATTGAAGAAGGTTGGCTATTAAAGACGATAAAACAAAGAAAATTTATATAGTTTGGTCACTTGAAACGTCATGACAGTTTGGAAAGAAGAATAATGAAGGGGTGTATACCTGGGAAGAGAGGAAGAGGAAGACCGAAGAGAGGATGGATGCATGATGTGTTGGATGATCTCCAGATGGGTGTATAAGACGCGGGACATCTTGCTAATGATCGAGAAGTTTTCTGGAAGATTGTTATGGGAGGGAGATTCTGCAAAGGACAGGCTACTGAATGAATGAATGAATGAATGAATGAATGAATGAATGAATGAATGAATGAATGAATGAATGAGCATTACAATTGTGGAACGAAATAAATAACAGGACGGCGACATATAACCCTTCTGTCCAAGTGGGCGGTCACATGAGGCGATATATTATCCTTCGGCGCTGAATCAATCCATTAGCCTCACAAGGCATATGGTGGTAGACCCATATTCTCATAGACCAACCCGCGCTCGGTGAATGAAATGGTCAGTCTCACGCCGGCCGTCTTTACTCTCCTAGACATGTCTTGGTACCTATGCTAGCTCGGATCGCCCTAGACGCCTAGGTCAGTGTTTACAATTCCAATCTGCGGCGATGGGGATGGAACCCTTGACCACAGGACCAGCAGGTGAGTGTGTAGCCACTAGGCCAAGCCGTCTCCCATTTGTTCTTTAGTTAGTTGCATTTCATTTACATGGCGTCGCAGTCAACCAAATCGTTATTTTTTTTTTGGCCGTTTGTGATATTTCGACAAGTTTACGTTCAGTAGTTTGCCATCGCTTTCTGAACGGCACTCACAGCTATATGAAACAAACCCAAGGCGGTCTGCTGCCAATAGACTAAAGCTGTGTTTCTAACGCGGTATGCGGAATTGTGAATTGCGTCCGTAACCCATTCGCACCAGGTCCAACGTTTGTTTTCTAATCAACTATACACAACGGTGACGTCCCTGCTTCTGCTCCGCAATATCATTCAATGAATTTCTCATCGTCTTAAAGGAAGCGCCGGACATTCCCCTGGCCGAAGTATTAGTGACTGACCAGACGCTGACCCCTCGAGTGGTCACAGCAAATATTGGCCTGATTACTTCATGTTCCCACAATGCCTGATTACTTCATGTTCCCACAATGCCTGATTACTTCATGTTCCCAGAATGTTGTAGGGAGATTTCTAAAACAAATCACAGAGGTCTGCATGGCTCAATGGATAATATCGCTCTCTCTTAAACTTCCGATGTGCTGATGTCTAGGTAGCGGGTTCAAACCCTGCACCGGTCAGCTGTACTAATATGTTGACTTCTCGTCCTTGACTTGAGAAAGTACATTACAAGTACCTCAACAGTCTGAGTGGGTTCACCTGATGGCCAGGGACGCTGGTAACAGGGAATGCTAATCCACACGCAAAAAATCAGTCCAGCGCACTAGAAGTAGTAGCGTGTGTATGGACTACGAAGCAAGCAAACAAACACAGAAACATTTGCGGATCTTTTTCGCAAAATAGAATCCCCCCTTCCCCCCCCCCCTCGAAACAATTATATACCCCACTTGATCAAGGCGAGTGGATTGGATTCCTGACCTCTCGGACCACTTATAGGATCAGACGCCGTCTCCGCTTTAACTGATTCAGTGTTGAAATATAATATATCGCCACATATGACCTCCCATTGTTATACAGAAGGACGATATATCTCCATACCATGGTCATCGTGTTATCTGTTTTGTTTCGTAATATCTTCCGCAATTTCAATGTTCAATAAACGGAAATTCTCATTATAATACTTGTTCATTTGATTGTGCACTATGTTTGGTCCAAACCTAATTTTTGTTTGGCACTGAATCTATAAAACATATGGCACGCAACACTTTCTGTATATCAGTTAGTTAGTTATTCAGTCGAGATTTCAACTTTACGGCAAAGGGTCGCACCATTATACTCCGTTCCTGTGCCAGTGTAAATATGAAACAAAATGCTCCTCACTGCACCATGTGAAAATTGGAACAGGCAGGATTCTCGACAAACCAACAGCCCGTATATTATGCATAATGCCGATGCCAGAATGCCAACACAAAAGACTGCCACGAATAATATAATTCATCGTTGATGAAGAAGGCAGTCACTAGACAACTAGCAGTCACACATTACTGCATAAGGCAAACTCAGTTCAGTGATCTGCCGGCCGCCATTTTTCTGAACATACAGTTCACGCTACAAACAACTGCAGACAGATGTTAAAGGACTCCATACGTAATTCACAGCTCACAGTGTAGCTCCACACATTCAACTCAGTAGCAGGGCGACGGAACCATGCATTACCAGTTCAACATGAGAAAAGAGCGTAAGCAAAACGTAGCCACAAGCATAAACCGTTCATAGCTTTAACTGCACAACCGCCTATCCTCCATATGTCCTTTATTGCAGACCGCTGTATGTACCGCTCTTGATGTTTTATTCTCATCTGCAACACCTGAAATTGACAATACTCCAGTGCTTGTTTTCTTATTTCCACGATCGTCTCAACATTCTTCTAGTTTGTAACACCTGCGGTTGTCAATACGCCATTGTTTGTTTTCTTGTCTGCCCATGTTCTTCGGAAGATTCTTCTACACAACCACATCTCCATAGCCAACAGCTACATCACAAAAACAGCCGGTACAACTGAAAATGCAATAAGAGAAAAGAAGCACAATGTTGTTAGTTGCATATCCTTTACAGGACGTTGCAGTCAAACTAAGCATCCGTTTTTGCTGTTCGTGATTTCTTGGCAAGTATTTACGTTCAGCAGGTTGCCATTGCTTTCTGAACGACCGGCACTCATACCTTCGTATGGGAAACCAACGCCAGGCGGTCTGCTGCCAAATACCCCGCAGCTGTGTTTTGAACGCGGTATGCGGGGTTACGAATTGCGTCCATTACCTCTTTGCCAGAGAGTACAACGTTCTGAATAATAATAATAATAATAATAATAATAATAATAATAATAATAATAATAATAATAAGAATAATAATAATAATAATATACGAATGGGTGTTGGCGTGGCATGTTTAACGCGTGTAAATGTATTCTTCTGAACGTGGCATAGTGGGTTGGCTTCAGATGCTGACCAGTTAGGCTAAAATGTTGACTTTTCGTCTTTAACTTGGGAACGTACATTATAAGTACCACAGAAGTCGGAGTGGGTTCGCCTGTTGGTGAGGGACACTGGTAATAGGGAAAGCTCATCCGCACGCAAACATCCTTCCAGTACAATCACTGTTGGTAGCAAATGTGTGAACTACGTACGAGTTCAAAGCGAATATATATATATATATATATATATATATATATATATATATATATATATATATATATATATATATATATATATATATATATATATATATATATATATATATATATATATGAAATACGATGTATGTATATGTGTAGGGATGTATTTGATGCGTCCGATAACGGTCCATCCGATTGAGATGAAATTTTCTACATGTATTCTTTTCATTCCCGTGCAGCCAACTGTCATAGTTTGTTAGTGTACAATCAGCTATTTACTTACTAAAATTTAATATTTAAATTTACATTATCATTTATATACAGCGAGGGGACTTAACTTAAGAAAAGTTATTTCAAGGGGCATAACTTTTAATAGCATTGCTATATATTTTATATATAGATTATTGCATTGTTTTCAAAGATTTATAAACTCTTTGTCTACAGTTATTTACAGGCATATGAGTTGTAATAAATAACGATATAATCTTTAAGGCATTTTCAAAGTTTCATAAAAATAATGCATCTATTTAAATAGTGAAAATTTTCTAACTCATCTTTTTATTTTTCTTCAACAGCACATTAATTTTTTTAACATTCTAATATGTATGGCGCGTTAGACCCACGTTGGGTATTTATGATGCCCATGTTAAACATTTCCTCAACGAGTCACTTTTCATGCATTATAATGCTTATTGTTCTTTTGTTGTCAAAGAATTGTTCATAAGAGATGTTGAATGAAAGAATGTATGCGAGGAAATAGAGAAGAAAGGCGGAATGTAGGACGGGCCTGCGAAAGATTTTCGGTCGTTAAAAAAAAAGTAATTGTTTGTGAGAGAAAGTTAGTTGTATATCGTTTGCAGTACTCTGCAGTCAACCCACCGCCCACCATTTATTGGCTGTTAGTGATATCTTGGTAAGTTTACTTTAGATCAGGGGTGGGCAAACTTTTCGTGCGGAGGGCCGCATTGACAAATGTAAAGCTATTGGCGGGCCGCATATATATATATATATATATATATATATATATATATATATATATATATATATATATATATATATATATATATATATATATATATATATATATATATATATAATATATATATATATATATATATATCCATTTTGTTTACAGCAACCTATCACAAAAAGTAATTATTAATTATTTATAGGTTACTAAGCAGTATAAATAACTAAATATTGCAATTTCATTTCACTTATTCACTTATACATTATTTTTGACAATATGGACAAACACCTTTAGTAATTTGTTAACACGATTTTACAACTTGTTATTATAACAAATATTCTTTATTATCTATCAGTGGCTTTAATTTATATACACAGCGACTACATTGTCACTACAGTTGTTGATTTCTAGTGAGATGTATGTAACTGCATGCAATTTTTGACAATATTCTTGAAATCTGGAGCAAGTTTACTTGTTGAAATTCGCATGACAGCATGCAAGTTGCAGTTCAGCAATAAAGACCTATTCTTAGATTTGTTGATCTTCAAGCAAGAGAATGCTTGTTCGCAAATGTATGTTGATCCAAATAATGATAAACATTTAGCTGCAAAGTTTTTCAAGTTGGGAAATGATTCTTGTGATCAAGATCCATAGAAATCCAGCAAACCATCTGTCTTGAATTTCTCTTTCAGGTCATGATCTGCTTGTAAGTCAAGCAGATCCAACTGTATGTACTCTGTGGCTGTATTAGCTTCTGCACTAAAATGTGAACTGAGAATATTGAAATATGGCTCTAATTTCTTGAAATCTTGGAATCTCCATCCAAGGTCTTCAATCCATGCATCTAATTGGGCTTCGTATTTTTCAGTCATTTCACCAGAAATGGTTTCTTTTTTCAGCAAAGGGAAGTGACAATATCTTTTTTCACTTGCTTGTCTGGAGAACAGTGAGAGTTTTACCTGAAATGATTTTACATATACATACAATTCATGTGCAAACACACCATTGCCCTGAAGTTTGACATTCAGTTCATTTAACTTTTCCATAATTTCAATGGCAAACATAAAGTCTAACTGCCACTCTTTATTGACACTGTTAGTATTAAAGTCACATGCAATGCCCTTCATCTCTAGGAACATCACTATTTCTTCTCTGAGTTCCCACACTCGCCTCAACACCTTGCCGAGACTCAGCCATCGAACATTGGTGTGGTTCAGGACATCGGAATGTTCAGTTTCCAAATCGTCAAGTAATTACTTGAACTGTCTGTGATTAAGTCCTCTTGATCTGATGAGGTTGATGACACTGACAACTGGGTCAATAACATGCTTGATACTCAAAACAGTTTTACACAGACTTTCTTGATGAATCACACAGTGAAGTGGTAATAATGTGTGGTCTGGATATTCTGCTTTAATCTTAACACTTATCAACTTTACCAGACTACATTTTCTTCCAGTCAAAGCACGAGCTCCGTCAGTTGTAACACTTGCCATCTTGTTCCAAACCAACATAGTTCTTTCAATACAGTTATGAAACAGCATTGAATATATCATGGCCTGTGGTTGTGTCTTTTAGTGACTCAACAATCAGTAACTCTTCAGTGAGTTTGAAAGAAGTGTTTATTCCACGTATAAATATCAATAATTGGGCAGTATCATGTACATCGGTACTCTCATCCAATGCAAGAGAGTACCACAAAAATTGTTTACTTGCATCTTGAAGTTTATGCATCAAATTGTCACTGGTCTTGTCAACACGTCTGACCACAGTTCTCCTTGATAAAGTAATGTTGTAAAATCTTTTTGTGTTTGTTCTGGACACATAATGTTTGCTGCATCTAGCAATCATTCCGTGATGAACTTGCCATCAGAAAATGGCTTGTTCGTTTTACAATTTTGTGTGACAGCACAAGACTAGCTTCAGTTGCAGCATCTTGAATTGAAGACTGTTTAGTGAAAACAGTTCGCTGTTTCTCCAAATTTTTCACCAACTCAAGGCATTTCCTTTCCTTCTCTTCGGTCATTAAATTGTATCCGAAATCGGAATGTTTTGCTCGATAATGTCTTTTTTAAATTATACTCCTTGAAGACAGCCACTGACTCACGACACAACAAGCAAACTGATTTGCTACCAACTTTTATAAAACAGTAGTTAGTTGTCCATTCATCATTAAAAACATTGCATTCATCTTCAATCTTACATTTGTTATTGACACTCATCATAACGGTACATGAAATTCTGTAAACTTCAACAAAATAACTTAAAAGAGAATTTTTAAAAAATCTTTTAAATGCCCTCGCGGGCCGCATAAATCATCATAAAAGACATACTGTCTGTCTGTCTGTCTGTCTGTCTGCCTGTCTGTCTGTCTGTCTGTCTGTCTGTCTGTCTCTCTCTCTCTCTCTCTCTCTCTCTCTCTCTCTCTCTCTCTCTCTCTCTCTCTCTCTCTCTCTCTCTCTCTCTCTCTTGCTTAGCTATTGTTCAAATATAACGCAAGACATAGCGAACAGCTAAACGCACTTCATGTTCCTAAACCTGGGATACACTTATACAAAACAAGCTTAGCGTGCAACAATCTTCCGTAAGAAATTAAAGACACCACCACTCCCTACATACAATCTCAACCAACCCATTCGAACACTCTCAATACATACTATATGCCCCATAAACTTTTAAAAATATCAAAGGATAACTATTATGATAAAAATTCCCTTAACAGTAATACGTCACATCTACCTTAACTACTTATAATTGCCGTGTAAACAATTAGTGAGTCATGTATTATTGATTATTGCATATTTTCCACATATTGGGAGAACTATTGGAACATCGAGCTAGACCCATAGTTGAACAACAGTTAAGCAAAGTAAATTCGGTTTTCGGAAAGGTAAAAGTTGCACTAATGCACTATTTACACATAGACAAATAATGATATGTGAAAAAACTATCGAGTATTGTGAACAGCAGAATATTGTGCTTGTAGATCAGGAAAAGGCTTTCGATAGAGTTGACAGATAGATACACATTAAGGGCCATCCTTGAAGACTATGGAATACGAACGAACGAACGAACGAACGAACGAACGAACGAAAATCTTTATTTTCAAAGGGTTAAGACTTTGGCATGCAGGCCCGTCCGACATTCTGCCCTTCTTCTCAATTTCCTCTCATACATTCTTTCATTCAACATCACTTATGAAGCAAATTTTTGCCAACAAAAGAACAATAGCATTATAACGCATGAAACATAATCAAAAACAAATGACTCACTGAGGCAATGTTTAACATCGGCATTATAAATATCTCGCCCGTGTGTTGCTGGGGCCCATACGGGGAAGCAAAGAATAGTAACACTGTTGCCTACCAAACATGTCGTAAGAGGCGACTAAGGAGGCTATGGTTCCGTCGCCCTGCTACTGAGTGAGTGCGTGGTGCGACACTGTGAGCTGAGAGTTTCGCGTGGAATGCTTTTACATCTGTCGATGGTTGTTTGTAGTGTGAACTGCATGTTTGGAACGATGGCGGCGGCTGTTGCTGGATTGACTGGTTTGCCTTTTCGGCTCATGGGTGCATTTTTCAGGAGACTCCTGGGAGTCACCGCTGGAGCTACGGAGTTCGTGCTTTGTGCAGCGCTTTCGGTGGGTTGTCCTGCGGAAAGAGACCAAGCCATATGGGATAAAACCCAGGTCAATGAAGTCTTTCTGGTGACTGCTGTTTCCATCGACGATGAACTGTATTTTTCATGGAGGACTTTTGTGTTGGCATTCTGGCGGCGGCATTATGCACAGTGTACCTGTGCGGGCTGTTGGCTTGCCGATACTCCTGTCTACTCCATTGTTCACATTGGGCAGTGAGGAGCATTTTATGTGATATTCACTGGCACAGGAACGGAGCAATATGGGGACGACCCGTTGCCGTGAAGTTGGAACCACGACTAACTAACTAACTAATTATAAATATCTAAGGAAGATGTAACGTGTCATACATATAGGCATGTTTTTTGGCTAGTTGTCGTTTGAGATAATTTACCATTATTATTGTCTTTTTTTTGTTTTTATTTATGGGGGTATGTAGTCTGTACTGAGGTAGTGTTCAAACGGGTTGCGAATGTATGTATGATGATTGGTGGTGTCTTTGATTTCTTTAGGAAGATTGTTCCACAACTGAGCGGCAGAGTATGCTAAGCTTGTTTTATATAAGTATATCCTAGGTTTAGGGACATGAAGTATATTTAGTCGTTCGCTATGTCTTGCGTTATATTTAAACAACGGCCAAAGGTAGCTTGGAGCATTTTGAAATAGGATTTTGTGAATTAGTTTGGCCTTATTAAAAAGTAGGCGTTTGTGGAGTGGCAGTAACCGAAAACGTTTATGTAGGTTAGAATTGTCGGTAAGCTTTTCACCATTAATTAAACACACTGCCCTTTTCTGGAGTGAATACAGGCGTTTTGTTATTGATTTGGAGCATCCATCCCAGATTGTGGAGCAATAATCAATATGTGTTTGTATATGTGAAGTATAGAATATCTTTCTTGTGTTTTCGTCGAGGAAATGTTTAATTTTGGCGAGTTGGTATACTTTTTTGGCTATTTGTTTAACGAGAGCATGAAAATGTGAGTTAAAGGTTAGATTTTGATCTATGATAAGACCCAGTGCCTTGTGCTCGGTTACACTTTCTATAGGTATGCTACCAATGTGCAGCTGAAGTGTTCTCTGCGAGTTTAGAGTGTGAAGTCTTTGCCTAGTTCCTATTAACATAGATTTTGTTTTAGAAATGATAAATTTGCATGCGGTTTGTATGACTCCAGTTAACTACACTATTTATTTACTGTTGCAAGGATAATTCTAGCAAATTACAATCAATCGTGTTTGTATATACTGTGCAGTCTCTGCAAATAGAACGCAGGACGACGACAGATATAAGGAAGGATCATTTATATAAATGGCAAATAACAAAAGGCCAAGAATGGACCCCTGAGGTACTCCAATAATAATGGTAATGGCTTGAGATAAAGGTTTATTGTGTGATACTTCATGTTTTCTAATAAAATTGATTTTATTAATGTCACTATATTAAAGCTTTCTTTCATTGTTAATATTTTGATGTCAGTTTTCTATCATGTTTGTTAGAGCCGTATGACAAGAATATTTTATCCGAAATCCTGACTGACTGTCAACTATTAGTTTGTGGCGAACTAAGTGCTCTAGTGTTGTTTTGTGGATGTCCTTTTCTAGCGGTTTGGATCAATCAATCATGTGCCATGCCGGAAAGCGTGCGCGGTCATGACTCGCCATTTCACTCGATCACCTGAGTCGTGGATCAGCTCAGTGTTCCTGTCTCGTCCATGCCATGTGGCCAACCCATCCAGATATTTTCCTCTCGGTCTTCCTCTTGGTCTGTTACCTTCGATCTTGCCAGCCGTCACCAAGTTCTCCAATCCATTTCTTCTCACAACATGTCCAAAACATTTTGACTCTCTACGTCTAATTTCTCTAATCAATTTACGAGTTTCATGTGTCTCCTGTAGTAGTTGGTAATTGGTCTCTCTATCTGTCCATGGCATTCCCTGGATTCCCCCCAGAAACTATATCTCTGTTAGTTAGTCACAGTTCCATCTTCACAGCAAGGGTCGTGTCCCATTATGCTCCGTTCCTGTGCCAGTGAATATCACACAAAACGCTCCCCACTGCCCAATGTGAAAAGTGGAATAGACAGGAGTCTCGACAGCCAACAGCCCGCACAGATACACTGTGCATAATGCCGCCGCCAGAATGTCAACACACCAGTCCCCCACGAAACATCCAGTTCATCTCTGATGGAATCGGCAGTCATTGTCCTATCTGGATGTTTCCTAGATGTTCACCCACACAATCCACGAAAATACAGTTCATCACTGACGGCAGTGGCAGTCAATCAGAAGCCCAGCAGCCACGCATTTCTGCATAAGGCAAAAACCGGTCAACTCTGGGACATAGCCACCTGCCATCGCTCCGAACATGCAGTCACGTTCCAAAAAAACAAAACTTGGGCAGATTCAAAAGCACTTCACACGAAACTCACAGCTCACAGTGTCGCGCCACTCACTCACTCAGTAGCAGGGCGACGGAACCATCAAGCTCCTTAGTCGCCTCTTACGACATGCGTGGTAGGCTACAGTGTTGCTATTCTTTGCTTCCCTTATGGGCCCCGGCAACACACGGGAGAACCATATCTCTGCAGCAATCAGATGTTTTTCAGCTTGACTGCACATTGTCCAAGTCTCACATCCATACAAAAGAACAGGCTCTATGTATCCCCTCAACACTCCTTTTCTCGTTTCAATCGAGCGGTTTGGATAGTAAGAATAATATGGAAATTGGCCTATAATTACTAATGAGACGATCGTCTAGAGAACCAGCTTTTAAGTGAGGATACACTTTAGCGATTTTAAAGGCTGATGGAAAGTGACCTTTAGTGAGACATTGATTATATATAAAAGTTTGTGACTCGCAGATCGTCGGTGCAGCATGGCGAAGGATCCGATTACTGATTCCATCTAGTCCTGATGAGTTACTGTTTTTTAGGTTACTGGGATGCGTAAATACTTCAGTGGTCGTCATTAGCGGCATGTTGGAGGGAATGTCTCCATAGCATTTGTTTTCACAGAATGATGATAATAAATTTATGTCATGAGGCGCATCTGGTATTGCAGCCTTCAGTTGGTTTATGTCGGACTGAAAGAATCTACTGAATTGATCACATGTAACCTGATTTGATATTAATGATGAATGAATATGATGAATACAAAATGAATACAAGGACAATGGCTAGAAAACATCATTGCCATGTACCACTCGAGCCGAAGTGCAGTAAGAACACAAGAAGGTATATCAGACAAGTTCACAATCAATACAAGGGTGAGGCAGAGATGTGTGCTCTCTCCTCTGTTATTAAATATCTACATGGACAGAATATCCAAAGAAGCAAGCCTTGACAGAACAGATTCAGAAAATTTAGAATTCTTCTCTCCAGATGAAACAACTGATCCACAGGAAATAAATGAACTTCTATTTGCAGACTATCGATGCCTGTTTTACAGTGATGAGGGCAGACTACAAAATGATATTAATAATCTGAGTTCAACATGCAGCATATACAATATGAGTATAAATACAGCTAAAACCGAAGTAATGCAAGTTAGCTGATCGTCTGGTCCATTAAGTATACAGATAAATAGTACAACTCTGAAACAATTAAAGCATTTAAATATCTTGGAAGTATGATCACAGAAGACGGCAGATTGGACAGAGAAATCGAAATCGGATGTCAACAAGTTAGTGCACTTACATATCAGCTTCACCCTTACTGAAACATCCAAATATGCCCATGTCTACAAAACGACAGATAATAAACAGCATATTCACACCAACCCTATGCTACCAGTCTCAAACTTGGACTTCATCCAAATCACACTTTCGCAAAATCAACACCTACGCGGTGAGATGCCTGAGGAGAGCTGCCAACTTAACAATCCGAGACCGAGTAAGAAATGCTGTTATCAGACAGACTGTGGGATCAACACCTTGTGCCACATTTATTGAACGACAGAAGATCAAGTGGTTTGGTCATGTCGTTAGAATGCAACACCAGCAACTACCATCACTGGCCTTACATCAAAGATCATCTGCGACGAGACCAAGAGGACGTCCAAGAAGAAAACGGATTGACGACATCAAAGACATTGTACAATCACTCGAAATTACACTATCCAGTCCCGCCCACCGGATGCTAGAGAGCAAATTATTCCTCCCCACGACGCTTGACGACTGAAGTGGAAGATGATGAGGATGACATTTTCCGCGTGTTTATGACGCATATATTGTTTCTGCAGTTGTCGTTGTTGTCTAAGATTAGCTTCATAAGTAATGTATAAATGAAATAATGTATCAGAGCAGATAGATAGTTAGCTGCATATCCTTTACAGGAAGTCACAGTCGACCAGTAGTTTGCCAATGCTTTCTGAACGACGGCACTCGTACCTTTGTATAGGACACCAACGCAAGGCGGATTCGTAACCCCTTCGGCACAGACAGATAAGAAGGGCAAAATGTCAGGCGAACGTGCGCTTGCCACTTTTCTTAACACTTGTAAATAAAGTTCGTTCGTTCGTTCTTTCGTTTTCTCTCTCTCTCTCTCTCTCTCTCTCTCTCTCTCTCTCTCTCTCTCTCTCTCTCTCTCTCTCTCTCTTTCTCTCTCTCTCTCTCTTTCTCTCTCTCTCTCTTTCTATCTCTTTTCTCTCTCTCTTTTTTTCTCTCTCTCTCTATCCGTGAGTATGTATGTGTATATGAGTGTCTATGTATCTTTATCTTTGTATATGCATATGAAAAATCCACGAATATACGTTAACCCTGTTTGCCAAGAAGGTCATGAGAACAGTATGTAGTTGTTGTCTCTCTAATCGTCTCAACAAATCCAATTGTATTATTCTGTTGAAAGGAAACTCGACAGACTACCACCAACATTCTTCTCTTGAGTGTCTTCGCTAACACAATTCAAGATTTGGCGCCAGCACGGGAACCCCGTTGATTGGTTAATTATCCCAGTGGTTCTCACAGTGTTCAGCAAGGACCTTCTGTGGCAGGTAAACAAGATTCGGAGGGATATGGTGGGTTGGGTGGATGGTGAATTAATATTTTGAATTTTAATTAAAAGTTATATTGTATGGATAGCCATTGCGGCTAGTGAAACAGTATGGGAAATTAATGTCAGGGGTATTGATTGGGATTTATAGACGTAAAGATCGGAGATCGTAAAACAACATGGGAAATTAATGTCAGGGGTATTGATTGCCATTTATAGTAAAACAAACAGGACAATGTAGGCAATGTGTGCAACGCCAAGATTCGAACTTCAGTCTCCATATTTGTAGACCAGGGCGGTCTGAAAAATGGATAGAGTGAAAGAAATAAAACAATTAAATGAAATAATGAAAGAGAGGACGAAATGCAAAACATAGGCCAGAAAAGAATAGGGAAATTAACGTGAAAGAAAGAAAGAAAGAAAGAAAGAAAGAAAGAAAGAAAAGACAGACAGACAGACAGACAGAAAGAAAGAAAGAAAGAAAGAAAGAAAGAAGAAAGAACACTGCTCACACATAGCAGCACTTCCAACCTCGCTTCCCCAACCCCTTACACTTAAACCACGAATAATGATGTCACCTTGTATAAACCCACGTTTATCTACCCCGTATATCTGTCCAAACTAACAGCATGATGTTTATATACCATTCACTGTCTATTTTTAGCCTTAGGTACCAGGGGAATCTCTTAAAACTGGAGAAGCCAGATTTACGGGTGTTGATTTCGTGCTTTCAGAAGGCATGACAACTTTAATTGATATTTGAACACAGAAGCCGCAAGCATTATCCTACACGATTTATTGCCTGTCATATTTCGCTGGAACCGCCTAATTGACTTTGTCGCTTATTATTCGTCTAAACAGTGTACGAAACGACCCTTTTTTCTTAACTCATTCACAAAACGTAGGTATGGACCAAAGATGGCACACAATCAAATGTACACGTATTATCGTGGGAATTACCGTTCACTGAACATTAACATTGATGATGATACCACGAAACTAAACAAACAACACGATGACCATAGTATGGCGATATATCGTCCTTCTGTCCAAATGGAACGTCAGACGTGGTGCTACATTATTCTCCGGCACTGAATCAGTTAACTTTATAACTGATATTTAGCAGCTGTTGAGATATCGTCGAGCTCATTATATCGACGCATTAGCAATTAGACGGTTTCAATCAATTCTGTGCAAAGAAAAAGATTTTATATCACATTTGAAATTACCGTGGGGATAACAAATGCTACTAATTCGAACAATACGTGTCAATATGTGTTTTAATTGCTTCAGCTAAAGTATTATTCATCTATTCACTTCATATGATACATACCTCCGCAGTATGCACCTGAGGAGATGCAGTGAAATAATCCAGGCAATAAATCGAGCATCATATTGTTTGTGGCTTCTGTGTTTAAATTGTTATTGAACTTTTCCTTTGCTGTTCATTTGTTCGCTAGCGGCGCAGAGCTTCGGGTTTCACAATGAGTAAATGAACAGATTTCACGAGTAAATAAACAAATTTCACGAGTAAATGAACAGATTTTACAAAAAGTAAATGAACAGATTTCACAATGAGTAAATGAACAGATTTCACAATGAGTAAATGAACAGATTTCATGAGTAAATGAACAGATTTCACGAGTAAATGAACAGATTTCACGAATAATTGAACAGATTTCACAAAAAATAAATGAACAAATTTCACAATGAGTAAATGAACAGATTTCACAATGAGTAAATTAACAGATTTCAACAATGAGTAAACGAATAGATTTCAAAAGGAGTAAATGAACGGGTTTCACAAAACGAAAATGAACAGATTTCACAATGAGAAAATGAACGAATACGAGAAGTTGAATTAGTCAGCTTTACAACATCACAATAACAGTAACAGAATGGGCTTTGCGGCCAAAGGCATTCGGCGGCACACTGATACAAATGCGTAAAAATAAGTGAATAACATGTCGACAAACGTAAACAAACACGTGGGTGTTCCAAGAAAGGGTGACAATGACAAATGAATTTTGGTTTCACTGGACTTTGTAACAGTCTATTAAGTGCATTCACAAATGATTTCCCCCCTATAAGCATCATTAACTGAGTAACCACCTGAGGGAAAATGATGAGATTTAGCATATAACCGTATCATTATGGACACTAAACAACACAAAATGATGTCTGGAGATTGTACATCAGATCTTAATGTTTGTTTATATGCGGTATGTAATTTACGGGTGAGAGATGAAGTGAATATTATGGCATGTATTACATCTTCACATGGAAACATCAGTGTTCAATCGTGAATATTCACCGTGGTGCAAGGGAATTTCCTTATGAAAAGCACGTCAGATAGTGGAATGGAAATGCTACCCGAATCCGACGTGCATTATTGTAAAACAAGTTTGTTAGCGAGAATTCAATACATTTTCGCAAACATATAAAAGACATATCGTCACTTTCCATGATTTTAATTGCCTTTGTACCTATCAAAGACATATTCCTTGGGTGGGAGTAAATATAAGACGTCAGGAAACATTTCATAACGATGCAACAGATCCTTTAAAAAAAAAATGAACGTGAATGATGGCAATCATTTGTCAACGCACTATAGTTCAGGAGTTCAGTTTTGTTTTCTGGTAATCTTCTTCTTTTCCCCTTGGAGTTTATAGAAACGTGTAATGGATGGTGTTTAGTACATGAACACCTGGCATATGATACCACGACATCTAGTCTGAGAATAGGATTAAGGCTGTGACAGCGTCGTTTCGACGGCTGGAGCACAAGCCACGCACACAAATAGTGATTGTAATGGACTCACAGGGCATGCGGAGAAAGGTGAAGACAGACATGCTTCGTTCAGAGTGGCGTGTTTCAATTCAAAATTCAAAGAAACAGAACTGAAAACACAAAAATTAATAATCCCCCGCTAAGACTGAGATTCGGTCATATAACCACCAGCCTGGCAACCACGCATGTTACTCACTACGCCAGGCAAATTTACCAGATTCCGAGTGCTCCCAGGGAAATAAAAGCGTCTAATGGGAATTGTGAAACCGCCCCCGAAGGACAGATATTTAAGAAGGCGAGTTCTTGTGTCTGGCGTGGGAAATCATTTCACGTACTCTCATCTCTTACGTCGGCGCTGAAACAGCTTGTCTCCTTTCTGTGCAGGGATCAGTTTCTTGTTTGGGCATCTGTGTTTTCATGCACCTTGGATCCTAGACATTTGTTTAGGTATGTTGTTGGTATTTTAGTAAGTTGTTTAGGTATGTTGTTGGTATTTAAGTAAGTTGTAGAGATATGTTCTTCATGAATTTAATCAGCTTGTCCAGGTATGTTGGTGATATATTTAAGTATGTTTAGGGGTGTGGTGTTGAATAATTCAAGTTTCTTGTCGAGGTATGTTCGCTTGTATTTAATTATCTTGCCGAGGTATGTTGGTGGTGTGTTTAAATACTTTGCTGAGAGATGTTGAAGATGTATTTAAGTAGCTTGTCGGGGTATGTTGGTGGTTATTTAAGTAAGGTGGCGAGATGTGCTGATAGCAAATATAGCAAACTGTTGAATTCTTGTAGAAATGTAAGTGTGTTTGTGTGTGTGTGTGTGTGTGTGTGTGTGTGTGTGTGCGCGTGTGCGTGTGTGTGTTGTGTGTGTTGTGTGCGTGTGTGTGTGTGTGTGTGTGATCTACCGTATGACAGTGGTCGGTACTACCTGCTTTCTATTAGCGCCAAACGCTGGGCAGCGCTCACCAAATCCAACACCCCGGACTGAGGAGCGTAATAGGGAGAGTACAAGCCTTATCCTAGTGCGAGGAAATGCAACCTAAAGACTAAATGTCATGGCAAGGCAGACCAGGCCCTAAGCCTTGGTTGGCAACTGGTCTAGGATGGAAGCAGTTAGAGCATTTATTTGCTGATCCAGCAGCCTCTGCAGCTTGTCTTGTTCCAGATATATTGATGTTGCCTTTCCTCAGGAGTAACCTAGGCAGGCCGAAAGAGGGATCATGCAGCAATTATCAATACATAGTCTCTACAATTCAGCCCAGGCTATGGAGAGGTATAACTCTATCCCTGGTCCCCAACATGGCTTGAAGTTACAAAGGGATTGTTTCTTTACTAGGTTAGGAACCCTGTGGAAAGTTTCATGAATTCTTCGTTGGAAATGACCATTTATTTGTAATACTAAGGACAAACACCACTTCTTGAAGCGATAATCGGGATACCATATAACAAAACACGGAATAATAACAAATAACAACAGATGGACAGAGGATGATTTGGCTGTTGTTGTCAGAAGGTAAGATGATGTATTTCGTGGTCCGTAGGCAAGATGATGTATTTTATTGTCCAAAGGTATCATTATGTATTTTGTTGTCCAAAGGTATCATTATGTATTTTGTTGTCCAAATGTATCATTATGTATTTTGTTGTCCGAAGGTAAGATGATGTATTTTGTTTGTCAGAAAGTAAGACGGTGTATTTTGTTGTCCGAAGGTAAGATTATGTACTGTGTTGTTAGAAGGTAGGACGATGTATTTTGTTTTCAGAAGGTAAGATGATATATTGTGTTGTCAGAAGGTAAGACTTTTTATTTTGTTGTCTAAGGGTAAGTTGATGTATTTTGTTGTCTAAAGGTAAGATGAAGTAATGTGTTGTTTAATGGTAAGATGGTGTATTTTGTTGTCCGAAGGTAAGATGATGTATTTTGTTGTCTAAAGGTATGATGATGTATTTTGTTGTCTAAAGGTAATATGATGTATTTTGTTGTCTAGAGGTAATAATTGGACATAAGACTGAAGTATTTTGTCATCACTGACGCCTCTCCGTTGTGACAGGTTATAGGTTGTTATATTGTACTTAAAGAAAAGTTATAATAACCTCTCCATAGCACAAAGCCTGGGCTGAATTGTAGGACCATGTGTTGCCCATGCAGCATGATCCTTCTCTCGACCTGTCTAGTTTACTCCAAGGGAAAGGTAACACCAAAACACCTGAAACCAGCCCAGCTGCAGAAGCTCCTGGATCAGCAAAGCAATGTTTTAACTGTCCGTCTGTCGGAGCTTTCATCCTAGACTCGTTGCCAACCAAGGCTTAGGGCCTGGTCTGCACTATCATGCCATTTAGTCTTTATGCTGCATTTTATCGCAATAGGCTAAGACCAACATCTGCTTTATCTCAACCAATACCAACAATGGCCTTATCTCAAACATTACCAACATATGCCATATCTCAACCATTACCAATAAAGGCCTTATCCCAACCATTACCAACAGAGGCCTCACCTTAACCATTACCAACAGAGGCCTTATATCAACCATTACCAACAAAAGCCTTATCTCAATCATTCCCAACAGAGACCTTATCTCAACCATTCTAAACAAAGGCCTTATCTCAACCATTACCAAAGTAGACATTATCTCAACCATTACCAACAGAGACCTTATTTCAGCAATTACCAACAGATGCCTCAGCTCAACCATTACCAACAGAGGCCATTACCAATATAGGCCTTATCTCAACCATTCTCAACATAGGCCTTGTCTCAACCATTCCCAATAGAGGCCTTATCTCAACCATTCCTAACAAAGGCCTTATATCAACCATCACCAATATAGGCCTTATCTCATCCATTCCCAACATAGGCCTATCTCGACCATTACCAACAGAGGCCATATATCAACCATTACCAACAACGGCCTTATCTCAACCATTACCAACAAAGGCCTTATTTCAGCCATTACCAGCAGAAGCCTATCTCAACCAATCCCAACAGAGGCCTTATCACATCCATTCCCAACATAGGCCTATCTCAATCATTACCAACAGTGGCCTTATCTCAACCATTACCAACAAAGGCCTTATCTAAACAGTTACCACCAGAGGCATTATCTCAGCCATTATCAACATGGCCCTTATCTCAACCATTACCAATAGAGGCCTTATCTCAACCATTACCAATATAGGCCTTATCTCAACCATTACCAATATAGGCCTTATCGCAAGCATTCTCAACATAGGCTTTGTCTCAACCATTTCCAACAGAGGCCTTAACTCAACCATTCCAAACAAAGGCCTTATATCAACCATAACCAACATAGGCCTTATCTCAACCATTCCTAACATAGGCATATCTCAACCATTACCAACAGATGCCTTATCTCAACCATTACCAACATATGCCTTATCTCAAACATTACCAACGGAGGCCTTATCTCAGCCATTACCAACATATTCCTTATCTCAACCTTAACCAACATAGGCTTTATCTTAACCATAATCAACATATGCCTTATCTCAACCATTACCAACATCGATCTTATCTCAACCATTACCACCATAGGCTTTATCTCAACTATAACCAACATATGCCTTATCTCAACCATTACTAACATCGGTCTCATCTCAACCATTACCAACATAGGCCTTATCTCAACCATTACCAACATCGGCCTTATCTCAACCAATACCAACATAGGTCTTATCTCAACTATTACCAACAATGGTATATCTCAACCAATCCCAACAGAGGCCTTATCTCAACCATTCCCAAATTGGCCTATCTCTACGATTCCCAAAATTGGCCTTATCTCAACCATTCCCAACGTAGGCCTACTCAACCATTTCCATCACATACCATATCTCAGCCATTCCCAACATAGGCCTTATCTCAACCATTCCCATCATAGACCTTATCTCAAACATTCCCAATAGGCCTATCTCAACCATTCCCGACACAGGCCTTATCTCAACAAATCCCTGTGTGCTGTGCTAATTCGTGACCGGGTTACGTCTTAATTTGCATATGCGATGTTCCTGTACCCGCCCTGCACACCCTGGCGCTTTCTTGGTTTGGAGAGGAAAATACAAGTCTTGCAACGGTCTCCGAGGAGATAATACGTTCGTTACCTGAATTACAATACATCAGACCTAATAGGCGGAACTCATTTCTCCAGAGCAATTGACAACCAGCCAATCATCTCCATGAAATCCACAATCAACCAATCAACTCCAGAGAATCCACAAGCAATCCACTCCAGAGAATCCATGCCCAATCAGCTCCAGATAATCTACAACCAGCCAATCAGCTACAGAGAACCTACAACCAAGCAATCAGCTCAAGATAATCGACAACCAGCCAATCAGTTCCAGTGATTCCACAACCAACCAATCAGCTCAAGAGAATCCACAACCATCAACTCCAGAGAACCCATGCCCAATCAGCTCCAGAGAATCTACAACCGGCAAACCGGCTCCAGAGAACCTACAACCAGCAAACTAGCTCCAGAGAATCTTCAACCAACCAATCAGCTCAAGATAATCCACAACCAACTAATCAGCTTCAAAGAATCCACAACCAATCAACTCCAGAGAATTCACAATCAACTAATCAGCTCCAGAGAATTCACAACCAACCAATAAGCTCAAGAGAACCGACAACCAACCAGTCAGCTTCAGGGAATCCTCAACGAACCAATTAGCTCCACAGAATTCACAGCCAACCAATCAGCTCCACAGAATCCACAGCCAACCAATCAGCTCAGGAAAATCCAAACCAACCAGTCAGCTCCAGAGAATAACCAACCAGTCAATCAGCTCCAGAGAAACCACAACCAACCAATCAGCTCCAGAGAATACCCAACAAATCAATCAACTCCAGAGAATCCACACTCAACCAGTCAGCTTCAGACAATACACAACCAACCAATCAACTCCAGAGAACCGACGACCAACCAATCGTCTCAGGAGAATCCACAACCAACCAGTTAACTCAAGAGAACCAACACCGAACCAATCAGCTTCAGAGAATCCACAACTAACCAATCAGCTCTACAAAATTCACAGCCAACCAATCAGCATTAGATAATCCACAACCAATCAATCAGATCAAGAGAACCCACAACCAACCAATCAGCCCAAGAGTGCCGACAACCAACCCCAATTAGCCTAAGAGAATCGATAACCAACCAATCATCTCCAGGAAATCCACAACCAGCGAATCAGCTCCCGAGAATCCACAAGCAACCAATCAGCCCAGGAGAATCCACGCCAACCAATCAGCTCCCAAGAACCCACAGATAACCAATCAACTCAGGAGAACCGAAATCCAACCAATCAGTTCTAGGGAATCCATAACCAACCAATCAACTCCCGAGAATCCACAGCCAACCAACCAGTTCAGGAGAATATACAACCAACTAATCAGCCTATGCAACAATCGACATATCTGCCGATCTAGTGTAGCCAAGTTGTTAAAACATTTTACAACCACACAGGTGAAAAATATATTATACACTGTAACAACACAAGATGTGTACAGAGGCTGTTGGCACAGTATGACGCCTGCGTTAATTGTGTATTTAGGATCGCGCCAACATAAATACAGCCGTGTTTATGGCTGTGGAGAATATGCCTACAATATCTCGCGTAATGTTATAATAGTCACGTTAGTATCAATTGGAGAACCATTTGAGGTCACTAAGGCAATTCAAAAATAAACACACATGTATTGTTTGGCGCTCAGAGAAGAGAGAAGAAGGAAGTAGAGACTAGAGAACGCACTTTAGTTGCATATCTTTACAGGACGTTGCAATCACACCGTCATTTTTTGCTGTTGTGATCTCTTGGCAAGTTTACGTTCAGTAGTTTGCCATTACTTTCTGAACGACCGGCACCCATACTATTTCGTAAAATACTAACGTAAGGTGGTCTGCTGCCAAATCGCGCGCAGCAGTGTTTCGAACGCGGGTATAGACAACATACAAATTGAAAGCTATAGTTACTGACCGTGATTCGAACCTCTCACCTTCAAATGACGACGGTGCCTCGCTGCAAGAACAAGTGTATTTCGAAGCATAAACAACTAGAAACCCATGGTCTGTGTATAATAGTTACGTAATGTGCCTCGCTGCGGAGGCGATCACCTTCCTTCACCACCATCGGGTTTCTGTGATCTGTGTATGGGTTCCACCGATGGACTTCTTCCGTGCACATATGCAACCCGATTTAGCATGGTCTCTCTTAGATGAACGATCGAGCGAACTTTATTTTGGGGGAGATAGAGAGGGGGAGAAAGAGAGAGAGAGAGAGAGAGAGAGAGAGAGAGAGAGAGAGAGAGAGAGAGAGAGAGAGAGAAAGAGAGAGAGAGAGAGAGAGAGAGAGAGAGAGAGAGAGAGAGAGAGAGAGAGTATGTGTGAGAGTAATATGTATGTGTTAGTGTGTGTTAGTGAGTTTGTGATTGTGAGGGAGTTGATGTGTATGCAATGGAATGTGTATTTGTATGTTTGTCTAGTGCAGTAGTTCTCAACCTTTTTATTGGCCCATGCACATCTTCACCATATGTTCATTCATTCATTATGTGCCATGCCGGTAAGCGTGGGCGGTCATTTTCTGCCATCTCACTCGATCACCACAGTCGTGGATCAGCTCCGTGTTTCTGTCTCGACCATGCCACGTGGCCAAGCCATCCAGGTATTTAATTATTGGTCTTCGCCTTGGTCTGTTCCCTTCGATCTTGCCACTTATCACCAAGTTCTCCAATTCATTTCTTCTCCTAACATGCCCAAAAAATGTTGACTGTCTACATCTAATGTCTCTAATCAGTTTACGATGTTCATTTGTTTCTTGAAGGACATGTTCATTGGGTTTTTTTATCTGTCCACGGTATTCTTTGCATTTTCCTCAGAAACCACATCTCCACAGCCATCATATGTTTTTTCAGCTTGTCTGCTCATTATCCACGTCTCACATCCATATAAAAGTACAGGTTCTATGTAGCGCTTCAACATTCTTGTTCTCGTTTCAATTGATATCTTTTTATTGGTCAGTATGTTTTTCATCTTGCAAAAGGCTACCTCGTATTTCGTATTTTCCTCGTATTTCCTCCCTATAAATCCCCCCTCCCCCTAGAGAGTAAACGTAAAAATAGAAGCTACATTTAATAACACATACTAGAACAAGTCTAGACGTCTAGATAAAACGTGATTTGCGGGTCTACTTACGTTATAAAACGAATTTCAGAAGGGCGAGAAGTACATAACCGTAAAGTATAGAGGGAAATCCAATGTCAAGCAATTGGTTCTTGCATAAACGCGATCTTGAAATAATCTTAATCCCACCGGTTGAGAACCACTGGTCTAGTGAGTACATAACTGTGAGACTTTGTGTACATGATGTGTGTGTGTGTGTGTGTGTGTGTGTGTGTGTGTGTGTGTGTGTGTGTGTGTGTGTCTTTATGCATGTGTACGTGTCAGTATGTATGTGTGTGTGTTGCTGTCTGCCCTCCCGCCTGTTACATAACATAACAACTTGCATTTTTTTATGTTCAAAAATTCATTTAGCAATGGTTTTCCTATGTGATTGTAACATACACAATAGATATAGATGAGTAATTGGTAGGACCGAATGTAAGACAGACCTGCGTGCCCAATTTGTGACCCTTTGGAAATAAAGTTCGTTAGTTTGTTTTATTTCGTCTCCTTCTTCTTCTGTGGAGTTAAACCTCAGTCCTCCAGAAATCCACAACCCACCCGTCAGCCTATTTAACTACTGACATACCTGATAACCCAGTATAGCCAAATTTGCAATGGCAGGCTTCAAAACCACGTTACAACCACATAGGAGAAAATAAATTATGCATTGCAACATCACAAGATGTGTTCAGAGGCTTTTGGCACAGTATGACGACTGCGTTAATTGTGTGTTCAAGATTGCGCCAGAATATATACATAAGTGTTATCTGAATGGCTGTGGCGAATATAAACACGATACTGTGCATAATGGCATCATCATCACGTGATCTGGCTTGTCGCTGTGGCGATCATATTCCTCCACAACCATGGGGTTTCTGTGGTATTGGCAAGTTAAACCGACGATCCTCTTCCGTACAACTCTAACTCAGTTCAGCATTGTCTATCTTTATTGACCTTTGTCTCACAATGTTCTCTAGATGTTATCTTCTTCTTCTTATTCTTCCTTCTTCTTCTTCTTGTTCTTTTTCTTGTTCTTGTTCTTCTTCTTCTTCTTCTTCTTCTTCTTCTTCTTCTTCTTCTTCTTCTTCTTCTTCTTCTTCTTCTTCTTCTTCTTCTTCTTCTTCTTCTTCTTCTCCTCCTCCTCCTCCTCTTCCTCCTCCTCCTCCTCCTTCTTCTTCTTCTTCTTCTTCTTCTTCTTCTTCTTCTTCTTCTTCTTCTTCTTCTTCTTCTTCTTCTTCTTCTTCTTCTTCTTCTTCTTCTTCTTCTCTCTCTCTCTCTCCCCCTGTATACCCAACTGGGATATAGACCCTCAGCCAGCCTATTCCAAGTAGCAATGTCTATGTCCCCCATGTATTATTCATTTCTGTTTCTACTTCTTTTCTCCGTGAGTTCTTCCTCTATTTCTTTAGCCCCGTTTATTCCATACAGTCCTTTCTTGTTATACCATGCTCGGGTTTTCTCATCGTATGCCCTTTCCAGCACCAGGGTCTTTTCCTCACCTCTGGACTCACTGGTGTTTGTCTTATTCTCTCCGTGAGCTCCACATTGGTGATTCTGTTCTACCATTTCTCTTCTCTAAGCGTGATCATTAAGGTGAGTGTCTTGTCTCCTTGGGGACAGACATTTGACTTATCATTTTCCAATCATTACGTGGCCTTCTTCTTCTACATTTTCTTCCACCCTCTCCTCTTCCAACTCCGCTACCTCTCCCTTCTTCTTCTTCTTCTTCTTCTTCTTCTTCTTCTTCTTCTTCTTCTTCTTCTTCTTCTTCTTCTTCTTCTTCTTCTTCTTCTTCTTCTTCTTCTTCTTCTTCTTCTTCTTCTTCTTCTTCTTCTTCTTCTTCTTCTTCTTCACTACTACTACTACTACTACTACTACTACTACTACTACTACTACTACTACTACTACTACTACTACTACTACTACTACTACTACTACTACTACTACTACTACTACTACTACTACTACTACTACTACTACTACTTCTGCTGCTAGTACTTCTTCCCCTACTACTACTACTACTACTACTACTACTACTACTACTACTACTACTACTACTACTACTACTGCTACTACTACTACTACTATACTAATACTAATACTAATACTACTACTATTACTAATATTATATTACTACCACTCACATACTACTACTACTACTACTACTACTACTACTACTACTACTACTACTACTACTACTACTACTACTACTTCTGCTGCTAGTACTTCTTCCCCTACTACTACTACTACTACTACTACTACTACTACTACTACTACTACTACTACTACTACTACTTCTGCTGCTAGTACTTCTTCCCCTACTACTACTACTACTACTACTACTACTACTACTACTACTACTACTACTACTACTACTACTACTACTACTACTACTACTCATTGGCACCTTTCCGTCTTGACAGACGATAGTTTGGTACATTGTGCTTCAAAAAGGCTTAATAACTACGATCCATGGCGGTGGCGAGTGTGGCTGGTAAGGCCAATTCTTACTGTAAATGTTCGCCCACAGTAAGTGCATGTGAAAACATGGTCATTTTCACCATTTTGCACCATCTTACGTCTCTCACGCTCTGTGTGTGCTTTATCTGCAATCACTTTCTCCTTTGTCTTTATTCCATTTCTGATAGTTGCCCTCCATGCAACACGTTCAGCGGCGACGTGCTCCCAATGTGCTTTATCAATTCCTGTATCAATCATGTCCCGCTTACACACATCTTTGTATCGTAGTAGAGGCCGACCCTGAGATCTCCTACCCGTCTGTAATTCACCAAAAAAGATGTCCTTTGGTATTCTACCATCATCCATCCTCCTAACGTGTCCTATCCATCTAAGTCTACGAAGACTGAGCATGGAATACACCGTCACACAACCTGATCTTTCCAATACTTCAGTATTTGTGATTTTGTCTTGCCACTTAATACCAAGTATTCTTCGCAGAAACCGCATATGAAAGCTGTTTAAACGTTTCTCTTGGCGTGAGTAAGTTGTCCAGGTTTCACTGCCATAAAGAAGAGTACTAAGGACACAGGCTTGGTAGACGAGGACTTTTGTTTTGGCAGTAAGCTTCCTGTTCTCCCAGACTTTTTTTGCTAACATGTTCATTGTTGTTGCTGCCTTGCCAATCCTGATGTTGATTTCCTGATCGAGGGATAATTTGCTATTTACCTCTGATCCTAGATATGTAAAATGGTCTACTATCTCCAGTTCGGCGTCGTCAATAAAGATTGATGGTACACCATGTGCACCTTTTGACATAATCTGTGTCTTCTTTTTGTTAATTGTTAAACCAAATTCAGAACAAGCATTGGAAAATGCAGATAGTAGATGTTGTAATTCTTCCTCAGAGTGGGTCGTAATCGCAGCATCATCCGTAAAAAGCAACTCTCTGATTAGTACCCTCCTAATTTTGGTCTTGGACCTTCAATCTCTGAGAATTATAGAGGCCACCATCTGAGCGTGAGTGAATGTATATACCGTCATCCTGATCACGAAAGGCATATTTCAGTAGAAGTGAAAAGTATATCCCAAAGAGGGTGGGGGATTGTACACAACCTTGCTTAACTCCACTCTTGATTTCAAACTCTTCTGAAGTTGAGCCATCAAACTTGATTATACCCTTCATGCCTGTGTGGAACGATTCCACAATGGACAGAAGAGTTGGCGGGCAGCCAATCTTCTTTAGTGCTTTGAACAGACCCTCATGACTGACCAAATCGAATGCCTTTGTGAGATCGATGAAGGCAATAAACAGTGGCTGATTTTGTTCCCGGCATTTTTCTTGCATCTGTGGCAATGAGAATATTATTGCCTCTCCATAGCACAAAGCCTGGGTTAAAATAAAGAAACCATGTGTTGCCCATGCAGCATGATCCCTCTCTCGGCCTGCCTAGTTCACTCCAGAGGAAAGTTGACACCTATAATCTGGAACAAGACAAGCTGCAGAAGCTGCCGGATCAGCAAAGCAATGCTCTAACTGTCCGCCTGTCGGAGCTTCGATCCTAGACTAGCTGCCAACCAAGGCTTAGGGCCTGGTCTGCCCTGCCATGACTTATTTTGTCTTTGGGTTGCATTTCCTCGCACCAGGATAAGGCTAGTACCCTCCCAATTGAGCTCTTCCGCCCGAAGCCGTTGGCACAATGTGGGGTGTCGAGTTTGGTAAGCGCCGTCAAACATTCGGCGCTGACAGAAAGCAGGTAGTACCGTCTACTGTCATACGGTAGCTCAGTCATATCTGACTAAGACCTGACTCACAACTACTACTACTACTAATACTAATACTACTACTAATACTTCTTCTTCTTCGTTCATCCGGAGTTTTTTTTCGGATGTGATTGCGTTGTGCCTGTTTACAGCAGAGCTGCGTTCTTGCGCCGTTAGGCCGACACATCCGACTTCTGCGGGCATTTGTTGACCGGGTTAACCTTCCCGGGCTACTACTAATACTACTACTATTACTAATATTATATTACTACCACTCACATACTACTACTACTACTACTACTACTACTACTACTACTACTACTACTACTACTACTACTACTACTACTACTACTACTACTACTGCTACTATTACTGCTGTTACTACTGTTGCTGCTACTACTACTTCTTCTACTACTATTACTATTACTACTACCACCACCACCATCACCACCACCACCACCACCACCATCACCACCACCACCACCACTACTACAACTACTACTATTTCTACTACTACCACCATCTCCACTGCTACTATTACTATTATTACTTCTGCTTCTACTACTGCTACATTCAATTAAAATATATGAATATATTAACATTAATGATGGTAATGATGATGATGATGATGATGATGATGATGATGATGATGATGATGATGATGATGATGATGATGATCATCATCATCATGATGATGATGATGATGATGATGATGATCATGATGATGATGATGATCATGATCATGATGATGACCATGATGATCACAACGTGTCCATTATCGAGGCTGACATGAAAGCTACCTGCCATCTGGATGACAATCATATTCACAATCTTGTTCATGTATAAACTGCCCACACTCCTATTATCTACATCTCAATCTGACTCTGGTCTCGTTCACGCGATATTTGCTTTCAGCACTGTATCCCTCATTTCCTACCGCCCCTAGTGAATTCAATTAATAATGTATAACCCCCAAGTTCCATCGAGCCAACTGAAGAATCAATTAGAATATATTATTGATAATGAGAAATCCGATATCAACAATAGACAACCTTTGTGATTTGCGACAGCGGGTTATCGCCCGCAAAGACACTCTTCAATGATCTTATATTGCCTCAATTATGGATATTTTGTCCATTCATCGATTTGATGTTTTTGTGAAAGCTTCCATGATTGGGTGGCATAATGCGGACATCGCGTCTGATTGGATTTTATTTTTGGTATATTCATCTTGAAATGTCCTGCTGACTGATATTGGCGATTACGCTTGTCTACATTTAGCGATCTACACCAGCATTTATTTTATTGTGCAGACACATTTCAACATGAATTATATACCGACAAGAAGGAGACCAGGAAGGTACAATCACAGACCAAGATATGGGGCGAGAGGTGAATGGAGTCTCACTAAGAAAATGGCGGTGGCGAATGTGACTGATAACGCCAATTCGCGCTATAAATGTTTATCCACATGCATGTGAACACATGGTCATCTCAACCATCATGCACCATCTTACGTCTTAACCGCTCGGTGTGTAACCTATCTGCAATAATTTTCTCCTTTCTCTTTATTCCATTTCTGATATGTGCCCAACACGTTCAGCGGCGACTTGCTCCCAATGTGCATTATCAATGCCTGGATCAATCATGTCCCGCTTACACACATCTTTGTATCGTAGTAGAGGCCGACCCTGAGATCTCTTACCCATCTCCAATTCACCCCAAAAAATATCCTTTGGTATTCTACCATCACCCAACTTCCTAACGTGTCCTATCCATCTAAGTCTACGAAGACTGAGCATGGAAAATACCGTCACACAATCTTATCTTTCCAGTACTTCAGTATTTGTGATATTGTCTTGCCACTTAATACCAAGAATTCTTCGCTGACACCGCATATGAAAGCTGTGTAAACGTTTCTCTTGGTGTGAGTAAGTTGTCCAGGCTTCACAGTCATAAAGAAGAGTACTAAGGACACAGGCCTGATTGACAGGGACTTTTGTTTGGCAGTAAGCGATTTGTTCTCCCAGACTCTTTTCTTAACCTATTCATTGTTGTTGCTGCCTTACCAATCCTGATGTTGATTTCCTGATCTAGGGATAATTTGCTATTTACCTCTGATCCAAGATATGTAAAATGGTCTACCGTCTCTAGTTCGGCGTCATCAATAAAGATTGATGGTACCCCATGTGCACCTTGTGACATAATCTGTGTCTTCTTTTTGCTAATTGTTAAACCAAATTCAGAACAAGCATTGGAGAATGTAGATAGTAGACATTGCAATTCTTCCTCAGAGTGGGTCGTAACTGCAGCATCATCTGCAAAAAGCAACTCTTTGATCAGTACCCTCCTAATTTTGGTCTTGACCTTCAATCTCAGAGAATTGGAGAGGCCGTCATCTGAGCGTCAGTGAATGTATATACCACCATCCTGATCACGAAAGGCATAGTTCAGTAGAAGTGAAAAGTATATTCCAAAGAGGGTGGGAGCTAGTACACAATCTTGCTTAACTCCACTCTTGATTTCAAACTCTTCTGAAGTTGCACCATCAAACTTGATTATACCCTTCATGCCTGTGTGGAACGATTCCACAATGGACAGAAGAGTTGGTAGGCAGCCAATCCTCTTTAGTGCCTTGAACAGACCCTCACGACTGACCAAATCAAATGCCTTTGTGAGGTCGATGAAGGTAATAAACAGTGGTTGATTCTGTTCAAGGTATTTTTCTTGCATTTGTCGCAATGAGAATATCATATCAATCAGTTCTGTCGGAAGCCACATTGTAATTCGGGGTAGATTTGATCTCCTAGGACTTTAAGTCTGCGTGGAACAATTATGGCAAATACTTTCCCAACAATACACAGAAGTGACATACCACTAGTTGCTATCATCGTTCCGATCGCCCTTGTTAGTTAAACGGTGTTATGATGCCTGAATCTTTGAAATCCTGTGGGAAGTATCCTTCTCGCTAGAATAGCTCTATTAGCTGGTAGATCTGTAGAGTTAGTGTGTGTCTTGCCCACTTCTGATTACCTCTATTGGAATCCCATCCTTACTTGGGGCCTTGCCAGATGCACGTTCATTTATAGCACTCTTAACTTCTGTTATGGTGGGAAGGGTGTTCAGGTGGTCAAGAGTTGGTAGGGTCTCTATGGCTAGAGTGCATCATCCGCTAGTTTGGTCTCACTTGAGTAAAGCTCCAAATAGTGCTCTACACATCTATACATCTACTGCTTATTATAAGTGATGATTTCTCCAGTTAGGTGTTTCAGTGATGCACTTCTTTTGATCACTGGACCACAGGCTTTCTTTATTCCTTCGAACATGCTTCTGATTTTTCCCTTATCATTTGCATTTTGAATGGACTCACATAACTTGATCCAATAGTCATTTGCACACTGTCTGGCAGCCTTTTGCACATCCTTCCTAGCTTGCTTCAGCTCACTGAGAGTGTTAAGGACTGTTCTTTCCTTGTTTCTTAAGAGAGCTATCTTCTTTTTATCAATCAAGGGCTGCAGTTTCTGGCTGTTTGCCGCAAACCAGTCCTGCCTCTTACGATAAACAGTTCCGTAAACCCCCGGCGCTGTTTTATAAGTTTCCTTAAGTTTACCCCACTTTTCACTTGCTGTACAATTTTCTGATGTATCAGTCAACGCGTCTTAATGTTGCTGTTGGATTTCAAAGCAATTATCAGGATCGTGGGTGTAATAATATTAATCCTGGGGCTAGATTTGTGTTTAGCGGTGACCTTATGCAGCTCTTTTGTTTTTAATAAGAGTTTGTAATAGATACGTCATTTCTGGTGCATTGCTCCAGCATCCTTTGCCCATTTTCATTCATGCGACCAATGTTGTATTTTCCAAAAAACACTGGCCATGAACTCGAGTCCATGCCCACACGAGCATTTACATCACGGAGTTTGGAACTGCCTTGATCGCAGAGTCTAGCTCCTCATAGAACGAATCCTTCGCATCATTAGAGGAAGGAAGTGTCGGTACATATGCAGTGATAATGGTGGCAAAACCACAAGAGGTTGCCAAGCGCAGGCCTTTCATTACCTCCTGCTGGAATTTCAATCATTACCAGTAGCGAATTCTTCACTGCAAAGCCCACAACATGTTGCCTTTTTTATGCCTGCTCTCTACCCTTCGAAAGTAAAGGTGTAATTGTTTTCCCTGAGTGACTCTTCCTCGACGAGACGATTCTCCCGGAGGCCAAAAATGTCAATGTTAAGACGATTGAGTTCGGCATCAATCACAGCCGTTTTTCTCACATTGTCAATATTCGTCAGGTCAGTGGATAATCCTGGACACATGATTCTTACGTTCCAGGTTGCAAGCCGTGGCTTGAGATTTCTATTTTTCTTTTTAGTAATACCTTGTGCATTGGTTTTACAGCTTGCGATTCAGATTTTGTCCTAGCCCCAAACACCCATTGAAGCAGGCAGACTGGGCGGATCAGCACCCATTTGGCCGGGGGCTGCCCTCCTTGAGGCGGGCGGTAGCTGATCAGTGACATCAGTAGGTGCCTTCCACCGTCAGAGGTAACCTGTGTCGCCCCATGTCTACGCCAATTGACAAGGGCTTGTAATCCGTAACTGCTAAATCTCGTTTTGATTCCGAGACCGGTTAAGACCAGGGATGGAGTTATAACTCTCCATAGCACAAAGCCTGGGCTAAAATATAGAGACCATGTGTTGCCTATGCAGCATGATCCCTCTCTCGGCCTGTCTAGTTCACTCCAGAGGAAAGATAACAGCAATACATATGGAACAAGACAAGCTGCAGAAGCTGCCAGATCAACAAAACAGTGCTCTAGCTGTCCGCCTCTCGGAGGTTCGAGCCTAGACCAGGTGCCAGCCAAGGCTTAGGGCCTGGTCGGCCTTGCCAGGACATTTTGTCTTTAGGTTGCATTTCCTGGCACCAGGATAAGGCATGTACCCTCCCAATTGTGCTCTTCCACCAGAAGCCGTTGGCCATATGTGGGGTGTCAGGTTTGGTAAACGCCGCCCACCATTCAGCGCTAATAGAAAGCAGGTAGTACCATCTGCTGTCACTACGGTAGCTCCGTCATATCTGACTAAGACCTGACTCCACGCTTTGGGAGACTACCGCTTGAAAAGAAAACCGCTAGGGAATACTACCGCTTGAAAAGACAACCGCTAGGGAAGACTACCGCTTGGAAAGACTACCGCTTAGGAAAACAATAGCTAGGGAAGACTACCGCTTTGGAAGACTACCTCTTGGGAAAACTACAGCTAGGAAGACTACCGCTTAGGGGAGACTACACCTTGGGAAGACTACTGCTTGGGAAGACTACCGCTATGGAAGACTACGGCTTGGGAAGCCGACTGCTATGGAAGACTACCTCTTGGGAAAACTACCGCCAGGGAAGACTACCGGTTACGGGAGACTACACCTTGGGAAGACTACTGCTTGGGAAGACTACCGCTTGTGAAGACTATCGCTATGGAAGACTAACGTCTGGGAAGACTAACGCTAGGAAAGACTACCGCTTGGGAAGACTACCTCTTGGGAAGAACAAGCATTGGAGAATGTAGATAGTAGACAATTGCAATTCTTCCTCAGAGTGGGTCGTAACTGCAGCATCATCTGCAAAAGCAACTCTTTATCAGTACCCTCCTAATTTTGGTCTTGACCTTCAATCTCAGAGAATTGGAGAGGCCGTCATCTGAGCGTCAGTGAATGTATATACCACCATCCTGATCACGAAAGGCATAGTTCAGTAGAAGTGAAAGTATATTCCAAAGAGGGTGGGAGCTAGTACACAATTTGCTTAACTCCACTCTTGATTTCAAACTCTTCTGAAGTTGCACACCATCAAACTTGATTATACCCTTCATGCCTGTGTGGAACGATTCCACAATGGACAGAAGAGTTGTAGGCAGCCAATCCTCTTTAGTGCCTTGAACAGACCCTCACGACTGACCAAATCAAATGCCTTTGTGAGGTCGATGAAGGTAATAAACAGTGGTTGATTCTGTTCAAGGTATTTTTTCTTGCATTTGTCGCAATGAGAATATCATATCAATCAGTTCTGTCGGAAGCCACATTGTAATTCGGGGTAGATTTGATCTCCTAGGACTTTAAGTCTGCGTGGACAATTATGGCAATACTTTCCAACAATACACAGAAGTGACATACCACTAGTTGCTATCATCGTTCCGATCGCCCTTGTTAGTTAAACGGTGTTATGATGCCTGAATCTTTGAAATCCTGTGGGAAGTATCCTTCTCGCTAGAATAGCTCTATTAGCTGGTAGATCTGTAGAGTTAGTGTGTGTCTTGCCCACTTCTGATTACCTCTATTGGAATCCCATCCTTACTTGGGGCCTTGCCAGATGCACGTTCATTTATAGCACTCTTAACTTCTGTTATGGTGGGAAGGGTGTTCAGGTGGTCAAGAGTTGGTAGGGTCTCTATGGCTAGAGTGCATCATCCGCTAGTTTGGTCTCACTTGAGTAAAGCTCCAAATAGTGCTCTACACATCTATACATCTACTGCTTCTTATAAGTGATGATTTCTCCAGTTAGGCGTTTCAGTGATGCACTTCTTTTGATCATTGGACCGCATGCTTTCTTTATTCCTTCGAACATGCTTCTGATTTTTCCCTTATCATTTGCATTTTGAATGGACTCACATAACTTGATCCAATAGTCATTTGCACACTGTCTGGCAGCCTTTTGCACATCCTTCCTAGCTTGCTTCAGCTCACTGAGAGTGTTAAGGACTGTTCTTTCCTTGTTTCTTAAGAGAGCTATCTTCTTTTTATCAATCAAGGGCTGCAGTTTCTGGCTGTTTGCCGCAAACCAGTCCTGCCTCTTACGATAAACAGTTCCGTAAACCCCCGGCGCTGTTTTATAAGTTTCCTTAAGTTTACCCCACTTTTCACTTGCTGTACAATTTTCTGATGTATCAGTCACGCGTCTTAATGTTGCTGTTTGGATTTCAAAGCAATTATCAGGATCGTGGTGTAATAATATATTATCCTGGGGCTAGATTTGTGTTTAGCGGTGACCTTATGCAGCTCTTTTGTTTTTAATAAGAGTTTGTAATAGATACGTCATTTCTGGTGCATTGCTCCAGCATCCTTTGCCCATTTTCATTCATGCGACCAATGTTGTATTTTCCAAAAAACACTGGCCATGAACTCGAGTCCATGCCCACACACGAGCATTTACATCACGGAGTTTGGAACTGCCTTGATCGCAGAGTCTAGCTCCTCATAGAACGAATCCTTCGCATCATTAGAGGAAGGAAGTGTCGGTACATATGCAGTGATAATGGTGGCAAAACCACAAGAGGTTGCCAGCGCAGGCCTTTCATTACCTCCTGCTGGAATTTCAATCATTACCAGTAGCGAATTCTTCACTGCAAAGCCCACAACATGTTGCCTTTTTTAATGCCTGCTCTCTACCCTTCGAAAGTAAAGGTGTAATTGTTTCCTGAGTGACTCTTCCTCGACGAGACGATTCTCCCGGAGGCCAAAAATGTCAATGTTAAGACGATTGAGTTCGGCATCAATCACAGCCGTTTTTCTCACATTGTCAATATTCGTCAGGTCAGTGGATAATCCTGGACACATGATTCTTACGTTCCAGGTTGCAAGCCGTGGCTTGAGATTTCTATTTTTCTTTTTAGTAATACCTTGTGCATTGGTTTTACAGCTTGCGATTCAGATTTTGTTCCTAGCTCCCAAACACCCATTGAAGCAGGCAGACTGGGCGGATCAGCACCCATTTGGCCGGGGGCTGCCCTCCTTGAGGCGGGCGGTAGCTGATCAGTGACATCAGTAGGTGCCATTCCACCGTCAGAGGTAAACCTGTGTCGCCCCATGTCTACGCCAATTGACAAGGGGCTTGTAATCCGTAACTGCTAAATCTCGTTTTGATTCGAGACCGGTAAGACCAGGGATGGAGTTATAACTCTCCATAGCACAAAGCCTTGGGCTAAAATATAGAGACCATGTGTTGCCTATGCAGCATGATCCCTCTCTCGGCCTGTCTAGTTCACTCCAGAGGAAAGATAACAGCAATACATATGGAACAAGACAAGCTGCAGAAGCTGCAGATCAACAAAACAGTGCTCTAGCTGTCCGCCCTCTCGGAGGTTCGAGCCTAGACCAGGTGCCAAGCCAAGGCTTAGGGCCTGGTCGGCCATTGCCAGGACATTTTGTCTTTAGGTTGCATTTCCTGGCACCAGATAAGGCATGTACCCTCCCATTGTGCTCTTCCACCAGAAGCCGTTGGCCATATGTGGGGTGTCAGGTTTGGTAAACGCCGCCCAACCATTCAGCGCTAATAGAAACGCAGGTAGTACCGATCTGCTGTCACTACGGTAGCTCCGTCATATCTGACTAAGACCTGACTCCACGCTTTGGGAGACTACCGCTTGAAAAGAAAACCGCTAGGGAATACTACCGCTTGAAAGACAACCGCTAGGGAAGACTACCGCTTGGAAAGACTACCGCTTAGGAAAACAATAGCTAGGGAAGACTACCGCTTTGGAAGACTACCTCTTGGGAAAACTACAGCTAGGAAGACTACCGCTTAGGGGAGACTACACCTTGGGAAGACTACTGCTTGGAAGACTACCGCTATGGAAGACTACGGCTTGGAAGCCGACTGCTATGGAAGACTACCTCTTGGAAAACTACCGCCAGGGAAGACTACCGGTTACGGGAGACTACACCTTGGAAGACTACTGCTTGGGAAGACTACCGCTTGTGAAGACTATCGCTATGGAAGACTAACGTCTGGGAAGACTAACGCTAGGAAGCTAACTACCGCTTGGAAGACTACCTCTTGGGAAGACAACGGTTAGGCAAGACTACCCGCTTGGTAAAGCTACCAATGTAGCACTCCCTGGAAGAAGAACACCTCGACACAGGGCGGGAACATGATAACTCTAAGCACTAGGAAGCCCAGGCACCTGACCAAATATGCCAAGCAGCAACAAAGAAAAAAAACACCCAAACCATACAAGCGTCAGAAATCAGAAAGCGCAAAAGGCAACTCTATCTCCGCAAGCAGATGCAGAAAACAAACATTATAGTTGCTCCAATTATAATAACTCAACCCTACTTATACAGCGACGACTGCACTAGCCGATAGATAGCCAGGCGACCTTAATTCCTAAGGCTCAAGTCTCCCCGCCTACACCGCAAGGTACTATAGGCAGTAGATGAGAGCTTTAAACACGTCGGCAGACTGACAGTTGAACGGGTCTGACACTTTTTTCTACATATCCAATCAGATCGAACCTTTCCTTGCCGTATCTAAAGGCTGTAACCGATTCAATGACAAACAAATAAGTAGGTTTGGGGCCAAGCATGATACCAAATCACGTGAACAAGTATATCACTTTCCGTTCACGGAGCATTGAAATTGCGAAAGATAACAACGAAACAAAACAAATAACGTGATGAGTCTAGTATGGCGATATATCGTCCTTCTGTCGAAATGGGAAGTCACATGTGACTGCACTGAATCAGTTAAGAATCTTCTCTCGTTGCTGTTTCAATAAGACCCTGTACACATGTTGTTTCTTTTTCGGGGGGGGGGGGGGGGGGGGGGGGGGTGGGGGGGGGGGGGGGGGGGGGGGGGGTGGGTGTGGGGGGGGGGGGGGGGGGGGGGGGGGGGGGCGGGGGGGGGGCGGGGGAGGGGGGGGCTAACGGGGAGGGGGGGGGGGGGGGGGGCTACGGGGGTCGGGGGGGTGGGGTGCTATGTGGCGGGGGGGATATGGGGGGCGAGCGGGTCGGGGGGGGGGGGGTGGGGGGTAGCCGCGAGGTAAGGAATGATCATGGTGGCTGTCTGCTGACTATGCCCAGGGGCGGGGGGGGGGAGCGAGTCGGGGGAGGGAAGAGGTGGCAGGAGCTGCGGAGGGGTTGCAATACAGCGACGGGGGGGGGTCGGGGATGGGGCTGTAGGGGGGGCGGCGGGGGGGGGGGGGGGGGGGGGGGGGCGCGGGAACGCTCACGTGTCACTGAATCATGTGTGTCAGACATGATTTAAACTTTGTACAAGGAGGCTTTTCAATTTGAAAAAAAAAAGACTAAATTACACCATTCTTCTACTATACTTCTACTTTCTATCTCGGTGTAATGTTAAGTCCCCCCCTGAAATAATGTTTATCGCATCAGGATGTTTGTCTTCGTGTAATGAAAGTTAACAGTCTTCTTACAGTTCACCTCAGAGCCTGTAACCATAGAGTCTTATCTCTCCACTGTTGTCCTCCCAGCAGTTGCGATCTGTTGGACACTGAGATCACTGGGTTGTGCTCAGACATATTTTACTTTGTACATAGGCTATCACAATTGGAATAAAAAGACTTAAATTGCTGAGACCCCAATTCTTCCCTATACTTACTTTGCGTTCCCAGGTTTACTGATAACTATTGTGTCTATCGACCCATGCACCACTATGTCTGTCTCGTTGTATGAAGTTTACAGCATCTTTTTGAGCGTTCACACCCGGTCAGCCGTCCACTAGAGGCCTTAGCATTATCTTGGACCACTGTTTTCTCTCCGCACGGCCAAAGGCTCGCCTGGTCATGTTTTGGTAGTTCGGTGGCAAAAAAAAGTCCGGGAGTATAGTGCGTACAATGCTGTTCATGCGACGGCCAAACCACATGTGCACACATGGCATTGCTGAGTCACCAATATTTAATTTTGTATACATGTGTGTTTAGCTTAATGCTATTTTGTTCCTGTTCTGGGGGCGCAGAAGAATACCTGTTCTGGTCCTGTCCATACCTGGTAGTGGCGTCTTGAGTAGGGTTATCACGTGGCCTTCTACTGACTATTTGATCATTCTTTCTTTTGGTGGTATGGTAACGGGCACATCAGTTGTTCTTCCTTTTGTTTCCGTTTTTGCCATCGATCATACTCTGTCGTTTCCGATAGACTCCTATAGTGGGAGAGGTATTCGCACTTAGATGGTGATCTTCATGCCTGACTGCCTAAAATTTTCAAAAGTAGTGTCCCTCTCATAGAACTGGCAATTTCCCAGACAAGAGGAGCGGCACTCTATTCCTGTTTTGCATCTGTCAAGTCATCACCACAGTTGTTTACCATGGCTGGTATTGTGTACTTTCTCTTTGGCTAATCTTGATAGGCCTCAATTTGCAAGCCATCATTGTTATCGGCAGTACTTTTCCTGTTGGAACCTCTGGCCGTGTCTCTAGTATTATTTGGGTATTCTAAATGTACACTCCCTCTCCTCCATTTCAAACAGCATTTTGTCGGACCCATATGTGTAGGCTCAGGATCCATGAGATTCCTGATGGGGTATTATTTCGTCCCATCAAGACGCTATAGAGTGGCCTAATTCTGTCTGCGCTGATACGCTGCATTCTGTTACTTCCTGTCAAATATTTCCTCCTCACTTTTATCTGGATTTGTAGCGATAATCCTTGTTCCTCTTTCCATCCAATCCACGGGGTTCGCAGCTGGAATATGGCCAAACTCAGTAGGGGAACCACTTCCTGGGAAGCATCGCATGGTTTCTCTGCAGAATCGTTTGGACCTTGTGGATGAAGACAACTTAATTTTCAACTGCCCCATAGCTAAAGTTTCAAATCGGTTCTTCATAGGGTGGCCTGGCAAGCTGAGGAACTGTTTCTGGCTTGTATTAGTGTTTTTGGTATCCTCTGGCGTTCTCTTAGAGCTTGTGTCCTCCCCATTTTCTCCATTGCTACTATAGGGGTTGATCTCATCCCTCCTGTGATGACTCTAAGAAGAAGAAATTTGTGATTTTGCACCTTGGTCCAGTTCCTTCGCTGTAATGTGGTTTTTGTGCTGAAAAAACACACGCAGTTGTCCGTATTATTCCAAGTGTGGTCGTAACGTATGTCTCTGTTTGATAACCCTTTTCTAGTATTTTTCTCACTGGCTTCCCCAAGTGGTGCCACTTAAGCTGTCTTTCTCATTCTCATGATGGCTATTATCCTTCTGTTGCTTTTGCTACTTTACTGTTACTACTGCTTTGTTTTTTAATGTGTTTTCTCCTGTCCGCCTGTCTCGAATGTTAACACCAGGTATGTTGGTTCTTTATCTTCTCTTGTAGGGGTGTTATTCCATTTATCTGAATGATCTTGTAATGTCCCTGCCTTTTTTGTTCGTAGATAAGGGTAAATAGAGTGATTTGCAACCATTTTCAGTGTTATGCCTGACTACAAAGATGCAAAAGAATAACCTGTTGTCAGTTTAATGCTAGACACACCATCTATCCGCCCATGCAACAAATGTATCTATCGAGCTGCATCATTGTACAGGCAATATGGTGGCCACTGATGCATGTTCATTTTGTGCTCTACAAAACCATGTCATCAGCGTGACATTGCCGCTTTAATTCCATACCGTATACATTAGCTTAAGACAAAAGGTCATTGATGAAGATTAGAAAAAATAGTGTTTCGCGCAGACTTCGCCCTTGGGAACACCGTGAACGTCAATAATTCCTCTTGCTCTTGAGACCGTCTATCTGCTGTACTCGGGTTCTTCTGTTGTGGCAAGGTATTCCCTTTTAAACAACCCATTTGTTTCATCCTCCATATGACACCTTTGCAGTTTTCTCAGTTTATTTTCAATGAGGCTACCTTTCTTTCTCAGACCTTTGTTAAGATGGCTTTCTTCCAATCTATAGGTGCCCATAAGCGCAGAGCACGTAGCTTCTTCTACTTGGAAATGGGAATGCATCCTCATTTTCTTGAGAGAGGTAGGTTGTCTGATACTTCCGTAGAGTAGCACTTTCGCCTAAAGACACAGCCGTGCTGTGGCCAAGATGTTTTTTCATTCACGTTCAATGTACACGTAAGTCTATTATTCGATGACGCGTTATCCATTGTTTTTGTTTTTGCAAGCGGCAGCTGATGAACGCTAATGGATCTGTAGCTGAGCAATGGAACTTGGAACTGTCTTTCCCAGATTTTAGGAGGGGGTACCATGATTGCTTCTCGTCCATACTTGTGGAAGACCTCAGCCTAAGATCCATGTGTTATTAAAGAGATCTGTAGCAGCTTTGCGCTTTGGCCCTCTGTTTCCTGAGGTTCCTGATCATTTCATTTGAGGAAGATAAAACCATCATCTCCCCAGAAGGGTGTGGGCTTGTTATAGAGGGTTTGATATTAAGAATAAAAAAAACACATCGCAAGATACCTACCGAATGTCGAGCCGCCACAAAGTGCGGGACTCTTCCTAGCGTGATGCTTGCCAAGAGTATGCACCGTATCTACTTGTAATATTATCTTATTAGTTTAGGAAGGGGGAACACTTTTCCTACGTGCCTAGCTAACCCTTCCTCTAGAATTCTAGTCATTCACTGTCGACGTGGTTAAGGACCGCAACCTGCTGTCTATCATCGTCTTCTCCGGCTCGTTTTTCGCACACGGCTGCTTTTATTTATTAGGCCTTGTTAGCCGCTATCTCTCTCGCTCCATCCCTACCACACTTTTGTTTCCTTCCCTTCTCCCTCCCCCTTCTTTTTCCCTCCCCATCCCCTCCCCTCACCCTTCTCTCGGTCCTTCCCTTCCCCCTCCCTCCCTCTCCCCCTCTCTCCCCCCGAAAGCTTTTTCCTCTTTCTCTTCAAAAAAAAAGAGTCTTCCCCCATCTCCCCCTTCCCTCCCTTTCCTCCTTCCCCCTTTCTTCCTCCCGCCCTCTCTCTCCCCCCCTCTCTCCCTATCCCCCTTTCCTTCGTTCCTTATTCTCCTCTCACTTCTTCCTCTTCTTCACCCTATCCTTTCCTCTTTCTCTCTTCTTTCTCCCTTTCTCTCCCCCTCCTCCTCAATCCCCCTTTCTTTTGCCCTCTCCTTTCCTCTCCTCCTCCCCTTCTGCTCCACCAAGTCGACCCACTCGCTCCTCTCAGGCTCCTCTTCTCCCAACTGTTTCCTTTTGTCTTCTTCGCCCACTCCCCCCATCCCCTTTCACCTCTTCAAGACCCCATCCTCTGAATTTCCTGTCCATCCTTTTGAGGCTCCCCAATCCCTCCTCATGTACCTTCTGGACCCCCCTCTTAAACCCCATACGGTAATAGACTCCAGCTCTGTTACACTGATACTGACTCCCTTCTACTTCAGGTGGAGACTGAGGATGTGTACGCGGACATGAAGGCTCACCCCGACTGGTACGACTACTCTGATTATCCGCGTGACCACCCCAACCATTCGACTGTGAATAAAAAGGTGGTTGGCAAATTCAAAGATGAATGCAACGGTCGCACGATAGCTGAGTTCGTCGGTCTCAGACCGAAGATGTACTCAATCCTAAAGGAGGCCAACAACATCAAGAAAGCCAAAGGAGTGGCTCGGGCAGTTGTGAAGAAGGACCTCAAACACGAACACTATAAGGACAGTCTGTTCGGTCAGCGGGAATACAAGCACACACAGGTTGCCATACGAAGTAAGGGCCACCAGATAGGGGTTTATGAGATGAACAAAAAATCTCTGAGCCCCATGGACACGCAAAAATGGATTTGTGCTGATGGTATCAACACTAGGGCATACGGCTACCTAGAATCCTGCTAGGGAGTAGCTGTGTGTCTGGACGAGAAGCACAAATCCACCAGCTGGTCCATCTACGAGGTAGTTAGAGAAGTCCATAGAGTGGAGAACCGAGGGATGCATAACGGGCAGATGGCCAGCTACCAACAAGAAAGGCTGGGCCTCCTCGCTTAGGGAGGATCCGATCAGGAGGCATTTGGGTGTCGGGAGGAACAATCATCAGCTCTTCGCGAACGAAGCCCCGAGCCGGCCCATCCTCCAGGTAGTACAGCGCAGGCCGCCCATCCTGACAGACAGTTTTACGAATCTCGTGTACTGTCAGTGACCACGAAGGATCAGTCGCCCGGCGCCGGCCACCTTCAAGCTCATGCTCCCCAGGCGAGCTTGCATACAGATACCGAACTAGAGCCTCAGACGGAATCACAGGCTCCTTGAGGCCGATAGTACGGTGACCAGGAGCGGCCGGCGAATGGGATACAGAAGTGTCCTTAATGGTATCAACCGGCTTCCGACCCGTCAAATGAGTCACCTCACCGTTAAGAGCCGCGACCACCTGAGGAAGAGCCTGAACCCATTCAGCTGAACGGTCAGAGGACCCTCGAGCCGTCAATAGTAACTCTTGGGCGTACTGGGCACCGAACAGTCTCTCCGCCAGAGTGCGATTTAACCTCTCGACGATCGCCTGCTGCCGGTGATTCCCAGCTTCTCCACGCCGTATCTGTGTCTTATGCTTTGCTGCCAGCTGGCTCACAGCACCCATAAACTCACGCCCCGGGTCAATCTGCAGAAGCTGTGGCCATTTGAGTGGCCCGCGTTTGTAAATTCGCTCTAGGGCCAAAGCCACCCCTTCACTGCTCTTGTCTGTCAAAGCCTCTGCTTCCTTAAACCGTGAGGCAACATCCACAACTGTCAAGGCATACTTAAATGTCTTACGACCAACCCGGTCATGTGGTAGGTAGAGCAAGTCAGCCTGATGGACGGCATTCGGTCTATCTTCATCAATAGATGGCCGCGGAATGTAACGAGGAGCGGGTAAATAGATCTGAAAAATAGCTTGCTTCTTGAGCCAGTCTCGGGCAACATCCTCCGAAACATTAGCTGCAGCAGCTAGCTTCTTAATGGCCGCCAAGCCTTTCCAGTAGCCCTGAGGGCTGTAGTAGATATCCTCCAGATCTTTCATTTTGGTAGCAGCGGCCAATCTCTAAAGCAACTTATAAGCAACAATACCAGTCGCTGCCAGCCCAAGAACGATAAAAGTGATCTCGCGGTCTTTCTGCGGCTCGGATGGCACATAGAAATCCGACAGGCGAGGTTCAGGCTCGAGGGGCTCGACACGTTTGCCAGAGATCAGGCTGTATTCCCGCATGGCCTGGTCGACATCCTGGAAAGAGTGAACGGCGTGGCCTTCGCGCTGTAGCTCATCGTTGAGCCAGTCCAGCCGCGCGGTTCTCTTTCTCATCCACTCAGCCTGGGCCGCCTGTAGCCGCTCGACAGCCTCATCGTGCCGCCTCATTTCTTCATGGGCGTCCGCATGCCCTAGCTTGGAAAAGAGGTAGTTGCCCCCGTAAACGCGAGGGCATTGACAACAGCGCCCCCTATCATCATTGCGACAGAGGCCATAGCTAGCGGGGTTGATACTGTAAGGGTTTATGCAATATATCAGCGGGGATCAAGCCCTCTTTGATAAGCAAATCTCGGAGTGCTAAGGCGATGGACGTGTCTAAAACCATCATCCCAATGTCATACATATCAGCGTCTAGCTTGGGCAAGGTTTCCCCTTTGAAAATCACCTTGGTCAGTTTTGCGGTGCCTACCGTAAGCGCGGCCACCACAGCGCCGTGGTAAACGGCGTTAACAATAGCTTTCCCGTCAACGCCTGCCATTATTCCATATAAAATGGATCTCTATTCTTTAATATGTTAGTCTCCGGTCGCTTGGGGGGCGCAGGCGAAGCAGGTGCTTTAGTCCGCCGCATTTTCTGAATAATTACTCCGACGACAACGACAACGCCAGCCACTCCGATAATCCAGGGAGTCCAGCCACGGTAATCAACTGGCACCATTGGAAACAGCGGTGGTGGGGCCTGCTCATGCTCGGGGGCTAACTTTCGTTTCTTCTCACGAACAGCCTGCTGCAGAGCTAGAGACAGCCTCTCTGCTTCACGACTCTTTCGAGCAGCAGCTCCTCTCTTCCCAGCCGCAACTTTCCTGGGGTCCTTCGTCACTAGTTTCTCCTGTGGAGCAATTTCGGGGGTCTCCTCCTCCATCTTGTTCTTGCTTAGGACAGATATGTCCAAAATGGCAGTGCCTAAAAGTTGCAAGCGCGACAGTTGCAGGTGCTAAGCACATACCGAACTTATGGTAGAGTTCACATGTAACTGTGTTTAGCGCATGCCCTAGAAACGGGTCGGCCTCCAGGTCTGTCACCAAAGCTTGATTATCAGCAATGGGGAGGAACATACTTGCCACTTGTGCGTACATCTGTAGCATAGCCGTGCCTAGGGTCTTTGTTATTGCAGCTCCAAGCCTCGCCTCATGCCTCGCATATAGCTTCTCAATTTCTTGATCAGGCAAGGCCTCAACCTGTTCCACTGTAAGTTTGGAGTACTTACCTCCTATGTACTGCCCGGCACGTCCCCCAGCCGCAAGTGCTGCCAGCCTTTCACGATGCAACGCATGTCCGGACTGTGGCGTTGTGGCAGGTGGTGATGCATGTCCGGACTGTGGTGTTGTTGTAGGTTCCGGAGCAGACTCTACCGGCTTTGCCTCTTCACGTAACAGCTGGTCGAGTATGGTGTCACAATCCATCACAGCGTTTGCAAATACCCAACGTCTAACTCTAATATAGGAATGCACAGCCCATCCAAGCACACAACATGTGCATATAAGTTGTAATACAACTAAGGCTGTTACGGAGTAACAAAGCACTGCTTCATACATGCTTAGCTGATGCTTAACATATGCTTAGCTGATGCTTAACATATGCTTAGCTGATGCTTAACATATGCTTAGTATCTAACAAACCTCACCAGCTTTGAGCACTTTATAAGAAAATGGGAACTTGGTCCTCAGTACCAGCTTTGAGAACTCATTAGCTTCGAGTTGCTTTCGCACCCCATCACGTTCCTCCCTAGAGTGGATGATGTAGTTCTCATCCAGGCAGTCTTCAAAGCTATCCTTATCCTTGGAATGGAAGAGCGCCACCCACTGTGTCTGCGCCCTGAGGCCTTTCGCAACGGCGTTGTACTTCTGGGTTTGAACCCACAGACTTTGCTGGGCATGTCGCCCGCTAAAAGCTAGATAAGTCAACATAGTCCGCTTCTGCGCAATAGCGTCCTCTGCGCTGCAGTCATCAATGATGTATAACGTCGGCGTCCCCTGAAACATTTTATAGAAGGCCTCTAGCCATTTGAGCAGCCGATCACCGGGGTCAAATATGAAGACCTCGGGATCTGACCACACCCACGGCCGGGCCCGGTATGTTTCATTGTATCGTACCGAAGGGCAAGCAATTACAATATGCTCGAAAACGCCCCTGTACGGACCTTCCAGGAGGTTGAGAATGAATTCTGTTTTACCACACGATGTGGGGCCCGTGATGATGGCCGAGTGTGGCTTAAGTGGGAACTCCATTAATAAACAGCACTAACGAATCTCCCGGTGTCGATGTTCAGCTGTCCGTCCATAACCAAATAAACGTAGCAGTACAGGGGCCCCGCCGGTTCGGCCTCTTTCGTGATCTGGAGAGTGATGCCCTCAGAGCCGTTCTCTACACGCCGGCCGCTGCCGTGAAGATGGTCATCGTCGGAGGTCCGGAAGTCCAGCCACAAGCAGAATTTTGTCGTCAAGTACTCGCCTAGACTGACATCGAACAATCCTAGCTCTTTGGCGACTGCGCTTGTCTCAGGGTGCCTTTTGAGGCCACCAGCGAAGAATTTCCTCGCTTCGTCCCAGAGCTGGTGTGGTGCTAAGCCGTGCGCAAATAGTTGATTGGCTTGTCCTTCTACGATGACTTCAACTTTGGTGATCTGCGGGTTGTAAAACAACTCTGGTTGGCGTGCAAAATCCTTTTGGTTGGCGGGATCTTCCCATAATAGGAGAATGCCTTTCAAAGACTTACAGGGTGTGTTCAGATTGATGTTCCATATCGAGTCCTCCTTTTTCTGAGGGATCCGTCTATGTCGTAGGACCCGCTCGTATAACACCACCATACGGCTCTCATACATGCTCCGAATTAGCCGGGCCAACGTGGGTTCAGTGACTACTTCGTACTCGAGACAGATGTTTTCTAGGGAGTATGAGGAGGTGCCGGCATCTTTACCAGTTGCGCGAATCACGCGGGAAGCGTCGTTAAAGGTCAACTCAATCTCCAGCCGATCACTAAGAGCAGATTGGTAGAAGGGCGCATGCGTTTCAAGCAGCTCAAAGTCTAGTGGTATGTAGTACCTGTTTTTGAAGGCCTTCGCGATGGCCACGTCTCTCGCATTGGCGGCGGGCAGAACAACTAGCATCCGCTGCGCCAACACGCGCCTTGGTCACATTCATACCGGTGCTTGTATCGATGCCTTGATACACAGCGCTCGCCCGCTCCGATCGACTCTTCCAAAGATCCAGGTAGACGTTGTAGACATCACTGTCCACAAGAGAGAAGACTTCATTGCCAGAGAGCCTGACGGTCAGCTTTTGAACCAGCGCTCGGCCGAGGTTCTGGACCACGAACCGGTTGACATCAGGGGAACTGAGGTCGACATTGAATGCCAGCCGCACTGACCCAGGCACGATAACATCGTGTGCACCGAGATTGGGAAAACGAACTAGTAACTGCTGCTTCGGGCCGATCGTAGAAGGATTGTTGGTCACGATGATCGTTTGCCGCAATCCTTTCACACCGAGCGGCTCCCGGAGACGGCGGTAAGGGTTAAGCTTACGACCATATGCACTTGAAGACATGGCTAGTTGTTTATTGCTTTGTAGCAATATCTAATATGGATAGAGTTGAGCTGACTGATTTTGGTGGTGAAGAGGGGAGGCCTGAAACGGGCGAGGAAGAAGAGACAGGCTTCATCGACGACGATTTTGATGTCGATAATCCCCGCATTGTTAATGCCGAGTGGCCAAAGGAGTCACAGAGGGGTCTACCATCAAACTTACAAGTGGAGCTAGAAAACAGCGCCATTAATGACTATTTTAACAGGGTGAAGGACGATGTGGGGTATCAAACCTATAACTGGTATAGATTATACAAAAATTAGGTTGGGTCACCGGAATACGCTCTATGTTGGGCGCAACAGGATTACACAGTATGATAATGGCATGCCGTTAGCTTTGAATAGCCTTAAAGGCGAGTACCAGAGAGGCATTGGGGTTTGTGAGCAAAATACCACCAAAGGCTGTCACCATCCTTGAGGAGACTGCTAGTGATCTGGCGGAGGAAGAAGCTGCTCTAAGTGGTGCAGATATTCAGGCTGTCCCACAAATAGCTTCAAATGTTGGCAATATCTTAGAACGGGCTATGTCGAGTCCGGAAGTGCAGCGGGTTTTAGAAACCTCACACGTAGACCAATACCTGGGAGAGAAAGGCTTACCTCCAGTGAGAGAACTCCGGGGGCTCATGGCGCTTGACAAAGCGGTGACAACGATTAAAGGTAAACTCACAAACTATCTGGTTATTCTCGACCAGCAAGATAAAGAGATCGCCATACGGCGGCGGAAAATGTTGATAGCACCCAATGAGGAGAGTCGGGACTTTCAAGAGCAAAAGATTGCCGATATTGAAGAAGCTAAGAAGAGGCTTTTAATAGAGGTCGCTGAGTTACACGAAGACTTACGCACCCAATTCAGTCGGATCCGTGAAACCATTCATCGGGTGGTCAATGAAGACACCACACTGGGTGCGAGGCTGCGGACTCTGTTCCGAGAGCAGGGCATCACCATAGCGAGCATTCTCACAGCGATCGGCCTCTTAATTTCCACTATCACCCTAGCCCTTACTGGTGGTGCACCCCCTACCCCACCGCCTGGCCCACCACCCATCCCACCACCTGGCCCGCCACCTGGCCCTGGGGCTAAGGAATGGATTCGGCAGAAACTGAAAGACCTAGCGAGCCTTCTAGCCAGGCTAGCTGGTAAGGCTGCGGAGGCACTCCCAGGAATCATAGGCGGCATTATCTCCTGGCTTCTTAACTTCTTGAGTAAGGGTGTGGGATGGCTGGCTGGAAATCTCTGGGCATTAGTGGTTGCACTCGGTGGCTTGCTGCTGCTGGCTATCAGAGAGCGGCTAATTGCGAAGTAAATGAACTAACCATAGGGCCACTAGACCGACTGCGACACCCCCAGCAATGAGTGCTATCTTTTCATTTTGATGCTGCAGCCCAGCTGCCTTATCAGCTATGCTAGTGGTCGGCTGCGCTGGCTGAGCATTGCTGGGCAGCTCTACCATCGGTGGCGGCTGTGCAATGCTGGACAGGTCTGGGGCATTAATGGTTGTATTCAGGCCACGCTTTAGGCCTGGCTCTGCGATGACGATCATGTTGTTATATCCAACTATCTGGCCAATGCGAAGCAGCATGTCGCTGGGGGCCATATACAACCCCGTTCCAAAGACATAATTAACTTCTGAGCTCGCGTTTTGTAGCACATCCTGATATCTTTTGATGGCCGCCGCGAGATCGACGGGCGCAGAGATGGCGTCTTCTACTAATACCAGGAATTGCTTCTGGGCATCAAACGCCGTTCCGGTTCCCAGAATTCGTGTTCTAGTCTGAGCCTGGGCCCCTAAGATGGCCCACACATAGGTTCGAATGCTGTCATTTATTCGCTCAACACCGGGGCGTGTGAAGCCCTGTGACTTGTTAAGAATGAAAGCCTGCCAGCCAGAATCAGCGTGAATATCGTCTTGCGAGATATAATCTATGTGTAGTATGTCATTTGTGGTTTGTTGTGTGAATGAATGGCGCTTTGGGTCATATACACCATCATGTCCATCAGGCAGGACGCGATAACCAGTGTTCGTCCAGTAAATGTATACACTCCCCAACCCGTTATTCCTCCCGAGCCGTCTCCAGTTATCATTCTGGGGAATTCCAAATTCCGCGCATATACGCTGATAGGCTCTTACATCGTAGGGATTTTCAAAGGCGTTCCAACCCTGGTCTTGTGGTAGAGCCACACGCATCTCTTTGAGGATTCGGCGAATCTGGTAGTAGACATGGAATATGAAGACGGCTCGCGTTAGTGGGTCAGGGCCGGACAGATGCTCCTGCGCGGACACCCCACACCCCGCCGTGGCACACCATACTGCGAAGTTGAGTTGGTTTTGCCAGAATTGCATCGGATTGCTGTACCAGGCTTGCACGATCTGGTCTGACTCCACGTATGGCAACCGGTATTTTTCAAACATGTTGGGGAACTGTGTCGGAAAGGCTCCTTGGAGGTTGACCTGTATGTCCACCTTTGTGAGATCCTTTATTTGTGCAAACGGGTATACCCCACCCGCCGGGTATTTGGCGTCCTTATTGAACTCGTAAGCAGTCATTATTATTAGCTGTGCTAATATGTTTTTCACACTTAGCAACGTCCAACATGGGGAACCCATCCCCCTCAACCCGGTCCTAGACAATCGCGATGGTGACCTAGAGGTGGCTATCGTGGAATTGTTGTTCTACCCCGCGTGGGTTAATATTTCCGAGAAGCTGAAAAACAATTGGTTCAAACTTGGTGACGAGAATGTTGTTATCCCCGACGGGTATTATGATGTCTGTGCTCTCAACAAGCAATTCTTTGAGCCACGGAAGCTCTCTCTTTCTCTCAACCCCGCAACTGGCCTTGTAAGTCTCGGTGGTATAAAATCGGGGGTGGTCTTAGGGTTCGGAGGGCTAGGTGGGGTTCTTGGGTTCGGCATAGACTACAGAAGTGAGCTGTTCAATGAGGTGTTTACATTCTATGCGGCGAAGTTTCCTAACCTTATCATATATAAGGAGTTGTACATTCATCTCGAGGGCCTATCATCATATGAAAACCGTCATAATTCGCTTCCCTCCACACTCCTCCGGGCTGTACCTGTTAAAAAAGAGGAATGTAATCAAGGAAGACATGAGCTTTTCTCTATGCCTCATTATAAAAAGCTGGAAACTGGAACTGTAGGGGGTATAAGACTTTCAGTCCGAGATGAAAAGGGTGACGACGTGCCACTGGCATATCTAAGCTGTGTACTCCACATCAGACATGGCTGCTCCGTTGGGAATTTACCGTCCTTATTGAACTCGTAAATTATCATTATTAGACGTGCTAAAATGTACATCACAGTTAACCAACATTCAGCATGGGGAACCCATCCCCCTCAACCCGGTCATAGACAATCGCGATGGTGACCTTGAGGTAGCTATTGTGGAATTATTGTTCTATCCAGCGTGGGTTAATATTTCCCAGGAGCTGGCCAATAATAAGTTCCAGGTGGGGGGTAAACAGATTGTTATCCCCGATGGGTAATACGACGTATGTACCCTCAACAAGCAATTCTTTGAGCCTCGAAAGTTTTCTCTGACGCTGAACCCCGCAACTGGCCTTGTAAGCCTCGATGGTATGTATGCGCCCGATATGTTGGAAGGAGGCTTAGCCTACACTCTTGGGGTTTTTGAGTGGGAATTGAGTGATGCCGGGATGGTCGGAAAAGAGTTTCCCAGACTCCTCTTATATAAGGAGTTGTACATTCATCTCGAGGGTCTATCATCATATGAGAACCGTCATAATTCGCTTCCCTCCACACTCCTCAGGGCTGTGCCTGTTAAAAATGTGGAATGTAATCAAGGGAGACACGAGGTTTTCTCTGTGCCTCGTTATAAGAAGTTGGAGACAGGAACTCTAAACGATATTAGACTTTCAGTCTGTGATGAACAAGGCAAAGCCGTGCCGCTGGCATATCTAAGTTGTGAACTCCACATCAGAAAACACAATGGCTGATTCAGAAGGTCCAGGAAGGCATCGCCCAAGAGCATGCTCTACCCTAACCTTTGCTGATTTGGCCGACACTATTGGGTGGCGGGAGCCGGGTCATAACTACAAGATCTATGGCCTGCAGCTCACTCCCCAGGGGGTCTATGCTCGTGCTGCCATAGACCATCCCGACGACGATGATTGGGATCTGCAGCTTGAGCTTCGCACGGGATATACTCACCTCGAGCCCAATGGGATACTTATTAGGTTAACCAACATGGGCAAGGTGTTTGTGAGTTATCAGGCCTGCAGGACAGTCACACGCCCCAACAAGTCCCCTATAGTGACCTACCAGTCATTTCTGAAAATGCAGTGCGCCAAGGCTCTCTTCTATGCCGTATCGGTGACTGAGGCTAAAGCTCAGGGGACTAAATATTGCCTGAAGGCCGTTACAGATTGTAAAGCCGACCTTGATATGTTAGGTAAGCCTCCTAAGGAGTCAACCATCTATCTCGAGTTAGCTATTGGGGCTGTGGCGCAGACTGAGTTTGCCCCAGTCCTTCCTGGGGTCTCTATTAAATGGAGTGCGTCATCACTCCCCAGGCATGTTGCTCTCGTCATTACTTCCGCGGCCGACGGGACGTGGGCGGCCCGGGCAACAGAGACGGACATTATAGTAGAGCTCGGTGAGGTTGCGGTGGATGAAATCATTTTTAATACCGTTACTGCTTTTGTCCGGCTTTTGTTCACTACAGGGTCGATTAGCACCGTTCGCATTGAACATTTAATATCTCAGTTGAAGAAGTAGGTTTGACGCGCAAAGAATAATGTCGCTCTATCCGTCATTTGATACTAGTGACGGTGGTACCTATCGCATTCAAGAGCTTACCCGTCTTCGGAAGTCTCTGGAAGATGAAAGGGACAAACGGGCTGCACTGTATAAAAAATATCGGCGTGCCGTTAATGCATTAGACGCTGTGGACAGCGTGATGCTGGCGGCTAGCCTTGGTATGGGGTGGGGGGTGTTGGGCTTCTGACCACCATTATCGCTGCCCCTGTAGTTGTCGGGCTCGAGATAGCTGCCCTAGCTTGTGGAATCATGTCCGCTGGCGTCCCGCAAACTAACATCGAAAGCTAAGAAACACGATGAAATTTGCACTCTGGCGACGGCTAAGCTTTCTAGTATAGCCGACCTTGTTTCAAAGGCTTTGGATGATGGGAGAATTACAGACGTGGAGTATAAAATAATTACAGCTGAAGAAAATAAATTTCACCAGTTGAAAAAAGATATTCGGAGCAAGGCGCCGGCGGATCTAGACGAAGAGACAAAAAAGTCTCTCATTCTGAAAGGGCGGGACCAGGCACGGGCAGAATTCGTCAAAGCTATAGGATCGAAATAACCTGTATACGCGATCAGGACAGTTTTGAACCACCCCCCCCCTATTCCGCCGAACGATCCGCCAGTGGATTTCAGTAATGGGCGGGAGGATATACTCCTCAGATAAACAATGTAAAATTCTGAGGTATGTATGAACATTTTTTCCATTCATTGCTTTTCCATTTTTTCTCATCCTATTGTCTCATGTGAATGAAGAGATCTCCTGTTCTATATGTTGTGTTTGTTTGTTGATGAAGGCTAATCACCGCAACGACATGTATCAACACCATACACCATGTGGTGTAATTCTGTTTGGTAAAACTTTATATGGAAGTAATGAATACGAAAGAATACTAAGAGCGGCGGATTCCCACTACACAGAAGTAATACACTGAACATCTCAAGTGTTATTCTAACAATACGCTCATTAAATATGTTTCAGCTGACTCAATCAAGTGTCGTCTCCACAATGAAGGTTGGCTACACAAAGCTAACTGGCGCTTGCCTTGTGGGATATTTCACGAGAACAAAAAAAATCACCGCGCGGCACGCGTGGGATTTTTTTTCGCGAGAACAAAATCACGGCGCGGCACTCATTCATAAAACTCGTCACGCAAAGACAAATTGATCACGCTTCTATGTTTTGATCACGGTCCTTCCGGCGTGATCATTTAAGCAGGAAGTGGCGTTGTCTGGCGCGCATATTTGATTATCAGGGCGTGTGTGGATGTGTGTGTGCATGCGTGCGTATGTGTGTGGATGTATGTGCCCCATTATACACCTATTTATCGTTGGTATGGTGGGTGGCCCTCTGGTTCATATTAAGGACTTAGCTTCATCCCTTTATAGAGTAGCAGCTTGATGCCGGTCGTCTTTTCAAACTTCCGAAACATCTTATGAAGCGCGTCTAACGTGCAACGCTCACACATCTCATATGGTTTCCTAACACCCCTCTCACAGAATATACACTCTTCTATCGCCTCGCCCCGCTTTGCCTGTTCATCGTGCCAAGAACAATAAAGGTCGATGGCTGGGCGGCCGCAGTGAAGTTCTGTATCGAGCTTCGGCCACTCACATCCATAGGTCTCCATCTGTATGTGCCCAATAAGTCAACCTCTAACTCGACGCGCTGCCCGGCGCCCCCTAATATTTCTGGGAGAGGGTCCGGGCTGTTGCAATTTGTGTTGGTGGTGCTTGGTGAGAGAGCGCACCCGCTCGCCGAGTGCTCCCGTTCGTATTCGCATAGCGGTGCCCATCTTGATATGGCTGGTTGGTAAGGCTCTAATTGTGTAACGCAGTATAGTCACCCCCCTATAACAAAATATGGTTGCTCGCACTCGGGGTTGCCCCGGCGATTTTTGTGCTATAGTTACAACTGTTCTTCGCGGTGCGCATCTTGGTATGTCTGTAGATGATACACTCTAAATCGATGGCTCGGTCGCCCGAGTGCGCTCCGGGATACAGAGGACGGCCCGGTCGGGCGGTCGCGTCCCGGGGCCCTGGGGGGTGGGGCCCCGGGGGTTGGGTCCCTAGGGGGCTTTCTTTTGGCGCTCCTGTGGTGCCCCGACCCTTTTGGCCCCAAACCCCCATTAGACATCTACTATACTCCGTAAGTTACCGACTCGATTCGAACCACTGCTGATTCTCACCGCCGTCACGTTACTTACGAGAGTATACGAGATTGCGTTACATTACAAATATGTGTCTAGCACTATATATCAGCACGTCTTAAGCGTGTACACAGGTCCTTTGCCATGTGAACTCCACAAGGACATTGTGTGGTTAACACAGGACCCCATAATCTATTTATCTTTAATCACACTTGGCTATCTTACGTGTTTCCAAGCCCCTTGATAAAATTTAAAAGACAACATTTCCTGTTTTTAATTTGATCGCAGAACAACACTGTTGACAAACAAGTCCCACTACAGCCTCGCTTGCAAGTGTTTGCTCAAACGCGTCGTGCCACACGTTGAGTGGGCCGGGCAGTAGCTTTGTTTTTCAGGCTCTCTTTACTTAAGATCGAAGATGAGCAGTTATCCGGTGTGTGTCAACAAAGCCGCCAATTTAGAAATAATGTACTGCTAGGGGGTTGAAATGTAGGCGGTGTTTACTGAGGAAGTATCCGTTACTTGTCAGGCATGACGCCTGGGATAGGAAGCCTGTAGCGTCACCAGGGAGAGGGCGTGCGAGGGTGTTCATTGCACCGGATATCATAAATGAGGGATGATACCACAATGAGATTTATGAATAAATTAGTAGAAAAAAGAGGAGTTTTACGGTCATGATAACAAGCTGAATCAACACCTCCGAGATGAGACGCCTGAGAAGAATTGCCAATTTAATAAGTCGAGATCGAGAAAAATATAATTATATCAGATAGGCAGTTGAATCAAGCCGGGCTCCCTGGCCTAGAGGTTAAAGTCTTTCTCGGTAATTCCGTATATTCTCGTGAGTAACGTAACTTGCGCGAGAATCGGTAGCGGTTCTCGCCGCGTAGTAACTTAAGTGGTATATGAGCCAGCTGGTCGCTCAGAAAGCAATGGCAAACTACTGAGCGTAATCTTGCTTAGTACAAATACAGTAGCTGAAAAATGCTGATGTTGACTGCAACGTCCCGTAAGGGATATTACATTTTTAAAAAAATGTTGGATCAACACCTTTTGCCACATACATTGAAAGGCAGACGATCAAATGGTTCGGCTATCTCGTTAAAAGGCAACACCATATTTGCCAGCACTGGCTCTACACCAAAGAATATCTGATACGAGAGCAAGAGGGCGCGCAAGAATAAAATGAATTGACGACACCAAAGACATTGTACATCACAGGAAACGACACTATCCAGTGCCACTTATCGGGCGCTGGAACGTCAACTATTCTTCCCCACGACACTTGGCGGCATAACTTGAAAGATGGTGATGGTGATGATGAAAACAAGCTAAATTTGCGCCACTGTTGGTAGCACCTTAAAGCAGTAGTAGGACTATCAAGCTTAGTGTACCACTCAGCGGGCTATTGCATCGTCATGTAGCAACAACTCGGCTGGACGTGGTTCTCATCATGGAAAGTAACTCTACATCCTCTGCCAGTTCTCTTTCCTCATGTATGTTCATACCCACACCATCCACAACTGTTCTTTCCAAACTATTGTAACCTGAAATATGGCCAACGTATTTTAGTTTCTGAGATATACTGTTTGTGAGCCAGTTTTCTCTGATGTTCAGATCTGGTCAAATATCACTATTTGTCTTTGTCCTGGTCCGCGATATTCTAACAATTATTCTATAACTGTCGGCTCCGTGGCGAAGGATTTACTGATGCAGTTTGTAATACCGCATACCGCGTTCGAAACACAGCAGAGGGTGGTTTGGCAGCAGACCGTCACGCGTTTTTTTTTTTTTACGAAATGGTATTGGTGCCCGTGGTTCAGAAAGCAATGGCAAACTACTGAACGTAAACTCGCCAAAAGCATTAAAACTGCTGGGGTTGACAGCGACGTCCTGTAAATGATAAGCAACTAACTTTAAAAAAAAAAAATATTCTGTAACTAAGTTTAAAAGCCCCGATTTCCTTGGTTAGTGAGCTTTAAATGGTTCATGACTCAAACTCGTACCAGTCAAGGACTGTCACGGGGCCACTGGAGTTAACTATCAGATGATAGATTTACAGAGACAGCTGCAACGTTTTGTTGATGGGGGGGGGGGGGGGGGAACACTTCCATCGGATCAAACGAAACCAAAAGTCCTTCAGATTTCCCCAGGACACAGGCATATTGTCGGTATGTTATTTTGCCAGAATCGGAAGATGAAAGGAAAAAAGCCGTTTTGATTTGGTTGCCGCCAAGACCACCTGTTGTTGACAGCGAATGACGTCACTCGGACAATCTCCGACTGGAGAAAACATAACTTATGTGTCGCCAGTGGGAAAAATGGAATTAAACTAGACTGAAGTGTTTGGCTAGCTCTGTTCAAATTTAGGAAAGAATCTATTGTGTTCTGTGTCAATTAAAGATGATGAACATATGTCTTGCATGGCAATGTGTAGATTCAATTCAGGATAGAGCTGGTGTACATAAGGTATTCACTAGATAGCGTTTAGGTATAAGTAATGTAGGATAGTCTAGTGATAGATAGAGTTTAGGACTTGAGCATAGTGTTCTTGCTTTGTGGTTAGGTTTTCTAGAAGTGTCGTCGACAGCAGGCAGTCGCGTTGTTAAACTAACCAGTGTGAGATGTCAATTGGCTCAGCTGGTTGAGAATAGTGTAGTGGGATGATATTTGGAGAGACTGGGGATGGTTGGGGGATAGGGGAAATGTCCAGGGGTGGGATCTTCCAGTGGGGTGTCTACTGGGGTTCTGCACTGTGCCTTTGGTCTTTCCTTGTCTTACTCTAACTCAGACCGATGTGATGAGCTCTTCTGCCCTATGACAGAGTTTAGTCCACTGTTAAATATCTGAGTGCTGCCGTCGGCCTGCACTCATCTAATAGGGGTCAGTGTCGGGTTGCTCTCACCAGGTGTGTACTCTCTTTCACAGGTTCCACTCCGGTTATGAAGAAAACAAGCTGAACATTCACTGTTTAAGATTCTGGATGATTCAGTGAAGGAGGTTTTATTCAGCTGTTTTTGCCCATAATAAAGAGGGTCTGAAGGAACATGGCTCTGTTGAGCAGAAACAGATAACTATCTGGAAATAACTCCTTAGCGATAGGGTTCACGGAAGTTGAGTGAAATTATTTTCCATACCACATGTAAAAAGAACAATATGGGTTATAAGGGGAACAGGAACAACGAACATAGCGTTCTTCTCAGTTATTAGATCCCTGTGGAACTGTAATTATTAACTGTGAAATCGTGAAACTCTAGAACATTTAGGAATGAATCATTTTGTTTCATGTGACCGTGATCCGTGTTTTCACGATGCAGGGATTGTTAAATCACAGAACGGTAGGGACATTTAGTAACATTGTGTGTGATCGATTCAGGAGCAGTATAGGACTATATCCCTGATTGGTGACCAGGTATTTGGGTTATCAAAGAGCTACTGGAGGAAGTCAACATCTGGCAGGAGGGACACGTCGTTTGGTGAGGTCATTGTGTGCTGAGCTATGATGATGTTGTGTGGCCATTACCGGGATGATCAGACTTTGCTCCTGAGCTGTCCGGTCTGATTCTGCAGACACACTAGAGTATACGACATAATTCTACACATACACTTCGCACATACATACACTTTTCTTCATTAAATTAAATTGTTATTAATTTTTAGAAGCTAGAGTTGTGCAATATGTTGTTTTGGGGAAGAATGAGAGTGGGCATGATCCAGTGGTGACTGGTGAGAGAGAAAGAGGTATCCAGGGATTGACGGGGTGTTGTGGACGGAATCTAGTGGATTCTCCAGAATAATGATATGGGGTTAAAAATAATGTGAGTGTTGATTCCCCTCACCCCAGGGACGACACTATAAATAAATCCACGACAAGAACAATCCACATTCCTTGGGCACGTCATGAGAAGAGAAAAGCTGGAGTTTGTCGCGAAACACTATAATACATATCATACACTTTTTGTGTTTTTGTTCATTTGATGGTAGACTGAAGTTCTGAAGAAGGAATGAGGAAGAAGGAAGGAGTAAGGAGGAATAAGGAAAGAGGAAGGAGGAAGAAGGGAGGAGGAAGAAGGAAAGACGAAGAAGGACGGAGGAAAAAGGAATAAGAAAGGAGGAAGAAGGAAAGAGGAAGGAGGAAGAATGTATGAGGAGGAGGTAGGAGGAAGGAGGAAGAAGAATGAAGAAAGAAGAAAGAAGAAAAAAGGAAGAAGGGAGAAGAAAGAAGAAAGACGGAAGAAGAAGAAGAAGAAGAAGAAGAAGAAGAAGAAGAAGAAGAAGAAGAAGAAGAAGGAAAAGAGTTTAATAACAGTTTAAATTTCAAGATAATCTATTTCATCGCACCAGGTTTTATCCCATATGGCTCACTCTATTTCCTCAGTACGCGTTGCACAAAGCACACACTCCAGCGACGACCGCCAGGAGTTGCCTAGGAAGTTGAAATCGCGAACAGACCGACGTAACCTGGAATCGAACCCACAACCTTCTAAGAACGGGGCAGGCGGTAACCACTACATCACGTAGACTCCCAGGAAAGTGTTGTTTGTACCTTGTTGACACAGCAGGTCCACGACCTGGTGATCAGTTCCGTGATTATCTCCCATCCGTCAATGACCGTGATTATCTCCCATCTGTCAATGACCGGCATTGATGAAGAAGGCAATTAATATTAAGTACACAAAACATAAATAACTAGAACAGTCAGGGCCTATGTACACACACCGATTTTCACCCCCCCCCCCCCATTCCCCCTGTGTGTTGCTTCTGTATCTACGCGCGCGGACTATGCTTGCATGAGCTCGTACAGTGGGTCTCAGTCTATGAGTCGCCATCTCAAACAGGGTCGCCTACTGTTTTCTAAGTGTCGCAGCTATTATTTTAACCTGTAATTACGAGGGGGATTCAAATGAAAACCTTACATATATGTGTGTGTGTGTGTGTGTGTGTGTGTGTGTGTGTGTGTGTGTGTGCGTGTGCGTGCGTGCATGCGCGAGCGTGAGTGTGTAAACAATTCTGACACAGTAACTAACAAATGTATCATTTTCCGATGTAGTCATCACTGCGTTCAATGCAGCTACTCCAGCGCCGACAACGTGCTTGGATTCCTAAAAAAGAAAAAAAAAACACATCTTGGTCGCGTGTGTAACCACTCCTGCACCACCTGCTGTAGCTCTTCACCGGACCGAAAAGTTGTGAAACTTCCTACTCCACTCATACACTTACTGAACTGACGGGCATGCATCACCATACTGGACCTTGATTCGTCGATGAATTTCTATAGGTGTCACCCTTTCATTAATCATTTAAAAAAGAAACGGATAACAGAACACTGCTCCTCTTTAAATAAAGAAATACCATAATGTAATATACGGATAAATGGAAATATTTTTTAAACAAGTGAATCGGTACAACTGTCTCGGTACAGTCATAACATCTCATGGGAGGTGCCTTGGAAAGATTAAAACAAGAATAGCTAGGGAGAAAATAGCCTTCTGGAATATGGAAACCTACTGACCATTACAAAAGTGTCAAATGCAATCAGATAACGAGTGTTGAAGTGTTACATACAACCTGTACTTTTGAATGGACATGACACGTGGACAATGAGCAGACAAGCTGCAAATCAGTGAAAATGATTTGCAAAGAATATCAAAGACAGACAGACAAACCAATTACCAAGTCCTAGAAGAAATAAACTAAAACCGTAAATTGATTGGAAATGCAGAAAGTTAAAGATTTTTTGGGTACGTTATGAAAAGAAACAAGCTGGAAAATTTAGTAACAACTGCCTCAGTTAACGGGGAAGGAACAAGGGAAAGGCAGAGAAGTAAATAACTGGATGTCTTGCACTCCGGACAAGTCCATAGGTGCTCAGATCTTCCTCCCAACATATGCGTGCCCGACAGGTCAGCTCTGTGTTGGTTAACGAGACCCCTTCATTCTGCCAAGGTACCTCTCGTGTCTGGCCTCGCCACTTCTTACTCCCAAGTGCGAGCTGTTGGTTTGTCAAGACTCCTGTCTGTTCCAATTTTCACATCGGGCAGTGAGGATAATTTACTGTGATATTCACTGACCCAGGAACGGAGCATAATGGGTAGAATATTCGCCGTGATGTTGGAACCGCGACTAACTAACTAACCCCAGAGTCTCTCATTCTGGACAGCGATGTTGATTCACTGGAATCAAAGTCCTTCGCTCTCGACATCTCACTAAGGGCATTTATAGCATCGACACGATCAATGTATATATCAGTTATAAGATTAACCTTAAACATCGACAACGACAGCAATCATGTACGCATTATCAACACGAGGCAAATGTGCACAAATCATGACTGCCTGGCTAATTCATCAGAATTATGATTTATTTTTTCTTGCATCCGCTGGCTTTGAACTCAAGCGCCGCCCATACACGTGCTACCGCTGCTAGTTGTTACTAGTCAGTGCACTGGTCTGATGTTTGCGTATGGTTTGGCTTTCCCTAATACTAGTGTCCCTCGCCATCAGGTGAACCCACTCCAACTTCTGAGGTACTTGTAATTTACTTCCCTAAATCCAGGATGAGAAGTCAACATTTTAGTCAAACTGACGGGGTGGAGGGGTTGAATCCCTTACATTGGCATTAGCAGACCGGATGGTTAAGAACATGCGTTCCTAGCCATTAGGCCATGCTGACCTGGGTCGTACTTTCTGTGAGGCTCATGGCAGGCGACTTGCAGTTCTGCGGAGAGAGACCGAGCCAGTTGGGTAAAACCCAGGGCATTGAAGTGGATTCCTTCGCCTTTAACGGATAATTTTTTACACTTCTCACGTATTCATCTGAGGAGGCCGAGTCGACACCAGATCTGCCAATCTGGAAAATAATTTTGCAACTGCAAGCGGACAAAATGTGTTGGTATGGACACCATGTAACCACTGTCCAACCATGGGCATTTGTTCACTGATGATTTAGATATGTTTACGGCAGTTTTAGAACAAGAGAGTAATTTATTTATAACATTAATCATACATAATGCTTCTATATATTTGATGAACTCTGTGTTTTCCTGGCCGACGTTTGTTTTGACATTCTTTTTTCTTTTTTTTCTTTTTTCGCGCTCGCTCACATTGAACTCAAGCGTAGTCCATACACATTATTTTATAGTTGTGATGGACTGAATTTTGCGTGCGGGTTAGCTTTCCCTATTCACACTGTCCCTCGCCATCAGGCGAACCCACTCTGACTTCAGAGGTACTTGTAATTTACGTCCCCAAGTCAAGAACGACAGGGCTGTTGTTTTGTCGAGACTCCTTTTTACATGGGGCAGTGAGGAGCATTTTGTGTGATATTTACTAGCACAGGAACGGAGCATTATGGGTACGGCCCTTTGTTCTGAAGTTGGATCCGCGACTGACTGGTTGGCTGGCTGGCCGACCGACCGACCAACCAACCGACCGACCGACCGACTCTCATGCGGGAGGACGGACGGATGGACGGACGGACTGACTCACTGACTGACTGACTAACTAAACTAAACTAACTAACCAACTAACTAACTAACTAACTAAGTAACTACCTAGCTAGCTAACTAATTAACTAACTAACTAACTAATTAACTAACTAATGTACTTATAGGTGATTGGAGAAAAACAGATGAATAAGACAAAAGAATGGTCATACTCTCTCTCTCTCTCTCTCTCTCTCTCTCTCTCTCTCTCTCTCTCTCTCTCTATGGAATGGTCATTTTCACTCTCTCTCCCCACACGCACACGCGCGCGCGCACTCACACACACACAGACACATACACACACTCACACACACACACACAAACACACACAACAAAATAATGAATCTAAACACATACGCCATAAATACAACATGGCACAATTTCTTTGCCTATCGTATTCCGCTGCATCTCGTCAAGTGCATACTTCAGAGTTATATATATCATGTTATGTGTTGAAATAAATGGTACTGTTGCTGAAATAGGATGTACAACGTCACTGATATTGCGTGAATGTGTAGAACGTTAAATCCACGGTAGTCTAACAGTTTGCACGAAGTTCTTCTGTTTACATAGTCACAGCTGGAATCTAATAATATATAGTGGGCGTTCATTTGAAATCCGTTCGTGCCGCACCGCGCGTAATTACGTACGTTGAACATGATCATGTCATAGTCATGTGATAAATACTGACCAATGAAAAAAAGAGCACGACCAATCGCCTCATGATGCATAGGTTCTGTTTCTGACCGTTGAGAAAATGGTTGGGTTGATCCAAAATCCGTCCAAAGAAGCTCAAAGAGCGTTGATTCAATGTCTTTCATTTGAAGGATGTCGACCAGCGGACATTCATCGAAGAATGCAGGCAGCGTACCGTTACAAATGTGGGTCGAAGACAACAGTGACAGGCTGAGCACGAATGTTTCGGAAAGGACGTCAGTTAACGACAGATCTTCGACGGCTGGGTCAAACGCATATTGTTTCAACAGAAAAAAGAAATCACCAAAATTGATGCATCAGTACAGATGAACCGTTATTAAAGCATACGTTCCCTAGCAACAGAATTTGATGTGTCAATTGAGACAATTCAAAAGGTCGTTCGTAAGAAACTGCAATATCGGAAGGTGTGTTCACAGTGGATGTTGACCGACCACCCAAAAAACAGGAACGCATATGATGGTGTTTGAACCACTTGCTGCGTTACAGAGTGGAGGGTGATGCATTTCTCTTCCGCATAGTGGCAGGCGATGAATCATGGTGTCATCGCTTTGAGCCGAGCAGCAAAAGAGAAAGCATGCAATGGATGCATGCTGGATCACCAAAAGTAAAAAAATTCAAGTTACAGGTTTCCGCTGGTAAGGTTATGCTGAGCGCATTTTTTGACCATGAAGGACTATTGTCGGCCGGCTTTAAAGAACCTGGTGTCGACATCAACTCTACCCACTACTTGCAAACACTAGACAAGCTGCAAAAAGTCCATCAAGAATAAACGACCCGGCATGCTTTCTCGCGGTGTGATTTTGTTGCACGATAATGCTCGTCCACATGTCGCAAAGATTGTGCAGGAAGCATTAGCAAGGAAGAAGTGGGAAATTCTGCAACATCCAGCCTATAGTCCTGATTTGTCACCATGTGATTTTCATTTATTCGGACCTCTCAAAAAAGCTCTCAAGGGGCAACAATTTCACACAGATGCAGACGTAGTGAACGCGGTAAACACTTGGTTCAGTGAGCAACCACAATCCTCTTTTGCGGACGGCATTCGCCGCCTACCTAAGCAATGGGATGCTTGCCTGAATGCCTACGGCGACTCCTTATAACCAACCCATGGTGCATAATTAATTCAAAATGAATGCTTTGTTTAATTCTACCACACCTGTTAATGTTTCTTTCATGCTTTTGTAACAAAGCCATTGGAAAGGGTTTCAAATGAACGTCCTTAATATAATGCTAGGATATATTTGAGCAATCGATTATTGGTCGTAGAATACAGTATACAAAATGCGGTCTGTTTTTATTTACGGCGCCTGCGTGTGTCTATGTTTGTATGTGCAAGTGTGTGAGTGTTTGTGTGTGTATGTGGTTTAGTGTATGTGTGTGTGGGGGTATGTGAATGGGTGTGGGTGTGCACTCGAATATTACACCTGCCACTTTTACTTCCCAGCACGTTTCCAGCTGCCCACTTTAGTCTGGGTCGACCTGGGAGGCACCAGGACCATGCGCCCCGATGTGGATTCAACCCTCGACCAAGCGCAGACATGACACGCTCCAGCTACTACTCTGCCACAACCCCCATACACACATACACATGGGAGCGGTGGTAGCACGCTTGCCTGCAGGCCTGTGCCCAGGACGCACAACTAGGACGTGTTAGTAGGTCTTAGACAGTATAAAACATGGCCCTGGTGCCTTGGAAACACCTCTGCGTCCCCCTGGCTAACGTAGTAGAATCGATGATTCTTCCGAAGTCGGAGAGTATCTGATTGAACGGTTAGGAACCACCAATCTGCTCACCAACACGCCAGACATGGAACAACGGATACTCACGCAAACCTCAGTCCGGTATGACATCACACTGATGTTGGACAACAGAATGTCTTCATCTGACATACAGGACTTCACGCCGGAGTTCACAGCCAGCGAACGCAAGCAAGTAAGCAAGCATCATGAAGAAGTTTCGAATTTGCGGACTAACAAATACTCCTTCTCTTACTTTAGTTCATGAAGTCTTTAACGTTTTCTGATGTGGTATTTAAAAGCCTCGTCTGTTTTCTCCATTGACTTGACAAAGTTTTTCATGAGACAGCTTAATGGCAAGAGTGGCAACAAAATTTTGCTGGTGTCGACAAGTGCTGGGTTTTCAACTGTCTTACTGACAGGTTGTAATATCTGCTGATTGGCCATTCTCTTCTGATGTAATGGTCACTTCGTGCACGGTTATCCCACTCACGGAGAAAGCAACAGTGTTTGATGTATCCACCCTGTAGTCTAATCGAAAGAGCGATCCCTTTTAAGACACCGCAACAGAAGCGGTATATATATATATATATATATATATATATATATATATATATATATATATATATATACTAGCTGACCCGGCCCGGCTTCGCCCAGACCCTGGTGGGGAGCATCTCATTTAATTCATATAAGTAGTCATATAAGTTCTCGTTCCCGTTACCGACTATCTGTCTGTCTGTCTGTCTGTCTGTCTATCTGTCTGTCTGTCTGTCTGTCTGACCCGGCCCGTCTTCGCCCAGACCCTGATGGGGAGCATCTCATTTAATTCATATAAGTAGTCATATAAGTTCCCGTTCCGACTATCTATCTGTCTGTCTGTCTGACCCGGCCCGGCATCGCCCAACTCCTGGTGGGGAGCATCTCATTTAATTCATATAAGTAGTCATATAAGTTCCCGTTCCCGACTGTCTGTCTGTCTGTCTGTCTGTCTGTCTGTCTGTCTGTCTGTCTGTCTGTCTGTCTGTCTGTCTGTCTGTCTGTCTGTCTATCTATCTATCTATCTGTCTGTCTGTCTGACCCGGCCCAGCCCATGGTGGAGAGCATCTCATTTAAATTATATAAGTAGTCATATAAGATCCCATTCCCGACTATCTGTCTGACTGTCTGTCTGTCTTGGGTAAATGGAGGAGGGAGGAGGAAGAGGGAGGTGGAGGAGGAAAGAGGAGGGAGGAGGAGGGAGGAGTAGGGAGGAATAGGAGGGAGGAGGAGGGATTAGGAGGAGGAGGGAGGAGTAGGGTGGAGGAGGAGGCGAGGAGGAGGGAGGAGGAAGAGGGAGAAGGAGGAGGGAGAAGGAGGAGAAGGAGGGGGAGGAGGAGGAGGGAGGAGGAGGAATGTGAAGGGAGGAGGAGGGAGGAGGTAGAGGGGAGGAGGAGGAGGGAGGCGGAGAGAGGAGGAGGAGGGAGGAGGAGGAAGAGGGAGGAGGAGGAATGTGAAGGGAGGAGGTAGAGGAGGAGGAGGTAGAGGGAGGAGGAGGGAGGAGGCGGAGAGGGAGGAGGAGGGGAGGAGGGAGGAAGAAGGAGGAGGAGGGGGGAGTGATGAGGAGGAGGGAGGAGGAGGAGGTAGAGGGAGGAGGAGGAGGAGGTAGAGGGAGGAGGAGGGAGGAGGTGGAGAGGGAGGAGGAGGAAGGAGGAGGGAGGAGGAGGAGGGAGGAAGAAGGAGGAGGAGGGAGGAGGAGTGATGAGGAGGAGGGAGGAGGAGGAGGGAGGAGGAGGAAGAGGGAGGAGGAGGAATGTGAAGGGAGGAGGAGGGAGGAGGTAGAGGGAGGAGGAGGAGGAGGGAGGAGGAGGAGGAGGAGGGAGGAAGAAGAAGGAGGAGGGAGAAGGAGGGATGAGGAGGAGGAGGGAGGAGGAGGAAGAGGGAGGAGGAGGAATGTGAAGGGAGGAGGAGGAGGAGAAGGCAGGAGGAGGGATGAGGAGGAGGAGGAAGAGGGAGGAGGAGGAATGTGAAGAGAGGAGGAGGGAGGAGGTAGAGGGAGGAGGAGGAGGAGGAGGAGGAGGAGGGGAGGAGGGAGGAGGAGGGAGAAGGAGGGATGAGGAGGAGGAGGGAGGAGGAGGAATGTGAAGGGAGGAGGAGGGATAGGGAGGAGGGGGAGGGGAAGAGGAAGAGGGTAGGAGGAAGAGGGTAGGAGGAAGAGTGGAGAGGAGGAGGGAGGAGCTAGAGGGAGGAGGAGGAGGGAGGAAAAGGGAGGAGGTAGGAGGAGGAGGAAGAGGGAGGAGGAGGGAGGAGAAGGAAGGAGGAGGAAGAAGGAGGAGGGAGAGGGAGGAGGAGGATGGAGGAGGGAGAGGGAGGAGGGGAAGAGAAAGAGGGTAGGAGGAGGAGGGGAGAGGAGGAGAAGAAGGGAGGAGGAGGAGGAGGAGGGGAGAGAAAGAGGGAGGAGGAGGAAGGAGGGAGAATGAGGAGGGGAGGAAGGAAAGGGAGGTGGAAGAGGAGGAGGAGGGAGGAGGAAAGAGGTAGGGGGAGGAGGAGGTAGAGGGAGGAGGAGGAGGAAGGAAAGGGAGGAGGAAGAGGAGGAGAAGGGAGGAGGAGGGTGGAGGGAGGAGGAGGAGGTAGAGGGAGGAGGTAGGAGGAGGAGGAAGAGGGAAAAGGGAGAAGGAGGAGGGAGGATGATGAGGGAGAAGGAGGCAGGAGGAGGAGGAGGGAGGCAGGAGGAGGAGGAGGGATGAGGAGGGAGAGGGAGAAGGAGGGAAGATGAGGGAGGAGGCGGAGGGAGTAGGAGGGAGTAGGAGGGAGGAGGTGGGGAGAGGAAGAGGGAGAAGGAGGAGGGAGAGGGATGAGAGGGAGGAGGAAGAGGAGGAGGGTGGAGGGAGGAGGAGGGAGGAGAAGAGAGGAGGAGAGAGTTCGCCATTCCGAATTCATACTCGTCTAGTTCTTCCCTTCTACACGACTGTAGATAACTTCCTTACACATAAAAAGATGAATTGTTATTGATATTGCCGTGGCATGGAGGAATATCAGCAGCAGAGTTGATCCAAAAAACCAAAGACTGAGATCTACGGAGAGCCATGAACGCCTACGCCAGCCGGCACGGCACTTGATGATGATGATTGCCGTGTGACGATTCTGTGTAGTCACGTCATTTTCTTCCCTTTCCCTAGCGTTTTGGTTCGGGGATTCTTTCATCATCATCATCATATATTTACGTACGTATTTTGGGAGGGGGAGGAGGGAGGAGGAGGAAGAAGAAAAAAAACCTATGACAGTTGACAGCTCTGGAATGAAAGGAAGGCGGTAGAAAATTTCATCTCAATCGGATGGGCCGTTCGCGAACAAATAAAGGACATACATATTTACATACATATATACATACACTTTGTTTTATATATATATATATATATATATATATATATATATATATATATATATATATAAATAAACTAGTATAATATATCTCGAAAACTAGAGCCAATCAACATTATTAATGTCATTTTCTTTTCAGACACCAACAATAGTGAAGATCAGATATTTTCATATCCGGTACATTGTGATTGTTGACTAGTGTAATAATACCTGGACATGTTCTGTGAAGTAGAGATATTGACTGCGTCACTCATTGTGTGCCGACTGGTCAATTAACTAGACGGTCAGCACCATGTACTAAATACCCTCGCGGTGTTACAAGAGACTCGTAATAATCTTTAACTATGTCACACACACTCTCACTCTCTCACTTTCACTCTCTCACATTCTCACACTCTCTCACATTCACACACACTCTAACACTCTCTCACATTCACACACACTGTCTCACACTCTCACTCTCTCACTTTCACTCTTTCACACTCTCACACTCTCTCACATTCTTTCACTCTCACTCACTCAGACTCTCACACACTCGCACTCTCTCACACTCACACTCAAACACACTCTCTCACAATCACACTCACACAAAAACACTCTCACACTCACACACTCTCTCACACTCTTTCACACTCTCACACTCTCTCACACACGCACACTCTCACACACGCACACTTTCACACACTCTCACATTCACGCACACTCTCTCAGCCTCAGACTCCCAAACACACACACACACACTCACACATTCTCACACACACACACACACTAACACTCTCTCACACTCTCTCACATTCTCTCACATTCTCTCACACTCACACACATACTCACACTCTAACACACTCTATCACACTCACACACACTCTATCAGACACACTCACACTTAAACACACACTCTCACTCACTAACATACTCTCATACTCTCTCACACTCTCCTCTCTCACACACTCAATCTCACTCTCTTAACACTCTCCCACACTCTCACACTTTCTCACACACTCGCACTCTGACACACTGACACTCTCTAACACTCACACACACTCTCTCACACTCAAACACACACTAATTCTCTCACACACTCTCTCACACACACTAACACTCTCTCACACTCATACTCTCTAACACTCTTACACTCTTACTTCTCTACTATAATACTCTACTATAATCTAATCTCCGGTTAGCGGGGTAGGGGTATCCCCTATCAAAGGAGAGGTAAGACGCCTCCTTTCCTCCGTTAGTCTACGGGACACCCTTGGGCAAGGTGGAGTACCCGTTTAGCTCCCCTGATCAGGGTAACGTGAAGCCATGGAAGCAGGTGGTGGATGGAGTGTGAGAGCAGCCGACAGATTGTTGTTGGTTATGGTCTTGCACTCTGCGGCGATAGGCAGATGATCTCATCAGTAGAGACAATGGCTATGGCCACCGACTAGTACAGTCACTGCCCAGAAGGAAAGCAATGGCAAACTACCTTTCTGCAAAACTTGCCAAGAAACTATAACAACCATGAAAGAAAACATAATACGAAAGAGATCTGGTGGCGAGACCCCCAGGCCAGGCAGATCAGATAACACTGGGGAAGAGTGTGACACAGGGACCAGTACTAGTAATCGTGATGACGGAGTCAATTCTGACTGTGTTACCAAGGAAATCCCCTGTGTCAGACTAAGAAACAGAGTGAGACTGTCACCGTCCTAGATACCTAGGGGAATGAAACTCGGGCTCATACAGGCAACAAACTCCGTTCAGATACAATCTAACATCATTTATTTATATTATGTTACAGTAAGCTGGCGAAGAAAGGTTTTCGCAAGCCAGCAACCCTCAAGTTGCGTATCACAGGAGTTTACAATAAAGCAATAATACATGATTATTACAACAACTCTATCAGCTATCTAACGTATGCATAAGACCCCTAAATACACTTGGGTTTTAAGCTATCAAGTCCCCCTTAAGGTAAGCCCTGTTGCTTCTTTCGATGTCCAGTCCGTGTCTGCCTTTCCACACGTGTCGCCATCCGACACGGGTGGTAACTCTCTCCGAGTTTCTCGTGGGACCCGCAATCGGCGGGCTCCATCGGTGTCCACGGGGCTGTGGGGACGCTGACCGGTCCTTCGAGTAAGGCTCTGGATTATTCGAGCCTTCGAGTGACTCGGTTTCTTTCCCTTAGCTGGAGTTCTATCCCTTCTCCACTCTCTATTATTTTTTATGTTGATACCGCCCTTATGTGAGACTGTGACAGGAGTTCCCCTCCCCCCCTGCTTTGATGGGTTATTATATGTAATTAGTGTTGTACTAATTCTGTCACAGGATCACATGAAGTCGGTGTTTTGTAGTTTTGGTGGATAGTAACTTGGCAACCTATATATCTGCATCAACAACTCATGTATTCTCCCATACAGCACTTCAAGATGATTGCTGAAGAGGTCCCTCTCTTCTATGTTCTTAAACATGCTTATCTGACCGAAGTTCCGTGACGTTTCCAGTTGTTTTTTACAACCGCGCCCCTTTCTCAAGTATCCATATGATACCAAGATATATAAAACTCTGTGTAAGAGAGTTTTAACAAGACAAAGTTGTCTTGGCTTATTTAAGTACACTTGCAAATCTTGTCCTGCGTGTGTATTCGATACATTTTTACTTCCGTATGTTGTATATGCTGAATATATAGTTATACTGTTGTTTTATCCCATCTGACTACGTGTGTAGTCTTTGTCATTAACTAATGTTCTTTTAATTCCCCAAAGAGTCGCCCCGCTATCTTGTATTAGTGTACATTGTTTGTTATTGACAAAACCTGTCGCAAATTTTAACTTGCCTGTTGATGTTAAGGATGCGTTGGCCATTTCGTTAGAAAATGGGATTGTGTGGCCGCATAACAAAGTGGTATCAAGCTGAAATTTTCTGCATGTGTTACATGTGTTATCGGTGATGGTGTTAATGATATCTACCGCATTACCTAACTCACTCGCACTTTCATTTTGGATGTCGCATTCGTCCTGTTGTTCAGTTTCTTCATCTGAAGATGTATCTATTAATGCGGCATTGGCCTGCTTCATCATCTTTCTCCCATCACAACGTGCTGAAAAATGCCCATAACTCGCGCAAAAATAACATTTAACTGCTTTTTGATATGCGTTCCTCTTTTTTTTTTTTCCTACTATCATTTGGAGATGATGTGGATAATTCGGTGATTTGTCACACATCGCGTACTGTTCGTGTGTCAGATGACAATACTGACACAGGACTGGTTTTGTGATTTTAGAGCGTTGTTTGAACCTATTTTCATTAGGTTTTGAATATTTGGTGTTTGTAACCGCTGCTGTTTTATTTTGGCTCATATTTAACTGAAAAATATCGCGGTTAGCTGTAAAATATGCGCTCCCCTTATTTTCTACTTCTTGGATAGTTTTACAATCATTTTGCCTTAGAAATTTAGAAAAAGGGGGTTGGTATTGTGCTAATAATTTTATCCAATTATAATTAGCTCCTTCAGTTTATCATGGCTGTTATTTGTTTTTGCTGAGGTTATCCATTTTGTACAAATATCTTGGACTGTAGACACGTCAGTCTATGAACGTTGGTTAAGTGATGGGGCTAATTTTGAGAACTGTAGTTGATAGCCTGCTGTGTCTAGTGAAAAATGTTGGAGTATTCTTTGTTTCAAATAATCGTAATCTTTCCTCCATGTCTTGTGGAACTGTCTCTATCCTTTTTAAGGGCTCTAATGCAAAATTTCTCATCAGAATAAATGCCCATTCGACTTTTGGCAACGTTATGGTAAAGTCATCAAACACTCGAAATTCCTAAATATGCGCTTATTGAATCTCCTGAACAAAAGGGCTTGACTAAGCCTTTTATATTTGTTGTATTCTTGTTCCTCTTCCTTACTTCTACTTTTTGTTTACTGAAATTTCTAAGTTGGAGTCAATCTTCCATTGTTTCAGTTTTATCTGTGTTTCTGCGTTTAATTGGGCTTGCTTGGTCGCAGCTTCGAGCTCCATTTGCATCTTCTTCTCTTGAGCCTGCAGTTGCATTTTCTTTTTCTTCAGCTTCCATTTGCATCTTTTTCTCTTCTCTTTCCGATTGCATCTTTTTATCTTCAGCCTCCATTTGCATCTGCATCTATTTTTCTCTTCTATTTCTGCTTGCATCTTTTTCTCTCTCTCTTTCTGCTTGCATCTTTTTCTCTTTCTCTTTCTGCTTGCATCTTTTTTCTCTTCTCTTTCTGCTTGCATCTTTTTTCTCTTCTCTTTCCGTTTGCTCTGTCTTCTCGTGCAATATTTTCTGAATGCGTCTTTTGTGCCCATTCTGAAAGTTTCTCTGCAGTATACCCTAACCTAATTCCTAATTCAATGCACTGTTCTAATGTTGACATCTTGTATTTTAGTTAGTGTTCACTTTATCGAAATTAAATCCCTTTGAAATCTAGTCTGGGTGTACAAAATTTGGTTATCCCCCTTAATGTTTACATTCAATTTGCACGAGCAGGATTACTTGGTTATGAGATTAGCATATATATAAAAAGCAATACAAAGAAAATGTTACATCAATGAATCATGAGTGAGTATCTCTTAGGGATATAATGAGCATGAAATGGGACTCATCTTAATTTTCCTGGTTTTTTTTTTTTACTGTAGTCTTGTTTGGTTCTCCTGTTTTCTCGCCATGCTGGAGGACAGGTTACATACATACGATATTTCGCGGAACAATCTGATGTTGGAATAAAAAAAAATTAGTAACTGTCACTGTAATTGTTCAGTCATGTCAATGTAAAATTTCATGAATATCATAATTATTTCAATTACTTTTGTAGGGGGACTACAATAGCTCATTTACAGATGATACGATGATAGCTGCAAAGTTTTAGACTTTGTCATGTATAAAAGTTGATATATTTTACTTGGCAAAACCAAGAGCTGTCTGGAAAGTAAAGCTTGTGCTTGCCAAAACCGGCGTGGCCCCCAAATATCCTGTCACCGTCCTAGATACCTAGGGGAATGAAACTCGGGCTCATACAGGCAACAAACTCCGTTCAGATACAATCTAACCTCATTTATTTATATTATGTTACAGTAAGCTGGCGAAGAAAGGTTTTCGCAAGCCAGCAACCCTCAAGTTGCGTATCACAGGGTTTACAATAAAGCAATAATACATGATTATACAACAAACTCTATCAGCTATCTAATGTATGCATAAGACCCCTAAATACACTTGGGTTTTAACCTATCAAGTCCCCCCTTAAAGGGAAGCCCTGTTGCTTCTTCGATGTCCAGTCCGTGTCTGCCCTTCCACACGTGTCGCCATCCGACCAGGGTGGTAACTCTCTCCGAGTTTCTCGTGGACCCCGCAATCGGCGGGCTCCATCGGTGTCCACGGGGCTGTGGGACCGCTGACCGGTCCTTCGAGAAGGCTCTGGGATTATTCGAGCCTTCGAGTGACTCGGTTCTTTTCCCTTTAGCTGGAGTTCTATCCCTTCTCCACTCTCTATTATTTTTAGGATGATACCGCCCGTATGTGAGACTGTGGACAGAGACTAGCAACGTGGAATGTGAGAAGTCTGTATGGGGGAAAAGCTTAAAGTAGTGTGTGATGAGATTGAGAGGTTAAACATTCAATTTTTAGGAAGTAGTGAACATCGCTGGAGCGGCAAGGGACATTTACAACTGAAAATGGAAAGTCTTTTCATTTATTCTGGTAGAGACGTCGGAGGCCAGAGTGGAGTGGCATTTTGTTTAGATAAGACAACTGCAAAATCTTTAATGGGATACAATCCATTTAGTGATAGAATCCTCACTATTAGACTTAAAGCCGTCCGAAAAACACAACTCTCATACAGATATATGCACCTACTTCAAACGCAGAGGACGACGAAATTGAAGATTTTTACAAAACACTACATGACACATTAAATAAGATTGGTCATAATGATATAGCAATAATAATGGGAGATTTTAATGCAAAAGTAGGTGCAGGAAGAGTTGAAAATGAGAGACACGTTTTAGGAAAATTTGGATTAGGAAATAGAAATGATGCAGGTGACAAATTAATTGAATTTTGCACATAAAATGAGTTAACGGTAGCAACACGCTTTTTAAACAACATCCAAGAAGACTCTTCACATGGAAGTCTCCAGACAGTATTACCAAACATCAGATAGATTATATTTTAATACAAAGAAGATGGAGATCAAGCATAACATCTGCAAAGACCCTACGTAGTGCAGACTGTGATACAGATCATCAGTTATTAGAAGCAGTTCTGAAATTAAAATTCAAAAAGCTTACCGCGGACCAAGGCCACTTCGTTTTGATCTCACAAAAATACCAGATGCATACAACGTAGAAGTTAGGAATCGTTTTGGGGTCTTGATGTCTGTACAAGAGGAAATGACACCTGATGAACTGGCAGTACAAGCTAGAGATATCTGATAACTGCAGTCAAAGATTTAATTCCGACCAAGAAAAAGCAACTTAAGCCATGGATTACATCAGTCACGTTAGAATTAATAAAACAACGAAGGGAACTGAAACAGAAAGGAGGTGAATCCGATAATACCAAGATGAAAGTATAAATCTTTTAACTCGAGAAATAAGAAAGAACACAAGAAAGGACAAAAATCAATATATACAAGATTGCTGTACCAGAATAGAGCAATATCATAAGACTGGAAGCGATTATGAAATGTTCAAAGAAATGAAGTTATTGACAAGAAATGTTCAACCTCAATGGAATGTTATCTGTGACAAGATGGGAAATAACCTTAACAGAATCTAGACAAATTCTAGAAAGATGGCAGGAGTACTGCAGTGGAATGTATGATATGAGTGACAGTGAGGATATGAATGAGATACATGAGCCAACTGACAGCAGAGACAGAACCTGAACCCTCATTAGATGAAATTGCTTGGGCTATAAAGCACCTGAAGAATGGTAAATCTCCTGGATGTGATGAGATACCAGCTGAACTAATTAAAGCGGGAGGAGAAGAAAGCATACACATATATCATGCATTATGTACAAAGATTTGGAAATATGGTATATGGCCAAAAGATTGGAAGAGAACTATCTTCATTCCATACCAAAAAAGGGCAACCTGAAATTATGCACCAACTATAGAACTGTTGCCCTGATCAGTCATGCAAGTAAAATTCTACTAAAAGTCATAATGGCAAGACTTCGTAAGAAAATGGAAGAAGAGATTAACGTAGTTCAAGCTGGATTTAGACAAGGAAGAGGAACAAGAGATCACATATTCAACATGCGTTTAATAATAGAGAAGTGCAGAGAATTTAATGTAAACCTATACTCATGTTTTGTGGATTATTCAAAGGCATTTGACTGTGTACAGCATCAGAAACTTTGGGAAATCATGAGGACTATGGGCTTTCCATCACATGTAGTACAACTCATAAAAATGCTCTATCTAGACCAACAAGCAGCAGTTAGAATAGATGGCGAGGCATCAGATTGGTTTGACATCAAGCAAGGAGTCCGTCAGGGCTGCGTGCTGTCACCCTATTTGTTTAACCTGTACGCTGAAAATATAATGAGAAATGTAAGAGATGATATAAACAGGGAGCTATATGATGCCCTAAATATCGGCGGTCATGACATACCGGAGATTCGATATGCTGATGATACAGTATTACTATCCACAACACAGAATGGCATGGAAAACCTAATAGCCTCAACCCAATTGAATAGTGAAAATCACAACTTATATCTTAACATAGCAAAAACAAAGATAATGCATACAGATAAAACTACCATGGAGAAAGAAATATACATTAATGGGGAAAAATTGGAGGTGGTGGAAAATTTTGAATATCTTGGGTCATTGATTACCAACAACGGGGACACAATGAAAGAAATTAAACGGCGACTATCAATTGCTCTTCAAAGACTAAAACAGCTGAATAAATTATGGAGTGGGACAGACAGAACTACAAAAATTAGATTTTTAAGAGCATGCATCTTTCCCATTGCAACATACGCCTGTGAGACATGGACACTTACTAAACAAGCTGAACAGCGCATAAACGCCTTTGAATATAAATGTTATAGACGAGTTCTAAAAATATCTTGGGTAAAGAAAAGAACAAATGCATCCATACTTCAAGAGTTGAATATTGAAGAAGGTTGGCTATTAAAGACGATAAAACAAAGAAAATTGAAATATTTTGGTCACTTGAAACGTCACGAAAGTTTGGAGAGAACAATAATGGAAGGGTATATGCCTGGGAAGAGAGGAAGAGGAAGGCCAAAGAGAAGATGGGTGCAGGATGTGGCGGATGATCTCCAGATGGGTGTATCAGACGCGGGACATCTTGCTTATGATGGAGAGGTTTTCCGGAAGGTTGTTATGGGAGCGAGGTTCTGCAAAGGACATGCTACTGAATGAATGAATGAATAATCTAATCTACACTAATCAGTTTAATCTAATCATGTCCATCTATCTGTCTATCCAGCTATCCTCCCACCCACCCACCAATCCATCCACCCACCCTCCATCCATCCACCCATCCATCCACATATCACTATTCACATACATATAACTTCCTTTCCCTCTGTCTCCCCCTCTCTCTCCCTCTCCCCTATCCCGTTCCCAATAAAAGTACATATGTTTGGCCTTATGCTTTTGGCCATCGCAAGATGTGAAGAAACACTATCGCCCCCGCCGTTTGTGAAGGCACGTGTTATGATGATACATGCAACACGAAAACATGGCATTTAAGTTTGAACTCTGCGAAGCAAGCAGATGATCGAAGAGAGGCCCTATAAATGTCGATATACAGAGAAATATGTCGAGTTTCATTGAAACAAAGCTATCCAGATAAGAAATCCTACACATGCCAGGAAAAAACAGACAAGTGAAAAATTTAGGCCACACAAAAAGAAGTGACATCTTATAAAAACATACTGGAGGGGAAAGTCGAAGGCAGACTAGCAAGAGTTGAATTGAGTGAAGAACCGACATCATAGCGCTCCGGACATCCCCATAAATGCTCCGTCATCACATCAACAACCGGAGACAAGTCTCAGTACTAATAGTATCAGCTACAGCTTTATTATGTGTCCGTCTGGTCTTTCCACCTGCTCCGCAGAGAAGGAGTTACGGACGCAATTCATAATTCCGCATATCAGGTTCCAAACACAGCTGTGGGCGATTTGGAAGCAGACTGCATTACGTTATTATTTTTGTAATGAAATGGTGCCGGTCATTCAGAAAGCAATGGCAAACTACTGAACGTAAACCAGCCCAGGAATCACACACAGCCAAAAAATATTGGTATTGACTGCTACGTCCTGTAAAGCATATGCAACTAATTGGTCTTCCTAGTAGTACTGAGTATCGGTCAAAGCATGTGATTACTGCCTGCCGCACCATTCGTTCTAGGCTAGGATGATTTTTCTGTTCTTCCACACGACACGCATGATTTAAAATGGCCCTGACAATGTCTGCCTTATCATGCACCAATACCCCAATCAAAATTGCAGACGTAGCCAATCTATCCGCCATCTCGTTTCCCAACACACCGGCATGTCAATGGGCAACAATACAAATGAGACAATAACACCAAGAGATGGGTGAAGTTTAACATAATTCCTCACATTTAAGCTAATTGTTTATAATTAGATTCCGTTAAAAGCTTCTTTACAAAATTAAATAAAAATTATATTGAGTGTGTAAAAACAAGAACGATAATTACCGTAGTTTTCAAATTCCCACAAATGTAAATAAAGCACTACTGCTTAAAACTACGGTGTACATGCGTGATTATCTGTTTACTCATATCTTCTTACAGTGCATAACGTAAGATGTTCGTCCACATTCTTCTGTCAAGCGTGTTGTCAATCATTTCCAATACGGAGGTTTCTTAGTGCTTGCGGTGCTATTTATAGTGTGTTTTTTGTTTGTTTGTTGCCTCAATATAAAATTCAATATGTCAGTAACCAACTGAGGGACAATGATGAGATTTAGTATATAACCTTATCATTATGTCCACCCAACAAAAAAATTTTTTGTTCTGGAGATTTTACAGCAGATTTCAAAGTTAGTTTATATGCGGTATATTAATTACGACTTAGAGATTACGTCCATGATTTAACAGTTTACAGCTTCACCAAGACACGTCAGCGTATTTTAACAATTGTCACGTGGATTTCCGTTTTGAAACAAACAGCGCGACGATTCAGAGGTGATTCCAAATGGTGCGGTTCTTTCATGAAACGTGATTATATAATAAACTAGCTGACAAGGCCCGCGCATGTCCTTGCGGGGATTCTATCTATCTATCTATCTATCTATCTATCTATCTATCTATCTATCTATCGTATCTCATCTATCATATCTATTCTATCTATCTATCTATCTAATTACATCTATCTAATCTATCTATCTTATATTATCTATCTATCTATCTATCTATCTATCTATCTATCTATCTATTCTCATCTATCCTATCTATTCTATCTATCTATCTTATTCTATCTATCTATCTATCTATCTATCCTGTCTGTCTGTCTGTCTGTCCTGTCTGTCTGTCTGTCTGCTCTGTCCTGTCCAACCGCCCAACCGATCCGACCGACCGGCCCACTGGACCGCGCCCACCGACCGGACTCACGACCGACCGAACGACCGGACCCCCCACCCACCTACCTTTCTGCACATACCTACCCTACCTACCTTTTCTCTGTGTGCCTGTCTGTATGCCTGTCTGTCTGTCTGTCTGGTCTGTTCGTCTGTCTGTTCTGTCTGTCTGTCTGTCTGTCTGGTCTGTCGCGCGCTATTAAATATTGATAAAAGTTACTGGAAAAAACGTCAGGACATGTGTTGAAAGAGGAAGAGGACTATCTGGAGAAGGATGGATTGAATTTTATGCAACCGAGAGCAATCATACCTACTGAATCGTCCGACACAGATTCAGGTCTGAGCAGATCGCAGACCTTAATCTACGTACACACTTACTGGGATATTTTGCTCCAACTATTCAGACGAATTGCAGGCCCTAAACATTTACAGCCATCAGCATCAGCTGAAGAAAACAAGATGAAATGAAAAATTAAGGTAAGAAATATATTCCTTCTACTTTCTGTTAATTTACAATTATTTACTCCCGTGCCTCTGTAAATTCTCTGTCTTTACTAAATATTACACATTGCACCCCCTCTCTGGATTCTCCGTAGTGAAGTGGTCAAGCAGTCTGACTCGGGCTCCGAAGGTTGTATGTTCGATTCGGGCACCGTCCTTCATTTCACGAGTGCATTTTTCGGAGATCTCTCCAGGGTCGTCGCTGGAGCTACGGAGTCGTGCTTTGTGCGACGCTTTCCGCACTGCGGAAAAAAACTGAGCCATATGGGAAAAAAACCCGGGTGCAATGCAGCCGACCCTGTCGTTTTTAAGCTAGTTCTTTCATTGCACCCACTTCCATACGAATCCGGATACGCTTTGTGTGTCATCAGAATTTGCAGGTCCCCATTACCGTAAAAAAAACTTTGTTAGCGAGAAATCACTATTTGTTGAGCAAAACTCAAGGAATGTCGCCGTTTTAAATGATTTAAGTTGTTTTTGGACCTATGAAAGACATTTTCCTTGGGTGGGGGAAAAAATTTCATAACGATGCAACAGACAGTTTTCAAAATAATTGATCGTGAATGAAGGCAAACAAATGTGGACATACTATAGAAATTCTCTCGGGATTTTTTCCGTCCTACATCCCCTCCATGGTTTCAGCTATTACGCCATTTTACAGTTGACTACTTTTCTTGACACTTTTCACGCTCTTGTGACCGACGCTCGTGGCGGGTCACTTTGCACTATCTCTTCGTACAGATCGCATTTATTCCTGAACGATGCTAATCCTATAAATCCGATCATGGGAGAATGTTTACACAAACTTCTTGACATTTTAATTTAATAAAGTACAGTATTTTATATCAGTTTCTTGCAATCTAATTTCAGAATGTACGTATGTTTACACAAGCTTAGTGACATTCTAATTTAAGAAATACAATATGTTTCTTGACATTCTATTTTAAGAAGTTTAGTGTCTTTACAACGCTTTTTTTCACATTCTAAATTTTAAAATATACAGTATGTTTACGTACGTTTCTTCACATTCTAATTTAAGAGTACAGTAAATTTTCATAAGTTTCTTGACATTCTAATTTAACAAGTACAGTATATTTACACCATTTTCTTGCTGTTCTATTTCAAAAATTTAAGAAGTACAGTATGTTTACACAAATTTCTTGTTATTCTATTTTAAGAAGTCAGTATGTTTACCAAGTGTCTTTTTATTCTTTTTTAAGAAGTACTGTATGTTTTCACCAGTTTCTTTACATTCTAATTTTAAAAAGTACAGTATGTTTACATCAGTTTCTTGACATTCTATTTTTAAAAAGTACGTAGGTTTTCACAAAATTTTGTGTTTTTATATTTTAAGAAGTACAGTATGTTTTCACAAGTTTCTTGTTATTCTATTTTAAAAAGTACAGTGTGTTTAGACACGTGTTTGTTAATCTATTTTAAAAAATACAGTAGTTTACGCAATATACGATTTCATTTAGTTATCATTATCAGTTATCGTTTGGGGGACTTCTTGCCTCCGGGCTGTCGGTTCGATCCTCCCCCCGATATCTCAGCCCGGGGGCTATATCCAGTTTTTTTTTGGGGCCTTTGTTTTCCCTGACCCCTTTCCGTTGGTTCCCATTTTCTCCCAGTCTTTCATCCTGGAAAGGGTGTGGTCCTGGCGTAAAATTCTGTTCTGCCTTTTTAAGGCGTTAATACTCGGGGTCCAGGTGGGCCCTTCGGGGGCAGACCAGCCAATTTTCATGTTCATTTCCCCGATCCCCCGCCACGAAAATGTTTCACAACAATTTTGCACCTCTTTTTTACTGTTACGTACAGATCCCTTCATTCTGAATCGCTTTGCCTTGCCCATTTGGTTAATCTGTTTATTCCACCATATAAAGCCTGGTAACTATATCCATGTATCTCTCTGGGCAAATGGGCACCCCTTTCTTGAACGGGTTCGGGCCCCCGAACGGGGAAAAACCCCGCACTTTTCTGCTCTTTAAAAGTCCCTCTGTTAATGGCACTTCGGGGCATCTGAGGATATAATATTAACCTCTGATTCCGGCATTTGTCTCTCACCTTTATTGTAAACAGGGAAGGAAAAACTGGGGCAAGGCACCCTTCCTTCCGGGTTTATCTGGTAACTAACCTTACCATTTGCCCCCCCTCCTGTTTGCCCCTCTGAGCCTGCACCCTTTTCCGAAAACGGTCACAGGGGTGCTGTATTCAAAAGTATGAGAGTCTCCCGACTTGATCCCGGTTCCCTTGCGGGGGAATCAAAGGCCCTTGAAAGCTGGTGTTTCCTGCAGCCCAAATGATGCGCATGGCTTCGTTTTGTACCTTTTCAAGTCTTCCAATCTGTGTAGGGCTGACAGTGAGGATGGCCAGGGCTACTCGATGCGTGAAAGCACAAGCCCTTGGAACAGAAGTAATAGCAGTCTTTGCTCGATATTGGCAGTCGCCATGACTCTCATTGCTGCCAAACCTTTCGAGCCTCGTTATGACATAGTCGACATGATCTTTGAAGGACGGGCTACGATCAAGCCTCACGCCAAGATATGTCATTGACGGGTTCTACTCAAAATGCTCCCATCCATTCTTACTGCCGGCAGTCTTTTTTCAAAATATGGGTTTAGTGAGAACCATGAAACCGTTGCCTTTGCGGGGTTGACGATTATTCTAATTTAAGATGTCATCATCATCATCAAGTGCCATGCCGGCTGCGTAGGCGTTCATGGCTCTCCATAGATCTCGGTCTTTGGTTTTCTGGATCAACTCTGCTGCTGATATTCCTCCATGCCACCGTCTCAATCCATCCAGCATCATTTCTCTTGGTCTGCCTCTACCTCTCTTCCCCTCGATCTTTCCAGTTGTTACGATGTTCTCCAATGCCTCTCTTCTCATCACGTGACCGAAGAAAGATGTTTGTCTCTGTCTTATTGTTGTATATAATGTTCTAGTTTCATTAGCCTGTTTCAGGCAGTCGTCGTTAGTTACTCTGGCAGTCCAAGGAATTCGCAACATTCGTCTCAGGAACCACATTTCTGTTGCTTCTAATGTCCTCTTAATTTGTTCATTTACATTCCAAGATTCACTGCCATACAGCAAAACTGTTCTACATAGCATTTCAGCACTCTCTTTCTTACATTAAGTGATAGCGACTTATTGCAGTAAGATACTCTTCATTTTCTGAAATGCGGCTTTTGCCTGCCCTATTCTGCTCCTAATCTCTGTTGTACATCTTCCATCTGATGTTATAAATGCCCCTAGGTATCTAAAATTATCCACTTGGTTAAGGATTTTCCCTTCTATTTCTATGTCACATTTTGGTGTCACCATTTTCTTTGATATTACCATTGTTACTGTTTTCTTGATATTCAAGGAGAGTCCTTTCCTTGCACTCTCTGTTACTACAATATCTAATAATTGTTGCAGGTCTGTTGAATTGTCCGCCACCAATACTGTGTCATCTGCATAGCGTATATTATTTATATTATAACCTCCAACTAGTATTCCTGGCAACTCTCTTTGATTTCTCTCACTTATTACTTCGCTATACAGGAGAAAAGATCTGGTGACAAGGACACACCCTTGTCGTACTCCTAGCTTTATCTGTTCGTAACTACCCTCTTTATTTCCCATTTTAATTGCTGCTACTTGGTTCCTGTCGGTCTCTGTGGCTGAAGGGCTTGCGAACGCGGTTTGTGAGCCGTATCCCGGGTTCGAAACACGGCGGTGCTCGTATTTTTCGAAAAAGGTATAGAGACCGGTCGTTCAGAAAGCAATGGCAAACTACTGAACGTAACACTTGCCTAGTACATCAACAGCAGCTGAAAATGCTGGTGTTGACTGCAACGTCCCGTAAGGGATACGCAACAAAAACTGGTTCCAGTAAACATTCTTTATTATTCTCAAATCTTTTTCCTATCCAATGTTGATATCTTCCAACACTTTTAATCAGGTTCATCATGTTTTACTTTATCAAATCCTTAGTATAATCTATGAAGCACAAATATATGTCTCTCTGTTTCTCCTTTTGACCTTTCTATTAGTGTCCGTAATGTATAAATTGCATTGTTTGTGCCCTTCCCTTCCACAAATCCATACTGTTCTTCACTAATTTCCATTTTTATTTTAGTTTGGTTCTTCTCATTATGATTCTGAGTAGAAGCTTAGTAATAGGTTTATAAGGTTAATTGTACGAAAATCTTCACAATCAATTGCTCCTGGTCTTTTTGGTATAGCTATAAATACAGATTTCAGCATATCATTGGGTAAATATCCACTGCTGTAAATATCATTCAACATTTTGGTTAATATATCTACTCCAAATTCTCCCAATACTTCTAATTCTTCTATTGTGATTTCATCTGGCCCAGCTGTTTTTCCTTTCTTCATACGTTTCATAGCGTCAGCGACTTCTTCTTTCAGAATAGATGGACCTTCTAAGTTACTATCTTCTGTTAATTCTTCCCTTTCCATCATATAATTCTCTTATATACTCATTCCACCTCTTCAATTATAGCACCTTCCTCTAATAATATCTTTCCTGTTTTTGATTTCAAACACCCTGTATTTACTTCTTATTTTTCTTCCCTGTAAGCTCACTGATTTGTCTGTGCATATTTTTGTATCTTTAATGGAATTTAATTCAATTTTTTTGCATTGCTCGTTTAACCAACTTTCTTTAGCCTTCCCACATTTATCTTTTATTTCTTAGCGTATTCTTGTTTGTCATTTTTACTCCGTTTTCTTTTGTCCATCAGTTTTGAGATTTCTTCATTCATCCATTTTTTCTTAGCTATTTTGCCTCTCTCCGGTAATACTTCTTTGCTAGTTTGATGAAGGGAGTCCCTTAACATTTCCCATTGTTCATCTATACTCTGTATTTTAGCTATCGCATTGTACCTATTTTTCACAGTCACTCTGTATTGTTCTTGCATTTCTTTATCTATTTTCAGAACCTCTTTATTAAGTCTCATGTTCTTAACCATTTTTTCCCCTCTCTTTAATCTTACTTTTATTTGTCCACATAGTGGTACTATGATCACTATTACAGTCAGCACCAGGCATTGTCTTTACATTAATTAAAGCATTTCTAAATCTTTTATTAATTAGTATGTAGTCAATTTGGTTGCGTATTTTCTTATCAGGGCTTTTCCATGTGTACAGTCGTCTTTTATGGTGTTTAAACCATATGTTTCCAATTATCATATCATTGATATTTGCCCATTCTATTAGCTTTTCCCCTCTTTCATTTCTTGTACCTAAACCATAATTCCCCACTACATCCTCCATTTTTCCCCTTTCCTACTTTTGCATTAAAATCACCAAGTATTATTTTTATTTCCTTGTGATCCAATTTGAGCCATCACCATTTCTATTTCGTCGTAAAAGTGTTGTATTTCTTCATCACTACTGCTTGTTGTTGGTGCATATACTTGTATAATATTTATATCTATTGGTTTGCCTTTGATTTTTACCATAATAACTCTATCTGAAATACACCAGTATCCATTAATTGACTTGGCTGTTTTTCATCTAATATTATTCCTACACCTTTTTCATGTGTATCCCCTCCAGAATAAATTATTGTGTGATTGTCAGCTATAATTTTGCCCGATCCCTTCCATCTCATCTCACTAACGCCTAGTATATTCATTTTCATGCTATCCATCTCTCTTAGAACATTGGTCAACTTTCCTAGCTCATTTAATGTCCTAACATTCCATGTTCCTACTCTAAATTTATTTATTTTAGTTATGATTTTGCCATCAGTAGCTGGATGACGGTCCTGGTGTCACCTGTGGCTCATGACTGTCCCTACCGGACGAGGATGTCCTAAGACAGCCATTAACGTCGTTCACTAACTCTGATATATGTTTTGCCATGAAGTCTTGGGAAGATAATGTGGTGGTTTCCCCTTGCCTTCCACATTCACATGGTGGTCTTTTTACCTCTGCCTTTGACAGCCATTTCCGACTGTCAGGACAAGTGAGTGCCCTGCTCTGCTCAGCTGCAGAGTTGTCCACTTATTCCGGTGGATACTCGGTCCCCAGAGCTGTGTTAGCCACACCATGGTGTGTTTCCATCCTCTACCACGGGGAGGTGCAGTTGGGATTTTCCCTTCATAAAGTTATGGTCTATGACCAAAACTCTCCAGTACTTTTAACATAGGAATTTAAGATGTACCGTATGTTTATATAAGCTTCTTGACATTTTAATTTAAGAAGTGCGGTATGTTTACATAAATTTCTTGACATTCTAATTTAATATTAAATACATATAAGATAACTATGTATGTCGCGTCAGTATATAATAAAATAGATAAAGACTACCATTTATGTTATGTAAGTATAAAATTAAATAGATGAAGATTACCATTTATATCGTGTCAATCTAAAATAACAGATGAAGATTACCGTTTATGCCACATCTTTGTAAAATAAAATAAATGAAGATTACCATTTATGGCACATCAGTGTAAAATAAGATGCATGGAGATTACCATTCACTGGCTTCGAGTATTAAATAAAATAAATAAAGATTTCCATACGTTTGTATAAAATTAAATACATGGACATTTACAGCATTCCAATAAAAACTAAAGTAGATTAAGATTACCATTGTTGCCACGTCATGATAAAACACGATAGATGCAGATTACCTTTCACAACATTCCATAGACAGCAGGACTTTCTTACCAAGATGATAGGAGTGTCCAGCATCTTCTATCAACCGTCAAGAAGATACACTAGTTGAGCTGAGTTGAGCTAAGAACCGACATCACTGCATTTAGGACATTCCCATACACGCTCTGTCCCCTCGTTCAACAACCAGCGAAGAGTCATACTACTACTAATCTTTATCACCACTCTCTGATTGAAAGTTCCTACCTCCGTTTGAGATTCTTCCAGCACCTCTGCCAATTCGCCGCAATATTATTCTTTCCATATACGGGTTCTCAGTCTGTTCCCCCCACATGGTCCATCTGGTCCCACAGGTGGCTGACCACCTCTCTCTTTCCATGTGTAATCTACCACCAAAGATGCTTTCCTGCCAGCCTATCAGCCTGCCCCCCTCCCCCCTCCCCTCCCCGCACTCCCGCACGGCCAGGGCAAAAAAAAAAACACACATAAATTATACAAATCTTACAATCTGTGTCATTTGAGGCGAGGAAAGAAAGAATGGTGTGAGATTGTGGAAGTGTGTGGTTGAATGATTCCAACTATAAAACAATAGGAGTCTGAGATGATGGCCGGGTGTAACTGAAATATTTAGGACAACCCAAAATTGGGTGTGGGGGGTGAAATATTGACAGTGTGTTATCGAAATAAATATTAATCTTCATATACCTTATTTTAACTGACGCGGCATAAATGGTAATCTTCACCTATTTGTTTTTATATACTGACGTGACATAAATGGTCATCTTTATCCATTTTATGTTATACTAACGTAATATGTAAATGGTAATCTTAATTTATTTAATTTAATACTGAAATTCTGTAGATCGTAATCTTCATACATTTTTGTTTATACAGTCGTGACATAAATGGTAATCATGTATTGTATTGTATACTGACGCGACATAAATGATAATCTTTATGAAGTTAATTTATTACTTTGAGTGGTAGAACTAAACAATTCATCTCCAAGGACCCGCGCGCTTGAGACAAAGAAAGTGCGATGCGTCATCGAAATGATCCGTCTGTCCTTGTGATTTCAATACCTTACGGCCAGCGACAAGGAAAACATAGCACACTTGGGTTTCTCTAGAAACCAATAAATTCAAAACGTCTCGGTTACGTGGCAGTTTGCAGGAATCCTTAAGACACTGTCTGACGCCTCCCTGCGGATTTCATAACATTCTTGGCCGTGATGTTACCGTTGGTACTCTACCAGTAATTCAAGTATTGTCTTCGGCGGAGACCTAAGTGAATTTAAATTGACAGTTTCACGCAAACAGTTGCTTATAATGTTGGGGGAATAAGGGGTTTGGTTTTGTCTGACGTTTTGCTGGCGTGGTGGTTCTTAAGCTGTGGGGAGTGAGGTGATGGTAATTTTTAATGGAAGGATGTCACGACAATCCTGAACGGAGGGCTTGGGGCAATGGCAGTGTGTGGAGGAACGATTTTACTGCAGTTCAGACAGATGGGCGTGAGATGGTCGAAATATGAGGTTGAAGTATTTCGGGACAAGTAAGATGGGCGTGAGATGGTCGAAATATGAGGTTGAAGTATTTCGGGACAAGTAAGATGGGCGTGAGATGGTCGAAATGTGAGGTTGAAGTATTTTGGGACAACCCAGAGAGACGTGTGTAAGATGATGGAAGTGTGTTTTCGATATTTTTCGATACAGCCTATAGAGTATATGGGGCGTGAGATGGTGACAGTGTGAGGTCGAACGATTCCATACTATAAAACAATAGGGGGTCTGAAATGATGGCAGGGTGTGGCTAAAAGATGTAGGACAACCCAAAAGTTGGGGGCGTGAGATATTGACAGTGTGTTGTCAAAATAAATTTTAATCTTTATATATCGTATTTTAACTGACGCGGCTCAAATGGTAATCTGTATTTATTTTATTTAATTCTTAAATGCTATAAATCGTGATCTTTATACATTTGTATGTTATACTGACGTGGCATAAACGGTAATCATGTATTGTATTGTATACTGACGCGACATAAATGATTATCCTTGTGTAGTTAATTCTATACTTTGAGTGGAGGAACTAAAAAAAATTCATCTCCAATGACCCGCGCGCTTGAGACAAAGAAAGTACAATGCTTCGTCGAAATGATCCGTCAGTCTTGTAATTTCAATACCTTACGGCCAGCGACAAGCAAAACACAGCACGTTTGGGTTTCTCTAGAAACCAATAAAATTCAAAACGTCTCGGTTACGCGGCAGTTTGCAGAATCCTTAGACAGCTGTCTGACGCCTCCCTGCGGATTTCATAACACTCTTGGCCGTGATGTTACCGTTGGTACTCTGCCAGTAATTCAAGTATTGTCTTCGGCGGAGACCTAAGTGAATTTTAAATTGACTGTTTCACGCAAACAGTTGCTTCTTATGTTGGGGGAATAAGGGGTTTGGTGTTGTCTGACGTTTGGCTGGCGTGGTGTTCTTAAGCTGTGGGAGTTGAGGTGGTGGTAGTTTGTAATGGAAGGATGTTACGACAAATCCTAAAAGGAGGGCTTGGGATAATGGCAGTGTGTGGTGGAACGATTTACTGCAATTCAGACAGATGGTGGAAGTGTGTGGTCGAAAGACTGTGAGACAACCCAGAGAGATGGGCTTGAGGTAGTGGAAATGTGTGGTCGAAGGATTTTAGGACAACATAAACAGTGGTGCGTAGCACGTTGGCAGTATGGGGTGGAAGAATGCCAGGACAAACTCATGAAGTGGGTGTGAAATGACAGAGTGTGGTTCGAAAGATTCCACGGCTATAAAACAGTAGTGGTGTAATATAATGGCAGGGTATGGCTGAAAGGTTTTAGGAAAACTCAAACAGTGAGGTTTGAGATCGTGACTGTGTGTTCGAATTATATTAGGACAGCCCAAAACTGGGAGCCGTGAGTTATTGACTGTGTGTGAATGAAATATTGAGGAGAACCCAGAATTTGGGAACGTTATTTTGGACAAATTGAATTTGTAATCTAACAGCCACGCCACAATACTCAGGTTATGCACACACACACACGCACGCGCACGCAAACGCACACACACGCGCGCGTGCACACACACACACACACACACACACACACACACAACATATATATATATATATATATATATATATATATATATATATATATATATATATATATATATATATATATATATATATATATATACGCACACACTCAATGTTCCCAAGAAGATGTCAAAGTGCAGGGATACTTATAATATCAGTGGATTGCTGGTTTTTCACACATCTACTCTAATTTCAATTACACTCCTTGGTGCTGGGGCCAAATTGGATCCTAAGTTCCTTTAATCGTAGCCACACGTAGTCATCGATCTGGATTTCCTCGTGCAACCGGCATGATTTATGGTCATTATCTCTCCTCTGGGTATTGAGTTTGATTTGTCGACACAAAATACCTAAAATCCAAAAGGGAAGCACTGCAAGTGTATGGTCACTCCACCTCCTCTGTGTGTCCTGTGCTAAACTATGAGCTGGTGACACTTTAATATGGCTCTCAGTGGATGTGAAGTGTTAATGTACTAGTGGTGCACACATAGCTGTTTTTTTTTCTCTTTTATTTTTAGCTTAGAGTGAGAAAAGAGAGCTCTACAATAGAGTTAGCTTAGAGCGAGAAAAGTGAGTTCTACAACATAGTTGACTTAGAGTGAGAAAAATGAGTTATACAACAGAGTTAGCTTAGAGTGAGAAAAGAGAGCTTTACAACATAGTTAACTTAGAGCAGAGTTTCCCAAACCATGGCCAGCGGGCCACTTGTGGCCCGAGAGGTGTCAGAAAGTGGTACGCGAGGCCTCGTTTGAGTCGAGATTTCAAGAGTTCACAATAAAGAAGGATAATGTTGCCCTCTTCATAAATCCGTTCATGTTTCCTGATGCCAAGCTCTGTCCTTTACAGCAAAACCTTCAACTCGAAGTAATTGATTTTAAATGCAATTCTGAGATGTAAATTTCTGGAGCTGCCTGCTTCACATTCAGCTGATCATATGATTTCATTCTGGCGACTATTGCCTGTGATTGTGATTTGAACACTTGCGTTCATTCGCCCAGAGAAACATTTGTCGTTTTGTTTCCACTTACACATGAGAGCAGTCATTTTCCGCAATGTCCGTTATTTAAAATAAAAAAGCAACGTTCGAGACTCACTGACAGTAACGTAGCTGCGCTTATGACTTTGGGCATGGCAGATTTGTACCCGGACATTGATACACTGGCATCTGAACTTAAGTAACTGGTTATGAAGAACAGTTACAATTGTAAATTAATTTATTAATAGTGGTTTTCGAAACTGATTTAAAATGTATTGTTATATGAACTTTTGATTTTAAACCAAAAATATGACCGCAGTGTGGTACTGACACTGACTGCCTTTAAAGTTTTAGAATTTTGTTGACGAAAGTTAAGAAAGGGAAGAATGGTATTGCACGACTTTTATAATTTAATAACGTTGTGGTCCGCTTAACTACCGAAAATAGTAGATATTGCCCTCTGGCTGAAAAGCTTAGGAACTACTGACTTAGAGTGAGAAAAGAGAGCTCTGCAACAGAGTCAGCTTAGAGTGAGAACATAGAGCTCTACAATAGAGTCAGCTTAGAGTGAGAACATAGAGCTCTACAATAGAGTCAGCTTAGAGTGAGAACGGAGAGCTCTACAACAGAATCAGCTTAGAGTGAGAAAAGAGAGTTCTACAAAAGAGTTAGTTTATATTAAGAAAAGATAGCTCTACAACAGAATCAGCTTAGAGTGGAAAAAGAGGTCCACAACAGAGTTAGCTTAGAGTAAGAAAACATATTTAGCTTAGAGTGAGAAAACAGAGTTAGCTTAGAGTGAGAAAACAGATGTAGTTTAGAGTGAGAAAACAGCTCTACAACAGAGTCCATATGGAGATGAAACTTGTGTGCCGGGTCGGGAGAAGTTCTCCGCGCTAAACACACCCCGACAGATACAATCACTTAAAAAAAATAAGACACCATTGAGCCAGTACATCGGGCATCGGAGTTAAAACAGAGCATTCCCAACCAACGACTGAATGAACCAATGAACGAACTAACGAACGAACGAACGAAAGAAGAAAGGAAGAATGCACGAAGAAAAGAAAGAAGGAACGAACCAACGAACAAAGGAACGAACGAAAGAATCAACGACTGAACCAACGAAAGAGCGAACGAACGATTGAACGAATCAAGGAACGAATCAACCAGCCTCAACAGGTGCGAGATTGTCTTATCTGCCCTCCCCATCCACGAAACACCTCTATTCAGTTCTCCCTGTCTGTCTGCTTACAATGTGTGATGATGCTTCCGTCATGAAACACTATGGCAGCTATGTTACAAGGAGTTCATGCTATCATCATGAGTTTCCATCAGCTTCATCGCGACTTCCTGACCTCCCTGGTAATTATTGCTCAATTAGGTGCCTTCTCTACAATGAAGGTTGCCTGCAGTGGATTTCAAATACTGTCTGGTCTCTTGCCTTGATTGTACATTATGTTAGAATGCTGTTCGTCCATCTCTTGATATTATCATACCACCTATATCATTGTCTACCTCTCACTGGATCAATGTTTGAGCGACGTGAAGGAGGAGGCTCAGAACCCCGACCATCCATAACAACAAGCGATTACACAAGTCATTAGACTTCTCAGGTTATAAAGAGTTTCCAAAAATGTTGCATATCCTTGTCAGGACGTTGATTTCCTTAGCAATTTTACGTTCAGTAGTTTGCCATTGTTTTATGAACGAGAAGTCAAAGTTTAAGTCAAACTGATTGAGATGTGAGTAAATCATTTCGAAAATACAGACTAGAGACAACAAGCTTCTGAACCGAGTTTAGTGTGTTCCTCTTTCCCTTTCACCGTTACAGTTTGTGTACCTAACAGGGCTGTATCTCCCTTAGTCTGGTCGGCACCCTTTGACTAGTGCAATCTGAGAGACTCTGTAACCACGCACTCTCGGGTGAGCTGTGGAAATTGAAATGCGATGGACAAGCAATGCCGTACACAGTAAAATGAGAGCTTAGGCAGACAGAGATGACAGAGTACAAAAGAGATTGTAGCGAATGTCGAGAGCTTCCACGCGTCACAAAAAAAAAAAAAAAATACAATGAATTAATTTTAAGCAGGTCGCATTTCGTATACTCTATGCAACGTACAGTTATCGATTGTTCAAATATATCGAAGAATTATATATTAGTCGATTCCAGCCGTTACTATGCATGAAGTGAGTATACGTATAACAAACGAAAGTAAAAGCTTATACACCAAGAGTAAATGCACAGTAAGAACAAATAGAAGAAACTCAGAACCCTTCACCATAAGATGCGGAGTACGACAAGGTTGTGTCCTGTCCCCACTCTTAGAGTGAGAAAAGTACACAGACAGCACGTGTAAAGAAAGCAGCCAAAGAGAAACTGTAACAACATCGAATGAAGAACAGAACACAGAAGAAGAACCAACGGCAAATCACAATATTAAAGAACTCCTATTCGTGGACGATAAAGCATTAATAGCAAAATCAGAAGCCCACATAAATAGTCTGAAGGTGTGTATGGAACATAAACATGAAACTTAGCACAAGTAAAATAGAGGTAATGACTATAACCAAAGAAGTAAGCACAATATACATTCATCTAGAAGAACACCCCCTGAATCAAGTAAAGAGCTTCAAGTACATAAGAAGTATAATATCATCAAATGGCAAATCAGCAGACGAGATCGAAAACAGACGCAATAAGGCAAACCAGCTCACTGGACACATGAAACCAATACTAAAGAACAGACATGTATCAATAGCCACTAAGAAAGCACTCTACAACACAATCTTACAATTTTCCTACCAACTCTATGCTACCAATGCCAAACCTGGACAATGACAGAAAAAGAGAAAAGAAAAATCACAACAACAGAAATGAAATTCCTGAAAAGATTACTCAATGCATCAATAAGAGAAAATCAAAATGAAGAAATCAGGACAAAGCTGGGGTTATAGCAGAGCTAGATTTTATCAGAAAACAGCAGGTTAAATGGTTTGGCCATATAACTAGATTAGAAACTAACAGTACACGTCAACAAGCAAGGATGTACAGATCAGACGGAAGCAGAGGAAGAGGACGGCCGCGTAAACGATGGATTGAGGGAATTACACAGACCATGGGAACCTCGATATATGAAGCTCATACACGGGCAATCTCCCGCTGTTTATGCTTCACCTTGACACTGCAAGGTATAAGAGGAACTTGATGAGATGAGATGAGATGAGATGAGATTAGATGAGATAAGATAAAATGAGATGAGATGAGATAACTGTAAAAAGAAGGACTTCCTGCTAAGTGTTAGACGTCCGTGGTATAACGTTCTACATATCCGTGCACTACCAGCAACGATATACATCATATTTTAGCCAAAGTAGCATTCATGTGTTCACATTACTTGATATATAACTGCAGTATGCACCTAGCGAAACCCAGCGAAATACGCCATTCAAGTAATCGTGCAATATTGTATTTATGGCGTCTTTGCTTAAATTAATCTTAAAACGTAAAGAACACTTTTCCGCGCACCAAGGCTAGTTGAGCATATGGTGCTAGACATCTAGTTTGTATAAACCAGTCTGTGTTCGGGGAAGATATGGTCAGTGTCACACGGGCCGCTTGTACTTCACTAGACTTCTTCTGGTACTGGGTCTACCTGGGAGTCCGGGTAAACTTGTTTCTGTGACACTCAAACCAATCCCCGTCTGAATGGATCCGCTGGCCACCAGGGTCGGATACTTATTTTAAGGTATTTGTTGTTTCCGTTGCTGCCATCTTATTATGTGTTATTATTATTATTATTATTATTATTATTATTGCTTCATTCTTATCATCCTTTTCCTCCTTTCTCCTCCTCCTCCTTCCTCTCCCTTCCCCTACCTCCTTCTCTTCATTCCTCCGTCCTCCCCTTCCTCCTCCTTTCGCCTCCTCTTCTCCTGGAGGACATGTAACGATCTTTTATGCGCTCTTTCTAAGATGATATTCATTCCTGTAAGGTTGTTATTGATATCATCACTTTATCTTTTACGTGGTCTTCCCCGTACTCTGTATCTATTTATGTGTCTTCAGTGTGGCTCTTTGTGACAGATGGTACCAGGGCATTCTTGTGAGGTGGCCAAACCATTTAATCTGTTGTTCCTTAATAAAGAGCATGATTGGTTTCAGATCTAATCGTCTTCTAATTTCCTTATACTTATTTCTGTCATGGAATTTTCCGTTGCTATTCTAAGGCTTCTCATCTCTGTTTTTAAGATTTTGCGCTCATTAGTCACAATAAGCGTCCATGTTTGATATTGGTAGCATAATATCGGCCAATAATAGTTCTTATGAGATTTGCTTTAGTACTTATAGGTATTATTCTATGTTACAGAAGACGATAGTTGTCCCACTATCTGATGTGCCTTTACACAATATGTGTTAATTTCTCTTCCATTTCCCATCCCATGTGTTTATCGAATCAAGTTAACTGCATTATTTTGTTGTTTCAAAATCATATTAACAGTTTAAAATTAACGAATTAATCTCAGATTCGCCAATAGAACAACAACGTTTCTATATTCAAAGCGAATCCAATAGCTGTTGATGTTCATTAAGACAGGGCTGGATGTCATATGGGTTATACAGCCATGTTATTCACACTTAGACTAGCGTAGCCGAGAGGGTTATCTCACTCTTGCTTAAGTTTCCTGTGCGCAGACGATCAACAGGGCTTAATCGTTGACTTCTCGTTCATAAAGCAATAGCAAACTCATTATCATCATATGCCATGACGATACACGTGGGCAGTCACGTTTCGCCATTACACACGATCACCAGAGTCATAGATCACCAGAGTCATAGATCACCAGAGTCATAGATCTGATCCTAGTTCATATCTCGACCACGCCATGTTTTCAGATATTTACTTCTTTCCCCCTAAAATCTTGCTACATGTCACCGAGTTCTATAATCTGTTTCATCTCGTAACGTGTCTAACAAATCTGGACAATCGACGTCTCATTTCTCGAATCAAACTACTGAACGTAAAGTTGCCTTGAAAACAAACTTGGGGTTGATGACAACATCCTGCATACGACATGTACATTCTTGACACTGGAGTAGCGAAATAGAGGCATTCCCTATCAAAGGAGAAGAAACGCACCTCCTTCCCGTCTCTAGTCCACGGGACAGCCTTGACATATCTAGTGACATATATTACTACTGGTACCTTGCCGTCTTGACAGAAGTTAGTTTGTGACACTGTGCTTCAAAGAAAAAGGCATAATAACTTTTTCATCGCACAAGGCCTGGGCTGAATTATAGAGATTATGTTGCCATTGCAGCATGAACCCTTTCTCCACCTGCCTAGTTTACTCCAAAGGGAAAAGGGAAAGTTACATAAATTTATCTGGAATAAGACAAGCTGTAGAAGCTGCCGGATCAGTTAAGCAATGATCTAACTATCCGCGTCACAGAGCTTCAAGCCCATACCAGTTGTCGACCAAGCTTCAGGGCCTGGTCTGCCCTGCCATGGTATTTAGTCTTTAGGTTGCATTTCCTTGCACAGCAAGTGACAACTGGGATAAACTTAAGGAAACTCTTTATAAAACTACCGTAGAGGTTTACGGCATTGTGGATTATAAGAGTATGCATAAAATTTGGTGGAACTGCGGTAAAGCTGTGAAAGTTTGAACAATATAAAATGACACAAAGTAGTGCAGCTTTACATAACAGAGTTACGACACATACAGAACGTTGCGGCGGTTAGCCTTCATCAGCAAACAAACACATTCACAAACATATAATACAGTCAAGGAGAACTCCTGTGACTACATTAGAAGGTGATGACAGGACGAGAGGAACAAATGCATGGAAAAATGGAAGCAATGAAGATAAAATGAGAATTGACAAAATATTAATTGAAAAGAATGTTAGTCGAAGAAAATGTTTAATAGAAAAACTGTTTATAGAGAAAAAAAAACTGTATACTCACCTCAAGTACGGACCTGTAAATGACCACGGAAATCTCGGGTGTATTCGTATAACGGTGCTGGATGTTACGGTTCAGTGAGCACATAGAAAGAAGGGGGCGGGGTAGGAGGCATGTAAAATTGACCACGACCCCATTGTGTTGTTGGTCTGGGTGGACTGGTGTGCATGAACACGCGTACATACATAGACACACTTCAACAGACAAAATGCTAGTGTATGTGGACATATGTACAGTCCATGCAAGAAGAGAGAGAGAGAGAGAGAGAGAGAGAGAGAGAGAGAGGAGAGCGAGAGAGAGAGAGACAGACAGAGAGAGAGACAGAGAGAGACAGAGAGAGGAAAAGTGCCTGCGACCTACCACATGGGGCATACTGTAACCTACGAAACGGTCAGTATGGTTGCTAGTCATACAACGCGCTTCAGGAGCCCCTCGCCCAGTCCTAGAGTTGTTGGGGTTGTGTAAGATCCAACCACTGGCAATGCACGTGAAGAAGGTATGCACAGAGAAGAAAGAATGTAAGAGGAGAGAGAGAGGGAGAGAGAGAGTGAGAGAGAGAGCGAAAGGGGGGAGAGAGGGGGAGAGAGAGGGAGAGAGAGGGAGAAGAGAGAGGGGGAGAGAGAGAGGGAGAGGGAGGGAGAGAGAGAGGGAGAGAGAGAGATAGAGAGAAAGGGAGAGAGAGAGGGGGAGAGGAAGAGAGAGAGGGAGAGAGAGGGGGAGAGAGAGGGAGGGAGAGAGGGGGGAGAGAGAGGGAGAGGGAGGGAGTGAGGGAGGGCGAGAGCGAGAGAGGGGGAGGGCAAGAGAGAGATCAAGAGAGGGAGAGAGAGCGCGAGAGGGAGTGAGAGAGGGAGAGAGAGCGAGAGAGAGGGAGTGAGAGAGGAGGAGAGAGAGCGAGAGAGGGGAGAGCGAGAGAGAGAGGGAGAGAGCGAGAGGGTGAAAGAGAGAGAGGGTGAGAGAGAGGGAGAGAGCGAGAGAGAGAGAGGAAGAGAGAGAGAGAGAGAGAGAGAGAGAGAGAGAGAGAGAGGAAGAGAGAGAGAGAGAGAGAGAGAGAGAGAGAGAGAGAGAGAGAGTGGAAAAATGCCTGTGATATACCACATGAGGCACGTGGGGCGCGTCAGTCTACACGTACGACGTTTCCCTCGTACTGTACCCTATGAAATAGTCAGTATGGTTGATTGTTACAAAGCACACTTCAGGAGCCGCTCGTCCAGTGTACGAGTTGATGGGGCTGTGTGAGATCCAACCACTGGTAACACAAGTGAAGTAGGTAGGCACAGAGAAGCAAGATGTAAGGAGAGAGAGAAAGAGAGAGAGAGAGAGAGAGAGAGAGAGAGAGAGAGAGAGAGAGGAAAACTGCATGCGATATCCCGCATGAGGAATGCGGAGTGGGTAGGTCTACAAATGCGAGGCTTCACTCCTACTGTTCTCTATGGAATAGAGGCAGTAAGGTTAATTGCTATACCACGAATTTGAGGATCAAATCTCCCAGTGGTTGTGTTAAAATCAGACCACCGGCAATATAGTTGGAATATGTGGGTACAGAGAAGCCTGATGGAGAGAGAGAGAGAGAGAGAGAGAGAGAGAGAGAGAGAGAGAGAGAGAGAGAGAGAGAGAGAGAGAGAGAGAGAGAGAGGATAAGTGCTTACGACACGCCCCTGATGTATGCGGGGTCAGTCGGTCTACAAATACGAGACTTCACTCATACTGTTCCCTATGAATTCGGGGCAGTAAGGTTGATTGTTATACAACGTATTTGAGGATCAAATCACTCAGTGGTTGTGTTAAAATCAGACCACCGGCAATATAGTTGGAACATGTAGGCACAGAGAAGCAAGATGGAAGAGAGAGAGAGAGAGAGAGAGAGAGAGAGAGAGAGAGAGAGAGAGAGAGAGAGAGAGAGAGAGAGAGAGAGGAAAAGTGCCTACGACACGCCCCTGATGTATGCGGGGTCGGTCGGTCTACAAATACGAGGCTTCACTCATACTGTTCCCTATGAATTCGGGGCAGTAAGGTTGATTGTTATACAACGTATTTGAGGATCAAATCACCCAGTGGTTGTGTTTAAATCAGACCACCGGCAATATGGTTGGAATATGTAGGCACAGAGAAGTGAGATGAAAGAGAGAGAGAGAGAGAGAGAGAGAGAGAGAGAGGAAAAGAGATAGAGATTGGAGAAGTGCCTACGGCACGCCACCGGTTGTGTATGGGGTCGATCGGTCTACATATACGAGGCTTCACTCATACTGTACCCTATGAAATAGAGCCAGCAAGGTTGATTTTTATACAACGTATATGAGGATCAACCCCCCCCCCCCCACCCCCAGTGGTTGTGTTATTGAGGCTGTGTAACATCAGACCACCAGCAATATAGTTGGAATAGGTAGACACCGAGAAGCAAGATGGAAGAGAGAGACAGAGAAAGAGAGTGAGAAAGAGAGAGAGAGAGATCGGAAAAGAGCCTACGACACGCCACACATGACTATATGTATGCACTTTTCCTATTTCTCTCTCTCTCTCTCTCTCTCTCTCTCTCTCACTCTCTCTCTCTCTCTCTCTCTCTCTCTCTCTCTCTCTCTCTCTCTCTCTCTCTCTCTCTCTCTCTCTCTCTCTTCCATCTTGCTTCTCTGTGCCTACATGTTCCAACTATATTGCCGGTGGTCTGATTTTAACACAACCACTGGGAGATTTGATCCTCAAATTCGTGGTATAGCAATTAATCTTACTGCCTCTATTCCATAGAGAACAGTAGGAGTGAAGCCTCGCATTTGTAGACCTACCCACTCCGCATTCCTCATGCGGGATATCGTATGCAGTTTTTCCTCTCTCTCTCTCTCTCTCTCTCCTCTCCTCTCTCTCTCTCTCTCCTCTCTCTCTCTCTCTCTCTCTCTCTCTCTCTCTCTCCTTACATCTTGCTTCTCTGTGCCTACCTACTTCACTTGTGTTACCAGTGGTTGGATCTCACACAGCCCCATCAACTCGTACACTGGACGAGTGGCTCCTGAAGTGTGCTTTGTAACAATCAACCATACTGACTATTTCATAGGGTACAGTACGAGGGAAACGTCGTAGACTGACGCGCCCCACATGCCTCATGTGGTATATCACAAGCACTTCTCCTCTCTCTCTCTCTCTCTCTCTCTCCTTACATCTTGCTTCTCTGTGCCCACCCACTTCACTTGTATTACCAGTGGTTGTATCTCACACAGCCCTAACAACTCAAACACTGGGCGAGAGGCTCCTGAAGTGTGCTGTGTAATAATCAACCATACTGACTAGGGAAACGGCGTACGCGTAGACTGACGCGCCCCACATGCCTCATGTACTATATCACAGGCACTTTTCCTCTCTCTCTCTCTCTCTCTCTTCTCTCATCTCTCTCCTCTCTCTCTCTCTCTCCTCTCTTCTCTCTCTCTCATCTTTCTCTCTCTCTCTCTCGCTCTCTCCTCTCTCTCACCCTCTCATCTCTTTCACCCTCTCGCTCTCTCCCTCTCTCTCTCGCTCTCCCCTCTCCTCTCGCTCTCTCTCCTCCTCTCTCACTCCCTCTCTCTCGCTCTCTTACTCCCTCTCTCACTCCCTCTCGCCCTCTCTCTCCCTCTCTCTCCCTCTCTTGATCTCTCTCTTGCCCTCCCCCTCTCTCTCTCTCACCCTCCCTCACTCTCTCCCTCTCCCTCTCTCTCCCCCTCTCTCCGTCCCTCTCCTCTCCCCCTCTCTCTCCCTCTCTCTCTTCCTCTCCCCCTCTCTCTCCCTTTCTCTCTATCTCTCTCTCCCTCTCTCTCTCCCTCCCACTCCCCTCTCTCTCTCCCCGTCTCTCTTCTCCCTCTCTCTCCCTCTCTCTCCCTCTCTCTCACCCCTTTCGCTTCTCTCTCATCACTCTCTCTCTCCCTCTCTCTCTCCTCTTACATCTGGCTTCTCTGTGCATACCTTCTTCACGTGCATTGCCAGTGGTTGGATCTTACACAACCCCAACAACTCTAGGACTGGGGGAGGGGCTCCTGAAGCGCGTTGTATGACTAGCAACCATACTGACCGTTTTCGTAGGTTACAGTATGCCCCATGTGGTAGGTCGCAGGCACTTTTCCTCTCTCTGTCTCTCTCTGTCTTTCTCTCTCTCTCTCGGCTCTCCTCTCTCTCTCTCTCTCTCTCTCTCTCTCTCTCTCTCTCTCTCTCTCTCTCTTCTTGCATGGACTGGTACATATGTCCACATACACTAGCATTTTGTCTGTTGAAGTGTGTCTATGTATGTACGCGTGTTCATGCACACCAGTCCACCCAGACCAACAACACAATGGGGTCGTGGTCAATTTTACACGCCTCCTACCCGCCCCCTTCTTTCTATGTGCTCACTGAACCGTAACATCCAGCCACCGTTATACGAATACACCCGAGATTTCCGTGGTCATTTGAAGGTCCGTACGTGAGGTGAGTATACAGTTTTTTTTTCTCTATAAACAGTTTTTCTATAAACATTTTCTTCGACTAACATTCTTTTCAATTAACATTTTGTCAATTCTCATTTTCTCTTCATTGCTTCCATTTTTCCATGCATTTGTTCCTCTCGTCCTGTCATCACCTTCTAATGTAGTCACAGGAGTTCTCCTTGACTGTATGTTGTGTTTGTGAATGTGTTTGTTTGCTGATGAAGGCTAACCGCCGCAACGTTCTGTATGTGTCGTAACTCTGTTATGTAAAGCTGCACTACTTTGTGTCATTTTATATGGATTATAAGAGGCAGGACTGGCTTGCGGCAAATAGCCAGAAACTGCAGCCCTTGATTGATAAAAAGAAGAAAGCTCTCTTAAGAAAACAAAGAAAGAACAACGCTTAAAGCTCTCAGTGAGCTGAAGTAAGCTATGAAGGATGTGCAAAATGCTGCCAGGCAGTGTGCAAATGACTATTCGATCATGTTACGCAAGTCCATTCAAAATGCAAGTGATAAGGGAAACATCAGAAACATGTATGAAGGGATACAGAAAAGCTGTGGTCCAATGATCAAAAGAAGTGCACTATTGAAAACTGACAAGAAACAGCCGATGGATAGATGGGTAGAGCACTATATGGAACTTTACTCAAGTGAGACCAAGCTAGCGGATGATGCCCTCAACGCCAAAGAGGCCCTGCCAACTCTTGACCACCTGGGCACGCTTCCCACCATAACAGAAGTTAAATGTGCAATAAATGAACTTGCATCTTGCAAGGCTCTAGGTAAGGGTGGGAACGAACGAACGAACGAACGAACGAACGAACGAACTTTATTTTCAATGGGTAACACATTGGGCACGCAGGCCCTTCTTTCTTTCGGCCCTTCAAAATCACTCATCTTTCGTTCATCAGTGCACAGTGCATTCACATAGGGAAAAAAATATATTGTCAAATGAATGTTGTAAACATAAACAATGCATGTTACAATGTTATGAGACAAAACCCACAACCACCCACCCACCCATCCCCTATCCATCCGCGAGACCCCCACACACACATCAACCCACCCAACCACACACATACCCACAGGAACATAATGCTCCCATCCATCCACCCATCCTCCAACCCACACGTCCCACACACGCAGCCACATAAACCATCTCCCCACCTACACACCCACATCTCCCACCCATCACACATCCCTCCACACACATGCCCCACCCACCCGAACACAAACCCAGGCACACATGCATGATCCACCCATCCATCACCCACCCACACATCCCACACATCATCCCATCTTCACACATCTCCCCACCCACACGCACACATCCTCCACCCATCCTATAACTTACCAACACTCACCCACCCACACACCCCAACCAATCAGCCAAACACATCCCCCAACCACATATCCAACATCCACACACACATATTCCCGCCAACTCACATATCCCGCACCTACCCACACACAAAACCCGCACCCACTCACACATCCTCTACACACACACACCCCCTCCTACACAATTACCCCACCCACACATCCCGCACCCACACACACACATCCCCCACCCCCAACCTACACACACTCACCCTCCCACACATCCTCCACCCACCACTCGCCAACCACCCCCTCCCCTCGATCTCCAATCCACAATCACACATCCCTTAACTACACATCTCACCACACCATACACTCCCACACATCCCACACCCATACACACATCCCCACCCACCAACACATTCCTCATTCCAAAAACACACCTTCCCAACCACACACACCTCCACTACCCACATATACCCCACCACACATACATCCGCCGCTCACACACATCTTCTCATCCACACACACACTCCCCACCCATACACTCATCTCTCACACCATCTACCCACTCACGTACTCATCCAGTCAACCACTCACACCCACACATCACCCACCCACCCATCAACATATGCATCTCTCATCTACCCTCCCACCCACACACACCCAAATCACCGAGTCAAACACACATCCCCCATCCTCACATACATCCTTCATCCACCCGAATATCCCACACCTCCTCCACCACTCAAACATCTCCCCTCCCACACAACACCCCACCCATAAACACATTCCTCCCGCACACACATCCCCCCACATGAATTCCCCATACACATCCCCGCCCACACATCTCTCACTCACATACACACATCTCCCACCCTCCCACACATCCCCACCTACAAACATCCTCATCACCCACACATACATCCTCCACCCACTCACATTTACCCCATCCAAACTCACACACTCCCACCCACACAGACATAATCCCATTCACAGACACACCCCCACACCCAACCCCCACACCCATCCCCCACACCCAATTGGGTTTCCACTAGATCAGTGTTTCCCAACCTTTTTTGTGCTTATGGCCCCACCTAAGCTTTCTAAAATTCTTACGCCCCCCCCCCCCTAACATATACATAATTTTTAATATTCAAACATTGAAATGTTCACTAAAGAAATTTTAATGATAGGTGTTAGATTGAAATCATTAGGAAATTATTGAGCAAACACAGTAAGTAAATTTTCAAAACATATAACTGGAGAACTGAAATTCAAGTACAACATAATTTTAATGAAAGATTGTTCTATATTATTTTAATTATTAGTAATTATTTATTATTTAAATTTAGTGGGATCCTTGCGCTTGATGCTTGCTGCAAAGAGATTTTATGTCAGGTTCCAATTTAGTTCACTTCAGTCTCAAGTCTCCCCGTTTTGTTATATCCAGCCGCTTTTTTGTTTTGTTTTGTTTAGCAGCAAATCATTTATGGCACTAATTCTGCATTCAGCTAAATATGAAGATGGAAAATAGTTGAGTTCTCATGCACATTTGGTTGTATTTGAATATTTGATTTCGGTTTTCTCACAAAGCCATGCCATTGCTTCTTGTATATTAAATAAAGTTTTAATTGAGTCATCATTTTGCAATTCTGCGAGTTCTTCTTGAAACTGCATATTTGAAATATCAGACAAATCCACTAATATTGGCTGCATCATCCAAGTTGGGAAATAAGTTTGTTTCAAATCAGAAAATCTTTCTTTAAAATCATCCGATAAAATTTTCAGATGATCGACAATAACATATATAACGGTATCAGTCACTTCACAATTTTGGAGCCAATGACACTTTTCATTTCAAAATTTTTGTTTTAAATATATGTCTGACATAATTCAATAAAGGTAATGAAACCAAATATCTTCGCTTTTGCGTCAACAAGAGTTTTATTTGTTCCTTGAAACTGTTTATTTAATATATTCAGTTTTTCAAAGATATCGGCTAAATAATTCACAAATGCCTTACCATCGACCGTTCATAGATTTTTTAAATTTCAGGTTTGTCACTTAAAAAATCACTAAGAGTATGAAATAGTTCCACAAATCTTTTCAAGCAGTTCCCTTTCGACAGCTATCTTACTTCAGTGTGAAGCAAAGTCTCACATGGTCTTCATTTTGTGCTTCACAAAATAACTTGAAGAGACGATCACATTTGGCACTAACATTAAAAGCATTAATACAATTTATAACTAAATGTAGTGCTTCATTTAGAACAGGCGAAATGTTTTTAATTGCCAGGTTTTCCCTGTGACTAACACAATGCACAAGAAGCATGTATGGATTCTCATCTTTCATCAATTTTAAGCAACCATTGTCTTCCCCATCATATTATGAGCACAATCTGCAGCACAAGATGTTATATTTTTCATTGGTATATTATTATATAGAACCTGTTTTGCTGTATGGCTGTGAATCTTGGAATATAAATGATCAAATTAGGAAGAGATTGGAAACAACAGATGTGGTTCCTTAGACTAATGTTGCAAATTCCTTGGACTGCCAAAGTAACTAACGACGAATGCCTTAAAGAGGCTGGCGAAACTAGAACATTATATACAACAATAAGAAAGAGACAAACAGTTTTCTTGGTCATGTAATGAGAAGAGAGGTGCTGAAGAACATCGTGATAACTGGAAAGATCGAGGGGAAGAGAGGCGGAGGCAGACCACGAGAAATGATGCTGGATGGATTGCGACGGTGGCACGGAGGAATATCAACGACAGAATTGATCCTGAAAACCAAGGACAGAGATCTGTGGAGAGTCATGAACGCCTACGCCAGTCGGCACGGCACTTGATGATGATGATATTATTGACATCTTAGTAATTGTTTAGCTTACTATATATATCTTTGGAATCTTACTGCAAATCACTGCAGAAACTGAGATCCCGGCACTAAGGATTTCATTCAGAACAAATAGCGCGAAATGCTTAGTGCCGACCCAGTATAACCAGTAGTTCATCTCTAACGTCTAACAATGAAATCACGGCTACTAACAGAAGTTACTTATACTGGACGTTTACCCAGTTCGAGTAGCGACTGAGAGTCGCCATACGGTTAAATTAAACTCTGGACGAGTCCATTTTCGAATTTCCCCCATAACAATCGAATTGCCCCCCTGTGGGGCGTGGGCCCCATGTTGGGAAACACTGCACTAGAGGTTATCAGGAGTGGGCAAGATACACTCACTTTACAGATCCACCAGCTAATAGAGCTATGCTGGCGAGAAGGACAAGTCCCCAAGGATTTCAAAGATTCAAACATCATAACACTGTACAAGAACAAGGGCGATCAGAGCGACTGTAACAACTATAGGGGTATCTCACTTCTGTGTATTGTTGGAAAAGTATTTGCCAGAATTGTTCTGTGCAGACTTCAAGTCCTGGGAGATCAAATCTACCTCGAATCACAGTGTGGCTTTCGACAGAACCGGTCTACCACTGATATGATATTCTCATTGCGACAAATACAAGAAAAATGCCGTGAACAGAATCAGGAACTGTTTATTGCCTTCATCGACCTCACAAAAGCATTTGATTTGGTCAGTCGTGAGGGTTTGTTCAAGGCAATAAAGAAGATTGGCTGTCCACCAACTCTTCTGTCCATTGTGTAATCGTCCCACACAGGCATGAAAGGTATAATCAAGTTTGATGGTGCAACTTCAGAAGAGTTTGAAATCAAGACTGGAGTTAAGCAAGGCTGTGTACTAGCTCTCACTGTCTTTGGAATATACTTTTCACTTCTACTGAAATACGCCTTTCGTGATCAGGATGGTGGTATATACATTCACTCACGCTCAGATGGCGGCCTCTAAAATGCTCAGAGATTGAAGGCCAAGACCAAAATTAGGAGGGTACTGATCAGAGAGTTGCCTTTTGCAGATGCTGCTGCAATTATGACCCACTCTAAGGAAGAGCTACAACGACTACTATCTGCATTCTCCAATTCTTGTTCTGAATTTGGTGTAACAATTAACAAAAAAGAAGACACAGATTGTGTCACAAGGTGCACATGGGGTACCATCAATCTTTATTGACGGCACCGAACTAGAGATAGTAGACCATTTTACGCATCTAGGATAAGAGGTAAATAGCAAATTATCCTTAGATCGGGAAATCAGCATCAGGATTGGTAAGGCAGCTTACTGCCAAAACAAAAGTCCTTGTCTATCAAGCCTGTGTCCTTAGTACTCTTCTTTATGGCAGTGAAGCCTGGACAACTTACTCACACCAAGAGAAACGTTTAAACACACGTGGTGTCTGCGAAGAATACTTGGTATTAACTGGCAAGACAAGATCACAAATACTGAAGTATTGAAAAAGTGAGGTTGTGTAACGGTGTATTCCATGCTCAGTCTTCGTAGACTTAGATGGATAGGTCACGTTAGGAAGATGGATGATGGTAGAATACAAAGGACATCTTTTTTTAGTGAATTACAGGTGGGTAAGAGATCTCAGGGTCGGCCGCTACTATGATACAAAGATGTGTGTACGCGGGACATAATTGATACAGGCATTGATAATGCACATTGGGAGCAAGTCGCCGATGAACGTGTTGCACGGAGGACAAATAATCAGAAATGGAATAAAGTCAAAGGAGAAAATTATTGCAGATAAGTCACACATCGAGCATGTGAGACGTAAGATGGTGCATGATGGTGAAAATGACCATGTGTTCACATGCTCCACTGTGGACGAACATTTACAGCGCGAATTGGCCTTAGCAGTCACATTCGCCACCGCCATGGGTTGTAGTTATTAAGCCTTTATTGAAGCACAATGTAACAAACTATCGTCTGTCAAGACGGCAATGTGCCAATGTAAGAGGGAGAAGCAATGGCAAACTACCTTCTTTACAGATGATTAGAGAATTGCAACATTCAAAGTAATTATGGAGAAAAGACTGGTTTATTTAAGCGCAGTTCTTAATAGGACAAGCCACTAGATGATAGTACTGATTCTTCACAAAATACAACAAGAAAAACCAGAGCGACTTGTGAGGGGTATCATGTCTGCAAAAACCAATGTCCGTAAGAACCAAATCCGCAATATCATGTGTTTGATAGAGCAGTGTGGAACAAAAGCTTTCAACTTGAGACGAATGAAAACAAAAATAACGAGACACAGCGAAACAAAATCTGTCTTCTTTCTTTTACTTTATTCTGTGGAATTTTCTTCCGCATTTTCACAACCCCATAAAATTCCGACCGGGAATAGCCAGTGAATAATAAATGTGAAATAGGGGCGGTTTAATATCAAACCTTCTGGCCTAGAGAGACAACAGTGGAAGATAAACTCTATGCGCCGCTGAGTGAACTAAAAAAGACAGTCAAATTCATACAAGAGACAACATTGCAGTTATAGACATATTTCAAGCGAACGAAAGAAGAAGAAGAATATCGAGCATACAATATTGAACATGGGGTGCTCACACGGGGTGAGGGAGACCTAGCGCCCAGTGCCGGGTCTTTCGGTGGTGGGAGGGGATTAACAGCATTAAACACGGGCAAACGTACGTACATACAGGAGAAATATAATAGAAATCAAGAAGAGAATATGACAAGCATCAATATAAAATGTGGCTGCTAATCTGAGACAATTGGTCATCAAGCAAAAATGTGATTGTATAAAATGCTGGAAATATCCTGGTCAGAGAAAATGAATAATCTACATGTTGTGAAGGGGGATAAAAACACAGACAGCTTATCATAAACAACAGAAAGAAATAGCTGTCATTTGTTGTCGAGTTTTAAGCTGATAAAAAAAGAACATATGGTTTTTAAAAAAAACATGAAAGATTTAAGGAAAGAGAGCTAGAGGAAGTCATCGAGTGAACATTTTTCACAATCTATCAACATTGCATGAACAACTTAAATCACACGAATTGACACAATTTGTTGGAGATCACGAGTTATGTAAAGCATGATCGCATACATCAGTTGACTCTGTGCCTTATGATGGTAAATAATGACGATGTTTACAGTTGTGAGGTAGGACAGCTATTCCTTATAGCGTCAGCCGCACAATCATACTATGTGGGAGTGTCGGGTATGAAGACTAATAAACTCAAACTATGACTATAGCGAGGAGAGTACTATCACATAGATACTGACACAGTGAAAGCGGAGTCCCATGGCAGCGGTCGCAGCAGTTCAGTTTTATGGAACCAACGTAGAGCGGCCGACAGCTGCAGAGTAATAGGTAAAACACAGTCTTTCAGAACTTTTATCAATCAAGCAAGCAACCATTCAACCAGTCAAAAAGCCCACGAACCATCCAGCTAACCAACCAACGAAACAACCAACCAAACAACCAGCCAACCAATCAACCAATCAACCAACGAACCAACCAACCAGCCAGCAAGCCAACGAATCAACCAACCAGCCAGCTAACCAAACAACCAACCAACCAATAACCAAACAACAAACTAACCAGCCAGCCAGCGAACCAATCAACAAACCAACCAGCCAGCTATCAAACCAGCCTACGAACCAGCAACATGTCAGATAAACTAACCCGCCAACCAGTCAGGTTACCAACCAACTAACCAACTCATCCAACCAACTAACCAACCAACCCAATCAACCCAATCAACCCAGCCAGCCAAACAGTCAACCAATCAACCGATCAACCAACCAACAAACCAACCAATCAACCAACGAACCGACCAACCCAATCAACCCAACAAACCCAACCAGCCAAACAGCCAAACAGTCAACCAATCAATCAATCAACCAACCAACCAACCAAAAAACCAACCAACCAACGGACCAAACAAATTAACACAACCAACCAACCAGCCTGCCAAACAGCCAGCCAGCCAACTAAGCAACCAACCAACCAACCAACCATCCAAACTACCAACCATCAACCAACTAACCTACCAACCAACCAATAAACCAACTAACCTACCAACCAACCAACCAATAAACCTACCGACAAACCAACCAACTAACCAACCAACCAATCAACCAACCAAAACAACCAATCCAACTAACCCGCCAACCAATCAACCAGCTAACCTGCCAACCAACCAACCAACCAACCAACCAACCAAACAACTAACCAACCAGCTAACTTAACCAACCAACCAACCAACCAACCAACCAACCAAGCATTCTATCAACCCAATCAACCAGCCAGCCAATCAACCAACCAGCCTAACAAAACTACCAACCAGCCAGCGAGCCAGCCAACCAACCGACCAAATCAACCAAACAACCCAACCAACCAGCTAAATGACCAACCAACAAACTAACTAACCAACCCAACCAATCAGCCAACCAACCAACTAACCAACCAACCAAACCAACCAATCAATCAACAAACCAATCAACCAACCAACCAATCAACCAACCAATCCAACCAGCCAACCAACCCAACCAATCAGCCAACCAACCAGCTAACCAACCAACCAACCCAACCAATAAATCAACAAACCAATCAACCAACCAACCAACCAACCAACCCAACCAGCCAGCCAACCAAACCAACCAATCATTCAACAAACCAATAAACCAACCAACCAATCAACCAACAAATCGAACCACCCAACCAACCAACCAACCCAACCAACCAGCCAACCAAACCAGCCAGCCAAACAACTAACCAACCAAACCAACCAACCAACCCAACCATACAACAAACCAACCAACGAGCCAACCCAACCAACCAACCAACCATCCCAATCAACCAGCTAGCCAACCAACCAGCCAACAAACCTCCAACAGCCAACCAGCCAACCAACCACCGACCAAACCAACCAATCAACCAACCAACCAATCAACCAACCAGCACAACCACCAACCAACCAGCCAGCCAACCACCAACCAACCCCACCCAACCAACAACCAAATCCAACCAGCGAAGCAACTCACAACACCAAACGCCAAACAACCAACCCAACAACCAATCAGCCAACCAACCAACCAACCAAACCAACCAACAAAACCAACCACACAAAAACCAACCAACCAACCAACTAGCCAGCCAGCCAGCCAACCAGCCAGCCAACCAGCCCACCAACTAATCATCCAACCAACCAACCAGCCAATCAACCAACCAATCAACCAACCATCCAGTCAGCCAACCAACCAACCCAAACCAAACCAACCAACCAACCAATCCGCCAACCAACCAAACAGCGAACCAACCAACCAACCAACAAACAAACCAACTAACTAGCCACCCAACCAACTAGCCAATAACCAACCAACCAACAACAGCCAGACAAGCCAGCCAACCAAATCAAACCAATCAACCAAATCAAACCAATCAAAACCAAAGCAACCAAATCAACCAAATCAACCAACCATCCAAACCAACATCCAACCAACCAACCAACCCATCAACCAACTATTTAGCCAACCTTCCAGCCAACCAACCAACTAGCCAAACCAACCAACCAACCAGCCATCCAAAAAAACTCACCAACCAGTCCACGAACCAACTAACTAACCAACCAAAGCAAACCAATCAGCCAGACAGCAAACCAGCCAGTCCACGAATCAGCTAACCAACAAACCAATAAATCAACCATCCATCCAACCAACTAACTAGTCAGCCAACCAAGGAACCAAATCAAGTAACTAGCCAGCCAGCCAACCAACCAACGAACCAACCAGCTAGCCAGCTAATCAACAACAAACCAACCTGCCAGACAACCAACCAACTAAATAACTTTCCAACTAATCAACCAGCCAGCTAGCTAGCAAATAAGCCAGTCAACCAAACTTGCCATCCAACCAACCCAAACAGCCAACCAGTCAGCAAAACAATCAACCAACCCAAGCAACCAAACCAAGCAACCAACTAACCATGCCCACCAATGGAACGCTGTCTCTAATCATTCGCCCTCTTGCTCAATACTTCCAGCTTGGCCAGCATGAGGCACGGAACGTGTTCGTCATTGAAAATGTGGGATATACAATTGTTGATAAACCTTAATTTCCCTGTCTTGTCTTGTCTGTCAACTTAACGAGCAGTTTGTAATGTGTGATCTTTGAGGGTGTCATAATTGGGAAGAGAAAGAAATAGGAATAGATTTTGCTTGCGGTAAGAAGAAGAAGCAGAAGAGGACGTAGAAGAATGGAATTGAGAGAAAGAGGAGAAAACATAGGAAGACGAAGACGAAGGAAATTAGGTAAAGAAGAGGAAGAAGAAAAAGACCACGATTGATGATGAAGAAGAAGTGGAAGAAGAGGAGGAAGAAACATAAGCTGTGGAGGAAGCAGTAGTAGTAGTAGCAGAACAGTAACAATGTTAATACTATTAAGCGAATCAAACATATATCCACCGGGAAGGCATGTGAAAGTCTAGCCACTACGTTGTTTGTCCATCAATAATAATGATGACCATTCAGTTCATCCAGTGGGGTTGAAAGTATGGAGCCGTGAGTTCTAAGAAGGGTGATAAGACCTATTTTGTCTCGAAATGTTCTTTGACAATGTGGGCAAAGAATGCTTGACGTTCCAGGTGGAGGATCTCCTGCAGTGGGTTTTCTGTCCAGCTGTTCTTCACAGCTCTCGCAGTGCTGGTTGCTTCACAAGTAACTACACCCTTTTGTAATGATGTACGCCCCGAATTACAGCCTTTAGCAGCAGTCTCCCAGGTGTCAAGATGAATTCCAAAAAGCTTTCAGTGAAATTGTCAGTGTGTTTAAAGCGTTTCCTCTGGCCGCCTTGGGAGCGTTTACCACAACGCAGATCGTCGTAAAAACATTGTTTAGGGAGCCTGTGATCTGACATACGAGTTAAGTGACCAGCCCAGCGAGTCTGCATTTTCATTAGTATAACATGGATACTGGGCATGGATGCTTTTTCTAGGACTACAGTATCTGGGATCTTGTCTTGCCATTTAATCTTAAATATAAAAATAGCTTCCTAAGGCAGACTGTGTAGCAGTGGTTTAATTTCCTAGCTTGTTTGCTGATAAACAGTCCATGTTCACAAGCATATAGCAGTGTGGGACTATCCACTATACTACCGCTGTTACAGATGAATAAGAGGAAGAAAAAGGGGAGCGAACGAACGAACGGAACGAACGACACGAACAAACTTTATTTTAAAAGGGTAACAAATTGGGCACGCAGGCCCGTCTTAAATTCGGCCCTTTCGATCACTCATCTTTCATTCATCAAATGTGCATGTTACATCTACATAGGGAAAAAAAAAGCATTGTCAAATGGATTTTGTAAGCATAAACAATGCATATCACGCATGGTACATTCACATGGGGGGGGGGGGGGGGGGGGGGACATTGTCAAATGAAAGTTGTAAACATAAACAGTGCATATTGCAATGTTGTGAGGACACATCCCCTCATCCACCCTCACACCCCGCAGCCACCCACACATCCCTCAGCCACCCACACATCCCCCACCACCACACCCACCCACCCACACATACCTCCACGCACTCACACAGACTCAGGCAAACATACATGCCGCCACCCACCCACTGATCCCCCACCCACACACATTTCCCCACCCACACATACATCCCCCACCCATCCCATAACCGACACGCACACACCCACCCACATATTCTCCACCACCCACCCACACACCCGCAACCACCCAGCAAAACACACATCACAAAACCACACACACATACCCCCGTCAACCCACACATCCCGCACCTATCCACACATACATCCCGCACCCTCACAATTTTCCCCACCCACCCACACACACATCAGCCAACCTACACCCACTCACCCACCCAATATCCGCCACCTCTCAACTACACATCCCCCACCTATACACACATCCCCACCCACAAACACATCTCCCCACCTGCCCACACATATCCCCCACCCATAAACACCCAAAAACACACACCTCCCACCCACACACACCCCACCACCCACATATACCCCACCCACACACATCCGCCGCTCACACACATCTTCCCACAAACACACACATCCCCCAACCATACACTCATCTCTCACACACATCCACCCACTCACGTACTCATCCATCAACCACTCACACCCACACATCACCCACCCGCCCATCAACACATGCATCTCTCATCTACCCTCCCACCCACACACACCCCAACCACCCAGCCAAACACACATCCCCCATCCTCACATACATCCATCATCCACCTGCACATCCCACACCTCCCCCACCTCTCACACATCTCCCCTCCCACACAAAACTCCACCCATAAACACATTCCCCCACACACACATCTCCCCACATGCATTCCTCATACACATCCCCGCCCACACATCTCTCACCCACTCACACATCTCCCCACCCACCCACACATCCCCCACCTACAAACATCCTCACCACCCACACATACATCCTTCCACCCACTCACACTTACCCCATCCACACTCACACACTCCCACCCACACAGACATATCCCATTCACAGACACCACCACCTTCATCCCCCACACCTATTACACACCCATCCCCCAACCCACACAATCTGCTACACACCCATTCACCCACCCAAATACAAATTTCCTACCCACACCCCCAACCCACCAACACCCACATACTTCCAATAATCCTCCCAAATCTCTCTCCCCCCCCCCCCCCCACACACACCACATCCCTCACACACACACATACATCCTCCACCGACTAACATCCCTTCACCCATCCACACATCACCCATCACCCATACACACCCCCCAATACAACCCTCCACACATACATTGTCCACACCCCCACACACTCCCTCACATACAAGAATAAAATAGGAGGAAAAGAAGAAATAAAAGAGTAGGAGGAAGAAGAATAAGTAGTAGGAGGATGAGAATAATAACGATGATCATACTAGTCAGCGGATGGATCCCGGTCCATCGGGCGAGCAGGCGAGTTTCTTGCTGTGTGACAGTGAGAAAAGAAGAGGAAGAAGAGAGAGGAGGGAGGGAGGAGAGAGAGAAGAGAAAGAAAGGAATGATGGGGGAAAATGATATAAATAGTGTGAAGCCTAAAAGTTCGTTCCTCAGTCGAACTCTGCCTACTACACACTACCTTTGATAGTAAAGAAAGAGGGAGAACAAGGGAGAAGGAGAAAAAGAGGACGAGAGTGAGGGATACGACAGATGTAGGTTCGTGTCTCCGCGTGAGAACAATAGTTAATTACTATTGCACCATCAATGTCTCGTGGTGTATGTTATAAGGTTATAGAAGAGATGTACAGCCTCACAGGTCTCTAAGCTACTCTACTTATATTACTTCAGACTGACAAGTCAAAATAAAAGGCAACTCAAACATATATTTAATTCGTTCTGAACAGTAACAGAGTGACAATCTACAACATAATCGCATAGAGTAATCAGTACATGCATTGCAGACACATAATGCATATTGATCTGTAATAATACGATGCTGCATTACCTCACAAGGAGAGATAGATAGTGTAACAGCCTATGCAACTGGATGTTAGGGGAGTGCCACTTATGATCAACTATTAACCGCATGAAGCAAAAGACTAAAGCTAGGAATTACACCGGCCTTTGTTTCGTAAAATATCTTTCCGTAGGCTTATTAGTGGTCCATGTATTTAGCCCAAATACCCATTGATCCAAAGATTGATCCATCAATCCATATACCCAGGGATTATTTTGTTCAGATGAACATCTGTTTAGTCAAGTATGCCCGGTATGCTTGGGCAACTCCATTTTACCCAGGCAATGCCTGAAACATTATAAAACAATACCCGTGAGTGTTATGTCAAAATAAACTTTAGTCTTTCACTACCTACAAAGTCCTTAACAATTATCGCTTCTTTATCTATACTAGTATTAGTATATCTTAGCCACAGCATAAATTAAGAACCTTATTGTGAACACAGTAATCTATCGCCTACATATGTTTAATTAATATTATTATCGCCTATTTCCCGACGCGGCGCCTACAGCCAACATAACCCTAAAAGTATTTAAACATTTACCCGAGATTTGAACTCGCTGCCTGTACCGCGCCAGACCAACTTAACTACACAACAGCAGAAGTGTGACTCCTTTCACCTATGTCCAGCGAACTAAAGACAACATTCCTTCCTGTGTCCGTCCCGTCCCCGGCCGACGATCTCACCTATTGTCTGGTTGACCTAGTGATCGCTAGTGCTTGCTATCTTCTTCTGCCGTCTGCTGTGTTTGGTCGCTGTGTTTATATCCTTGCAATACTGCCATCTCTGCGTATTTACATGCATTGCGCCCGCCTAGTTCTCATTAATCTTTTAGTCTATTTACTTAATTTACCTGCACATATATAGTTTATCCACACTCTGCTTATCTAACCGATTAATTTGACTCCAATCACTCTATTTCGGCCATTTAAATATACGTCATATGCAGGACGTCGCATTCAGTCCTGATCCTTTGCCGGTCGTTCATGATTTACGCGGTAAGTTCACCTACGGTAGTTTGCTACAGCTCTCTAAACTAAGATACCTGATTATAATATACAATTAAACTAATTAGGTCTAAGTCTTATGTCAACTTACATTCAACTTCTGCCGTCCCGTTGATCATCTGGGTTCCCATATTTGAAATACGATTGCTCTCTTCAACCTCGTTTGCCGTGGATTCCACCAGGCACTTTCCAATCATGTTTGCCATTAGCCTCCTGTGTGATTCCGATTGACCTTAGTCTCCTGTGTGATTCCGATCGCAGTCTGGCTAGTGGTTGTCCTATCTGACGTTAGCCATCATCTGCAACTACTGAGTGCTCTTCTTTAGCCAACAGTCCTTCTCAAATGGCTTGCACGCCATTTGTGATCCTCGGAATTTGCGTTCCACTCCATCAGATTTATCTATCTGAATAAATGGTTCACAGATCTTGACCATCCTACTTTACTTCGGCAGTCCAGACGAAACCGTGATATATGCATCCTTTCCGTCTTTAATACTGCCTCTCCATCTTCCTGGACACTAAACAGCCTGGTATATAGACATCACCATTACTGAAGTTCCCAACTCACACTTTATCCTGGCTGGGCGATAGCCCAGCCCCCGGCCCTGTTGCTACCGCACTCTTGCTCGTTCCACCTCTCTAAACTGACTGGATCCAACGTATATATCACCTCTTGAGTTGGCGCCTTTCTCGAATCACGTGACCAGGCTTCTCTCACCTCGTGAAAGACTACCCAATCAGTACCTCACGTACTCTGCTTAATTTGCATACTACCATCATATCATTAACCAAATCTACATTGTCTCTGAATTCATGGTCCTGAGTTTCATGTACTTTCCCGCCACCATAAATTGGAGTATAGCGTTCTCTTCTGACAGCCAAGGTCCTTCCAATGCCGCCTTGTACCCATAAATTATGCTGCCTCCAAAGTTCACCATTGTCCCTCTGACAGCTTGAACCCAAAGTGTACATACATTTGGCACTCCTCTCCCTGAGAAACTGCTAGTCAACAATAGAGGATGGCCTTGCCGCTATTCGGTCATGCACTCCTGCTCAACCTATGACTATTTTAAAAACAATCCGGGCCCTTGACCTTTTGGTTTAAAAAATATTCAATTTTATATTCTCCCCGGTAAACTTGAAAAGGCGGTATGTGAAAACCAATTTCCAATCTGTCTCACCACAATGCTGCTACCATAATACTCAGAAAGAAAAGTTGAACGCGTAGACGAAGAAGCGGGAATGGGGCAAGCAAGATGTCTGTAGATGTTTCTAGAATTAAAGATCGAAAGAGGATCGAAAGAGGAAGTTATGATTAGAATACAACTCTTAAACGTCATGCTTGCGTCCTCATTGTTTAGCAATATGAAAGGAGATAGGATGCCCCCCCCCCCCCCCCCACACACACACACAATAAGCATACGCATATTGGCTCAGATTTACCTTCAGACAAACAGAGGCAGACAGACAGGCGACAGGCCGACAGACAGACAGACAGACAGACAGACAGATAGACAGACAGACAGACAGACAGACAGACAGACACACAGACGCAGATAGACAGACAGGCAGACAGACAGACAGACAGACAGACAGACAGACAGACAGACAGACAGACAGGAAAGAAATATTTTATATCTGCGCTCACACATGACAACGCACACATCAAAATCTGGGAGTCTCCGCAGCGAAGTGGTCAAGTCGTCTGAATCGGGTTCTAAAGGTTGTTGATTCGATTCCGGCGCGTCCTTCGGTTCACGAAAACACTTTGTCGGAGACTCCTGAGGGTCGTCGCTGTAGCTACGGAGTTTGTGCTTTGTGTGACGCCTTCCAAGCTGCGGAAAGAGACTGAGTCAAATGGGATAATAACCCGGTGCAATGAAGTCGAACCTGTCGACTTTTAAAGCGGCGAAATTAAATCCCATGTAGCACATCGGTCTCACAAAGTCCATATGCTGTGTGCATGCAGTAGACAGTGAAAACTGTCAACTGTACATGCATACAGGAGATCACACTCCTCACAAGTAGTAGCTTATGTACCAATGGCACCTCAAATTAGAAGCAGCTCCTAGAAGATGACGTCATATTTACTATATGAAGAGTGCGGCTCCAACGTGGTAACGTCACGAAGCGACTCCTACGGTGATTTTTATAAAAATTTGGCTGGTGTTTTCTTGGTTACTTCCGGTACTTCCGTTTTTAGTTTGGTTTACTACCTCCGGTCCATGGGTGTCCCCACCCCTACCCCGATCGGGCCCGACCGAACCCGGGACCGCTCGAAGACAGCGAGTTAAGCAGGCTGTGGAATACTTATATGGATAAGTAGATCAATTATGCACCGGCACCAGGATTCGAGTCCCAGTGTGTGTGTGTGTGTGTGTATGTGTGTGTGTGTGTACGGGAAGGCCATTGTGAGGGGCGCGAGGGAATGGACCCTACCCCAAATATTAGCCTTTGCCCCCCAGAGGGAGGCCACCAAAATTCACACCGAAATGCGAATAATGGTGCCAATGGGGCCGTTGGCTAAACCAAGGGCAGTATTGGGCAATACTACACTTTAATCTGAGCCAAGAGATGAAAAAGATTTGACCAAATGAGACGGAACTCTCGTTACAACTTTATTAAATAGTCTGAAGCCAGATTATGCTACATAAATACTAGCAATAATGTAATACATCATAAACATAAACGTAATACATATAGAAAGTGATTAATTCTAGAGAAAATAACATTAAATACCAGCCTCGCAAAACCAGACCACTGTCTCACTGGATAAATCAGGGTAAATATGGTGCTGCTTCCGTCGCATGTGTAATAGCTACATACAGACTACTAGCTCACTGGTAAAGCCGGCCAAGCTGGCGTCGCATCCGATAACACGTGTAATGGCAAACCAGACTACGTGCTCACTGGCTAAGTCGATCAAAGATGGCGCTGCAATCCGGTACATATGGCTAATGGTCACATCCATTCAAATATGGCGATGCTTCTGGTCGCATGTGTAATTACTACAACCAGACCACATGCTCATTAGCTACAAGTGGTCAAAGATGGCGTCGCATCCGATCACACGTCGTAATCGCAAAACCAGACGACGTGCTCACCGGCTAAAGCAACCACGTGCTCACTGGCTAAAGCCGATTAAAGTTGGCGATGCATCTGGTCACGTGTCTAATGGGAAACAACAAAAACACGTGGCGAATGATTCAGCTTGTCAAATATGGCCAACCTACATGGAACATTCAAATTGGAAACAATAAAGATAAATTTAATTGTTAATATTTGTACAATTTTATTGTTAAAATTTTAAGTTTTTCATTCAATGCTAGTAACTTATTGCATCAGATACTTTTAATTTTTTGAAATACAGCTGTTGTTTACATAGGGGACAGACGATTATCTCTAGTAGGTTGGAGATTTGCTCAGTCAGCAGAAAACCGGTTGTGGTGTGATCAAAGAAAATGTTAGTGTTATTGGTATGAAACGGTGAAAGTCGATTAAGATGAGGTAGATCGTAGTCATGTGAAATATGTGCGGATGTGAAATGACAACGTGAGATATTTTTTTCCCCATTTAGTTAAGAAATGTTCCTACTTTTTATAAGTTTGTTTGGGATATTTGAAAGTTTAGTCGAGATATTTCTGTATTTGGCTAACGTTGTTTCCCCTTTGGTCAACATATTTTTCTACTTTTATAAGTTTGGCTTCGATATATTTAAGTTTGGTTGAAATGTGGCCAAAGTTTTTCACAGTTGGTTAACAAAATTTCCTACTTTTTTTAAGTTTGGTTGAAATTTGCCAAGCGTTTCTCATTTGGTTAACAGATTTTCGTAATTTTCATAAGTTTGGCTGAGCTTTTCATATCTTTGGTTGTAATTTAGCTAAGATATTTCACTTTGGTTAACAAAGTGTCCTACCTTTTATACGTTTGTTTGAAATTTGGCCACACTTTTCACATTTGGTTAACAAAGTTTCCTTTTTTTTCTCTTCAAAGTTTGGTTGAAATTTGGCCAAACATTTCACATTTTGGTTAACAAAATTTCCTGCTTTTCATAAGTTTGACTCAGATTTTTATATGTTTGGTTGAAATGTGGCCAAATATTTCACTTTTGGTTAATAATTTTCCTACTTTTCAAAGTTTGGTTGAAATGTGGCCAAACCTTTCACATTTGGTTAACAAAGTTTCCTATATTTTATGAGTGTGGTTGAACTTTGGCCAAACTGTTAACATTTTGGTTAACAAATTTTCCCTTTATTTTTTTATAAGTTTGGTTGAAATGTGGCCAAATTTTTTCACAGTTTGGTTGAAATTTAGCTAAGATTTTCCCTTTGGTTAAAAAAGTGTCCTCCTTTTTGTATGTTTGGTTGAAATTTGGCCAAACTTTTCACATTTGATTTACAAAGTTTCCACTTTTTATAAGTTTGGTTTAAATGTAGAAAAAATTTTTCACTTTGTTTAAAAAGTATCCTACTTTTTATAAGATTGGTTGAAATTTGGCCAAATTGTTCACTTTTTGGTTAACACATTTTCCTACTTTTTTAAAAAAAAGTTTAGTTGAAATATTTCAGACTTTGGTCAACAGTTGTTCTACTTTGGTTAACTCATTTCCTTAGTTTTCTTGAAATATTTCTTGAAATTCTAGTCATTTGTATCATTCTCTCATCACATGACAACTATGTATACCGTAAACACTAAAATGAGAAAATCAACAATCAAAATGCAGATATAAATAAACCTGTTTATTTACAGTATTTCAGTACATTTTACAAGAATAAAAAAAGCATAATGTCATTATACGAAATGGATGATGCAATATGAGCTGGTATACATAGTATGATCACAACATTTTATTTTCACATACTGAGCTATACACATTGTATGTTGTTTCTGGATTTCTTCACACCATTGTCTGATAGGTTGGATTTTCCGGCGGGTAGTTTGGTATGTATCTGTCATTTTGGCGTGTTGTCATAAGACAAGTCACCTGATTGGTGGGCTGACATCTGAGTGTCCGGCACATCGAACAGCTGGGTGTCAGACACATAATAATCTGGTTATTGGGCTCATCACACATCTGGTTGCTGGAGTCATCACACATCTGACTGTAGCTGGGTTGTAAACCAGCCGTATAGTATGCATCTTATTGGTGGCTTCGGTTAGTACCCTGTTTGACTTTAGCACTGACTTGATCGTTTCAGACTTGATTGCTTCGGTTGGTGTCTTGTTGCACATCAAACATCTTGGTATTTGGCTTATCACACATCTGGTTGCTGGGATCATCACACATCTGATTGTAGCTGGGTTGAAAAGTGGCAGTATAGTATGCATCTACTTGGTGGTTTAGTTTAGTTCCCTATTTGACTTGAGCACTGCCTTGAATGTTTTGGACTTGATTGCTTTGGTTAGTGCCCTAATTGACATGAGCACTGACTTTATTGTTTTGGTTACTGACTTTCTTGCTTCTGTGTTTGACTTCGTTATTGACTTGGCTAACTTGATTAAGTCTGTCAACGTAAGCTAAGATCTAGCGCTGCATATCGATCATCTGATCATATTCTTGACGAGTAAGTGTCATTCCCATCTTAAGAGGAAATGTTTTGTCGGATTCACCCAAGAATCTACGGATGTGTAACGTGCTCGTTCCTCTGTAGGATGAGACAAACACGGACTTATCACCAGCGCCTACTGGTCTAATAGCCTCACCACTACGAGTCATGTAGACCCAGTTAGCAGGTAAGTCTTGAGGTCTGTAGTCATCTTCGGATCACAATGCTTGACCGTTACCAGCCCGGGTGTATATAATAGTTTTTGAGACAGTTTCTTAGGTCAGTCGGCTCAGATTACCGACTTAGATGACGCGGCTGTCCGTATGTAGCAACTAAGCGCCCTACTACCTGCTCGTTGACCCGTTGTATGTTTGAGCTGGGTTGGAGAATACGGATCGTGCTCGCCCTATGACCTCTCACCATGATGAGATAGATAGCGTAGAGGGTACAGTGTTACTTGCGTTGTATTCACTGTGAGTTACAGTTTGTCCTCACACCCCATGTAGTTTTCTTCGTATTGAGGACTGCTCATCTATTGAAGACATGACTGTAAGTATATTACAAAAAATGTTTGCATATCCTTTACATGACATTGCTGTCAACGTCAGCACCTTTCAGCTGGTTGTTGATTTTTTGGCAAGATTATGCTCAGTAGTTTGTCATTGCTTTCTGAGCGACCGGGTCACATTCCCGTAAGTTTTAAAGACGCGATTCGAACCACTGCTGATTCTCACCGACGTCACGTTACTTACGAGAGTATACGCGATTAGGATAAAAGTCGCTAACCTCTAGGCCAGGGAAACCGGCAAATATATTATAACCATATTGTTTTATGTAGGTGTGATAATACTCTTCCTCTAGTGTGGATTGACTAAAGTTTAAGGATGTCGATGACAATGTTCCTCGACGCTGGGTGGAGATGGTTCCGGAGTATCCTGTTGGCGATATTTTGGGATGCATTCCTCAACTCTACCGAGGCTTAATATGATTATTTCCTCTTTGGTGAAGTTCTCTTGTAGTATATCCTGCAAAACTACCACCATCTCCATTATCACAAGAATGAATGAATGGATTCTTGGCTTCTTGATTGGGTGGGGCATTAAAACATGCCATGCAATAGCTGGATGGTTCCGCTCTTAGTATGATCCACAGTTCCTTAATAAGTCTTTCGCGCTCATCGGTATATAGAAAATATAGCTACGGCTCATCAGAATAAAGTACTATAACAGCGTTATAGACATACATATTATAAATAATAGCTATGTATATACCATGCACTCTGTGTTAAACAGCCCATATATTACTATCGATAATGGGTATGTAGACCCCGCAAGACACTTTCACCTTCCCTTACGAATACACACTACTATCTTTATTATTACGGTGCCACCATAGCGTTGTGTTCAAAGTTCAAATGCCAATTCTATTCCCAGCCTACCATACTATAGGAAAAATTACTTGTCCTCTTCAGTTATATGTGTATAGCACCATACATTCCCTGTATTATACTAGTATTGTTAGGTTAATCGTATGCCTACTTGGAGAAACAGAACAAAAATGTGAAAGATTTATCACTGAGCCAACTTAGCATTAGCGGCTTGCCACATATTGATGTTTTTGCTGCCCCACAGGGAATGGTACTTCAATAAGGCGAATTCTGACCGTGTTATACACGCTATTTGCTGACGTATAATGACTCAGCAGAATATTATGCACTGTCTGGTCATGTGACCGGATACAACCCCATCTTTGACCGCTTGAGTCATCAGCCAAGTCTTCAACATGTATCTTTATGCACGTCACTGGATGAATCACCAGTGTGCACGTGGTCTGGGTTTGCCATTACCACGTGTGATCGGATGCGACGCCATCTTTGACCACTTGTAGCCAGTGAGCATGTGGTCTGGTTGTAGTAATTACACTTGCGACCGGAAGCAGCGCCATATTTGAATGGATATTACCATTACCCATGTGTACTGGATGCATTTCTGATCGACTTTAGCCATTGAGTACGTGGTCTGGTTTTGCCATTAACACGTGTGATTGGATGCGCCGTCATCTGTAACCGGCTTTAACCAGTGAGCATGTAGTCTGGTTGTAGCTATTGCACATGCGACCTGAAGCAGTGCCATATTTGACCTGATTTATCCAGTGAGCACATGGTCTGGTTTTGCCGTTAACCACGTGTGATCGGCTGTATTCCTTAGATACGTGCCCCTGTGACTGTTACACCATCACACAACTCAAGGACGAACTTGTGTCTCTACCACTTCGCCATTGGTCTGTGACAGTGTTTAAGTCCCATCACCTACTTACAGTAATAACGCTATTATAATATATACTCGGTTACTTTACAATAAAGGGAAAAAAACCTTTTTGTTGTTTTTTTCTTAACCAAAAAAAAA
>JACEFZ010008057.1:0-23351 GCA_014155875.1 Cepaea nemoralis | reverse complement strand
CGAAACATTCGTGGAAGGCTTCTGATGATCGGAAGCCTCCTATTGTGCTTGCTCCACGGAAGAAACAATCCAACACAACACTTCGCACATACGTCAATTTCCAATTCCCACTATATCACCACTTTAGTTATTCTACTTCATAGCTATATCACCCATAACACCACGCCTAGCATCGAGCCCACCCTAGCGTTGACACCTTTCTATGGTGTCTAGATGGCTAAGCCTTGAAGTACACTTGTTCATTCAACAAGCCGCTGTCGTCATTTGCATGCGTCATGTTGGCATCCCGGTGTACTCGAAGCTTCCAATTCTTCTGTTGAAACACGACCGAATCCAGGCCTAATCCCAGCCAGTGCGTTCGTGCTGTGCAAAATCTTGACCTGATTACATCCTAATAAGTTTTCCGCGGGTGTGAAGCTCCAGTACCTACCTTGCTCACCTCACTGGTATGTGAGCTCGGAGAGGAGATGGAGAGCTCTGCGACAGTTCCCACAGAGATCATACTTTATACCGAGATGGGAGACAAGTCTCTACACCAACTTCACTCTGATAGATGCAAATGTCTAGGCACATGCATAACAGATGGAAGATGCAGCACTGAGATCAAGAACAAAGCAGGTCAAGAAACAATTGCATTCTATCAAATGAAGAACGTTTTGTTCAATAAGACATTGTACTTTAAAATTAGAAAAAGAGTTCTTGCTTGTTACATGGAACCAATTTTAACATACAGCTGCGAATCCTGGACAATTATTGTAGTAAACAGGTGAAAATATCCACAGAAGCCTTGAAGATGTGGTTTTATAGAGGAATGCTGAAAATTGGACAGCCAAAATGATCAATCAGGGCTTTTTAAGGGAAGCTGAGTTGCACAGACAACTTACCACAGACATTAGAAAGAGGCAGTCATAATATTTTGGCCACAATGGGAGAAGATAAAAACTGAAACATGTTGTGACAACCGGAAAGATTTGTGAGAAGAGAGATAGAGGAAGACAGCGTGAGACAATTCTTGACAGGCTTGTTTCATGGCACGGAAGGGCATCAACACCCGAATTGATCCATGCCGTCGGAGATCGCAATTTGTAGAGAGACATGATCGTCCATGCCAGCTATCAATGCACTGGATGATGATGATGATGATGATGATGATGATGATGATGATGATGATGATGATGATGATGATGATGATGATGCTTGCTTGCTTGCTTGTGTTCGTTGGCTTGAGCTCCAACGCGAAGTCCTGTATGTCGGATGAAGGCATCCTGTTGTCCAACATCAGTGTGATGTCATACAGGACCTGAGGTTTGCGTGAATATCCGTTGTCCCATGTCTGGCTTATTGGTGTGAAGACTGGTGGTTCCTCGCCGTACAGGCAGACACTCTCCGACTTCGGAGGAATCGGCGATCCTACTGACTTTAGCCAGAACCCCGAAGGGACCTGTTGCCCAGGACGCTCGACGAGGACGCGTCAATAGGTCTTGGCCATGATGATGATGATGATGATGATGATGATGATGATGATGATGATGATGATGATGATGATGATGAGATGCAATCCCATGTTAGGGTTTGGGTGACCTGAATCCTAATGCATAGGATTTACAAGTTAAAACCTACATCTTCACAACCAACGAACCAACCAACCAATCAACCAATCAACCAACCAACCATCTACTCATTCCCCCACCCAACTAACAAACCAACCTACCAACCAACTAACTAAACCAATCAACCAAATATATTACCTATTTTGTCCTCTCATTTCTACTTCTCCCCTTACCTAACTATGAGTGCCGATTATTACCTGTGCCTATAGGATTCAGTTTTTATATTGCCTAGTGTGTCCTCTAATTGAGGTCAATCCCAGTCCTAGTTGGCTGTTTGTGATTAACTAGGCAATCTTACGTTAATTAATTTGCTGTTTCTTGTTGAACTAGAAGTCAACAGTTCAGGCCAAACTGACCGAGGTATGGAAGGAATCCACTACGCCACAATCAGAAGAGCAAGTCTCTGCTCGTTTAAACTCTCGCCACCAACCTAATGGTTCCCTGAGTTGAGTGCGTGGTGTGCTAGTATATCTGTCCGTGGTGGTTGTAGCGTGAACTACATGTTCAGAAAAATGGCGACCGACCGGCCTCTGAACTAACTGGGTTGCCTTATGCAGTAATGTATGGCTGCTGGTTTTCTAGTAACTGCACTTCTATCGACGAAGAACTGTATTTTTCGTTTGTGTTGGCATTCTGGCAGCGGCATTATGTATAGTACACCTGTGCATGTGGTTGATTTGTCGAGACTCCTCTCTGTTCCACTTTTCACAAGGGGCAGTGAGGAGCATTTTGTGTGATATTCACTAGCACAGGAACGGAGCATAATAGGGATAACCTTTGCCGTGAAGTTGGAACCTCGACTAACCGACTAACTGACTAGCCACTAATCTCACTTTTTTCCTTTCCTGACTCTAAGTGGCAATCAGCATCTACCAATTTATATCTCTGTTGCCTATTCTCATGGTAAATTAAATTATGTATCCGTCCAGTAACATACGCTTGGAACGTAACATTTGCTGCTGGTAATACTTAGTTAGTTACAAGCGCTTTTAAAGGACGCTGCAATTAACCCCAACATATTTAGGCTGCTTCTTAAAAATTGTATAGGCCATTTGACAATTTTACTTTCACTAGTTTCCCATTGCTTCACAAATGACCTACTCTCATATCAAGATCAAAATCAACGCAAAGTGATATGCGGCCACATCACGTGCGCCTGACTTCGAGCCCGGTATGTCGGGATTGTGAAACAACGTTCAATACCCTTATATCTTAGACGTCGTCGACGGTAATAAGCACAGACTGGTATGTTTGTGACGTGTGTCCTGTGACTAAGAGATGCGAGAGTAAGGCTGGCTACCTCAGCACGTAGAACGTAGCTGCAGAACCCAGTCAGTTTAGTTTAGTTTAATTTAGTCGACGGATCAACATCACGGCACACGGGTGTAACCCATAAGTGCTCCGTTAGTTTAGTTTAGTCGACGGATCAACATCTCGGCACACGGGTGTAACCCATAAGTGCTCCGTTAGTTTAGTTTAGTCGACGGATCAACATCACGGCACAAGGGTGTAACCCATAAGTGCTCCGTTAGTTTAGTTTAGTCGACGGATCAACATCTCGGCACGCGGGTGTAACCCATAAGTGCTCCGTTAGTTTAGTTTAGTCGACGGATCAACATCTCGGCACGCAGGTGTAACCCATAAGTGCTCCGTTAGTTTAGTTTAGTCGACGGATCAACATCTCGGCACGCGGGTGTAACCCATAAGTGCTCCGTTAGTTTAGTTTAGTCGACGGATCAACATCTCGGCACAAGGGTGTAACCCATAAGAGCTCCGTTAGTTTAGTTTAGTCGGCGGATCAACATCACGGCACACGGGTGTAACCCATAAGTGCTCCGTTAGTTTAGTTTAGTCGACGGATCGACATCACAGCACACGGGTGTAACCCATAAGTGCTCCATTAGTTTAGTTTAGTCGACGGATCAACATCACGGCACACGGGTGTAACCTATAAGCGCTCCGTTAGTTTAGTTTAGTCGACGGATCAACATCACGGCACACGGGTGTAACCTATAAGCGCTCCGTTAGTTTAGTTTAGTCGACGGATCGACATCACAGCACACGGGTGTAACCCATAAGTGCTCCATTAGTTTACTTTAGTCGACGGATCAACATCACGGCACACGGGTGTAACCTATAAGCGCTCCGTTAGTTTAGTTTAGTCGGCGGATCAACATCACGGCACACGGGGGTAACCCATAAGTGCTCCGTTAGTTTAGTTTAGTCGACGGATCACCATCAAGGGATTTTTTTACGTGCGCAACAATACATACGGGAGTCCGATCTCACTACCCGGAGACCAGATGAAATTTTGATACTAGAAGTCCACGTGAAAAAAATCCCCCCCCCCCCCCCCCCCCCCCCTCCGGCAGAACCCAGTCAATCTAGAGCAAGTCTACAGAATGCCTGGCATGTGTAGGTTGAGGGCCTGTGTTATACTGGGAGATGATATGCAGAAGACTGTGAAGAGTAAAAACTCCGCCGAGGAACAAGCACAACAGGAGCCTTCTCATCATCAGAAGTGTACCCCGTCGCCGAATGTTTCGGCCCCTTTACTTCCAGACACCAGGGGGTAGGGGAGAGGGAGGGGGAGGGGGTGGTGAGCCCGTCCGGGTAATTCGATTCGATTCTACAATTATCCCTAAACCCGTTTAACCTCAGAAGAGAAGTTATATTAGGGCCCATCCCTGGTTCAGATTCATAATCTTTTGACCGAGTCAGCCACAAATAGGATATATATTTGAAAGTGATTGTTGTTCAAAGACAGTAATAAATGCCATTTTTTAATGTTTAATATTGACGTACCCTGCCGTAAACCGGTGCTGTGGCTTCTGGGACAGTGAGGGGCGCAGTTTCATAATGTTCAGTCATACCTAGTCCATGGTTGGAAATCAGCTGCCGATGATTTAGAACCAGACTACTTTGCGTTGATTTCGGTAATATGAAGCGTCAGTCTATCAGAAAGCAATGGCAAACAACTGAACTAACATTGCATAGTAAATCATAAACAGACAATAAATGCTGGGGTTGGTTGCAACGTCCTAGAAGGTCGGCATGGTCGAATGGTTAAGAGCGCTCGTTCTTATACATCCGGTGTGCTGATGCCGAGGTAGCGGTTCAATCCCTACACCGGCCAGTTGGTCTAAAATGTTGACTTCTCGTCCTTGAATTTTTTTTCGCATATCCTTTTCAGGACATCGCTGTCAATATCAGCATCTTTCAGCTGATTGATGATTTCTTGGCAAGATTGCTCTCAGTAGTTTGCTAGTTTGCCATTGCTTTCTGAGCGATCAGCTCACATAGCCCTAAGTTACCGACGCGGAGAGAACTACTACCAATTCTCGCGCACGTCAAGTCACTTCACGTTACAAGAGTATACGGGATTACGGAGAAAATCGTATAGCCCCTAGAACAGAGAGACCGGCATCCTTGACTTAGAGACGTAAATTACAAGTACCTCAGAAATAGCAATGGGTTCTCCTGATGGCGAGGAACTCTGGTAATAGGGACAGGTAATCCACACGCAAAAATCAGTTCAGTGCACTGGACAAAGTAACGCGTGTATGGACACCGCTGGAGTTAAAAGCGAAAGAACGCAACAACAACAACAACAAAAATACAACAACATTGCAACATCGTATAAAGGCCATGCAACGAACTAACCTTACTACTGTTATCATATTTACTGCATTATAATCTGCACATTTGCCTGCATACCTGAACGGCAGACAGTTGTGTTTTTATGAACTTGCATTCGGGGGATAATGCATATAGTCTCTGTGTCCAGGTGACGAACGAGGAAGTTGTGGTATTTCGTGATCCCTTACTCTCCCCAGAAGCGTCTTAAGATGGGACCTCCTCCAGTCTTCCATGTTTGCTCTCCTTGTTTGTGTTAGTTCTTGGAGCCCCAGTGTTGTGCCCAGAAGGCCCACATTCGTCTTCTCGTCCCAGCACAGACGATTAGTTAGTCTGGTAAAGAAATAAAAAAGCGTTCGTTCTTAAATGTAAATACTGCACCTGGCTGTAGCAACATGGACACGTCGCAACTAGCCAAGAAAATGTCTGTCCACATACTTCAAAGTTCTGTAGCATTTTTTTTTCCCCTCCGACGTCTCGTAACTTGCTTTAATATTTTAAACCATGCTCGACCTTTCAACTTTTGCGTTGGACAATAACTACAATTAAATGTCTGAAATATTCCAACACTGTAACAACACTTAAAAATTCAGTTGTTCAACAACAGAATGACCATTACCGATTGGACAGAACTGAACAAAATACCATCATGAGACTCAGAACAGATCTGGCAACCACATGCACAGAGAGCTAAAGCTGGGTTCTATAGCAATGTGTATATGTTAGTCAAGAACAGTATGTATATGTTGGCAAGCACAGTGTGTATATGTAGGCAACCACAGTGTTCTTATGTAGGCAACCACAGTGTTCTTATGTAGGCAACCACAGTGTTTATATGTAGGCAAGCACAGTGAATATGTAGGCAAGAACAGTGTGTATATGTAGTCAAGCACAATGTTTATATGTAGTCAAGCACAATGCGCATATGTAGGCAACCACAGTGTGTATATTTAGGCAACCACAATGTGTATATGTAGGCAAGCACAATGTGTATATGTAGGCAAGGACAATGTATATATGTAGGCAAGCACAATGTGTATGTAGGCAGGGACAAGGAAACAGAACATATATTACAGCATTTCACCACATAAGGTTGAGAAAATTATATTTTAGGGCCGGGGTAAAACAACATTGGATGTCAAACTACGTACATTTGTGGGGTCTGCAAAAACCATTGTAGTGCATGTCAGATCAAAGGACTGTGAAGAAGTGTCGTTTTCTTCCTCTGTAACTCTTTGCATATTTTTTTCCCCAGTTGTTACAAAATTCCTAGCCTTTCTCTTCTCGTAATATGGTCAACATATGATGACTGTCACTGCCTGATGATTGAGTCACATGACTGTCACTGTCTGATGATTGAGTCACATGACTGTCACTGTCTGATGATTGAGTCACATGACTGTCACTGTCTGATGATTGAGTCACATGGCTGTCACTGTCTGATGATTGAGTCACATGGCTGTCACTGTCTGATGATTGAGTCACATGACTGTCACTGTCTGATGATTGAGTCACATGACTGTCACTGTCTGATGATTGAGTCACATGGCTGTCACTGTCTGAGGATTGAGTCACATGGCTGTCACTGTCTGATGATTGAGTCACATGACTGTCACTGTCTGATGATTGAGTAACATGGCTGTCACTGTCTGATGATTGAGTCACATGACTGTCACTGTCTGATGATTGAGTCACATGACTGTCACTGCCTGATGATTGAGTCGCATGACTGTCACTGTCTGATGATTGAGTCACATGACTGTCACTGTCTGATGATTGAGTCACATGACTGTCACTGTCTGATGATTGAGTCACATGACTGTCACTGTCTGATGATTGAGTCACATGGCTGTCACTGTCTGATGATTGAGTCACATGACTGTCACTGCCTGATGAATGAGTCACATGGCTGTCACTGTCTGATGATTGAGTCACATGACTGTCACTGTCTGATGATTGAGTCACATGACTGTCACTGTCTGATGATTGAGTCACATGACTGTCACTGTCTGATGATTGAGTCACATGACTGTCACTGTCTGATGATTGAGTCACATGACTGTCACTGTCTGATGATTGAGTCACATGACTGTCACTGTCTGATGATTGAGTCACATGGCTGTCACTGTCTGAGGATTGAGTCACATGACTATCACTGTCTGATGATTGAGTCACATGACTGTCACTGTCTGAAGATTGAGTCACATGACTGTCACTGTCTGATGATTGAGTCACATGACTGTCACTGCCTGATGAATGAGTCACATGGCTGTCACTGTCTGATGATTGAGTCACATGACTGTCACTGTCTGATGATTGAGTCACATGACTGTCACTGTCTGATGATTGAGTCACATGACTGTCACTGTCTGATGATTGAGTCACATGACTGTCACTGTCTGATGATTGAGTCACATGGCTGTCACTGTCTGATGATTGAGTCACATGACTATCACTGTCTGATGATTGAGTCACATGACTGTCACTGTCTGATGATTGAGTCACATGACTGTCACTGTCTGATGATTGAGTCACCTGTTTTGGCGTTCGCTCGCTTTGAACTCAAGCGTAGTCCATACGCTCGCTACTATTTCTAATGCATTGGACTGATTTGTCCGCGTGGATTAGCTTTAATTATTACCAGTATCCCTCGCTATCAGGCGAACCCACTTCTACTTCAGAGGTACTTGTAAACTCTGTCCCCAAGTCAAGGACGTGAAGTCAACATTTTAGTCCAACTGACCGGTGTAAGAGGGTGAACATAGATGAATAATATGACGATTACATGGAAGAAATTGTATGCGATAGCAACAGATGTGAGGGCCTGGTATTGTGAGGAGCTCTGTTCCAGTTTATGCCGTGACAAGCTTCAGTTTGACAAATGCTATTTTCCATATTGTGAGTTGGTATGGTCCAGTTTGTGAGGAGTCATGCTCTAGTTGGTGAGATGTAGTGCTCCAGTTTTTGAGGTGCTTTGCTCCAGTTTTTGAGGTGCTATGCTCTACTTGGTGAGATGCTATGTTGCAGTTGGTGAGATAATATGCTCCAGTTTGTGAGGTGGTATACTCCAGACGGTGAAGTGATATGCTCCAAAATCCGGTAAAAGGACATCTGAAGAGGATTTGCTAGTAAATTCTTTCCCATGCCCCTGTCTGATTTGCAGTGTCCCAACCATTTCCCAACTCCGGTATGTGTAATGGCCAGTTCCAGGCTCCACTTGACCATTCCCACCATGTCTAGTTTTAAGAGAAAAGTGTCCCCTAAAGAACCTTGAACATTCCAAGTAAAAATGCTGTCATTTTACTGCAGACATTCTCGTTGCCGCGATTGGCCTGCACCGTCCCTTCAAATTTCTCACAATTCGTCTGCTAGCCAGACAGAATCGCGAACAGGGCAGTGGTCTGTGCGTGCCAGCTTCCCTTGAACTGGTTAGTCTCCGACATAATTCAGATAAACTGGTAAATGAACACATTAATAGCTAATACCTCACAAAGTCTACGTTGTGGATAAAAAGTTGCATGTCCTTTGCAAAACATTGCAATAAATCCCAGTCTCCTTTTAACTATTTGTGTTTTGATAGGCAATTTTACGTTTAGTAATTTGTCATTGTAGATAGATTCTTGTAAATGTGTAAGCTTGAACAAAGAGAACCAAAATAACTGCTCTCTCGGCAATTTATAGAAGATAACTGGAAAAATGTTGTAACGCTAGACAAGAGAAAAGTAGTCTGCAACCGCATGTAAACAACAGATAAAAAGCCTGCTTTGTGTCGTGAACAACATGACCTGATTGCTATATTGACAAGCAGCAGATAGTGTCAGGCTTATCTCTATTTACACGAGACGACTTTGTTTAGCTGACAAGCGGGACAATAAGGATACGAAAGAAAAGGTAAGTTTTTCATTACGACTTCCTTGAACTTGGCGTGGATGTGTCTGTCTGTAACTTCTGACTGAGAAATTGTTAGCCTCGAAAAATTGTCCCGTGCTAAGATGTAGCTGAATCAGTTGCTAAAGGAATCCCCGTGGCGAAGTAGTTACGTAACTTGACTCGCGATCCGAAGTACGTGGATTCGATTCCGGGCTACGACGTTCGGCTCACGAGTGCAATTTTCTCGGAGACTCCTGAGGGTCGTTGCTGGAGCTAGGGAGTTCGTACTTCGCGCAACGCTTTCGACAGGCCGCTGTGCGGAAAGAGACCGAGCCATATAGAAGAAACATTGCAGACAGATCTTCAGATCAGGACAAAGGGCTGTTAAGGATATATCGTTTTCTTCCGCTGTATCTCTTTTCATACTATTTATTTCCAGTTGTCACAGAATTTGACAATGAAGTCAATCCTCTTGTCTTTTAAACTTCTTTTCTTGGCCGCTAGCAGGGATGTCGTTAGAATTTGGTGCAGCAGAACTTATCACTTCTAATTATATTAAATAAAAGTTTGCGCTGCTTGTCTGGAACCCATACGTTAAACAAAAAACGAAAAAACAGAACAATAGAGGGAGACTTAACATATATCATCTCGCTTGCTTTGAACCCTAGCTACTACTTCTAGAGCACTTGACTGATTATCTTGCGTGTGGATTAGCTTTCCCAATTACCAGGATCCCTCGCCAACAAGTGAATCCACTTCCACTTCTGAGGTACTTGTAATTTACACCCTAAATCAAGGACGAAAAGTCAAAATTTTAGTCCACCTGACCGATGAAGGGGTTAAACCCGCTACCACACCATCAGCACATCAGAAGTGTAAGAACGAGCGCTTTTATCCATTCGGCCATGCAGACGTCCAGAGAATTACATAACGAGAAGTATAGGGTATATTTTTAATGACTGTGTGGTTTGAAAATATTGCCGGTCCAAGTTTTATATTTACCCTCTGTAAAGTTCATGCAACATAAGGTACATACACAATTTGGACCGGCAATATTTTCAAACACTGCACAGTCATTAAAAATACACCCAGTATAATATTGGGAGGACATAGGAATCTATAGGAGATAGTGACATATAGAACGGCTTGTTGTGAGTTGGCTAATGCCCATGGCCCGATGGGGGATAAAGAGAAAAATTAAGAAGATGACATGTCGAAGAAGTGCAACCGAACCTTGCTTAACTGATTCATTAACGAAGGATAATATATCGCCAAACGTGACCTCCTATTTGGACAGAAGGACGATACATCGCCGTACTAGGGTCATCATGTTATTTCTTTTGGTTCATAGTATCATCCACAATTTCAATGCTCAGTAAACGGAAGTTTATATTATAATAATTGTTCATTTTATTGTGTATCGTGTTTGATCCACACTTACCTTTAGTTTGGTACCGAATCAGTTAACATACGCACCTTGAGTACTGTAGACCCAAAGCAGGTGGTTTGACTAGTCAATTTTAATTTAAAGCGTTTATGTACTTTTTTTTTCTTCCACACCACCTTTGATTCTTCACATTCATCTCCATCTTTGTGAATTTCAAGTCACTAAGTCTTTTGTTTCTGCTGGTGTTGTTAACATAACTACTAATACAAACACAACAAATACAGAGCAAATATCAACAACAACAACAAACACTACTACTGCTACAACAACTACTACTACTACTACTACTACTACTACTACTACTACTACTACTACTACTACTACTACTACTACTACTACTACTACTACTACAACTACTACTACCACCACCACCACCACCACCACCACCACTACTACTACTACTACTACTACTACTACTACTACTACTACAACTACTACCACCACCACCACCACCACCACCACCACCACCACCACTACTACTACTACTACTACTACTACTACTACTACTACTACTACTACTACTACTACTACTACATGTAAAACCATAACAATTACTATAACAACCATAACAATAACAGCTACTACTTCTACATCCGCATCGACAGTAATTACTACTACAACTAAAACAACAACTACTAATATTAAAACTGCAACAAAAACTAATACTTAGATTCATCATTATCACTCAGTGCCTTGCTGGCTGGTGTCGGCGATCATGCTTCTCCACAAATTACGATCTCCGACGACATGGATTAATTCGTGCGTTGACTCCCTTCCGTGCCATGAGACAAGACTGTCAAGAATCTTCTCCCGCTGTCTTTCTCTATCTCTCTTTCCGCAAATATTTCCGGTTGTCACAACATATTCCAGTTTGTGTCTTCTCATAATGTGGCCAAACGATAATGACTGCTTCTTACTGATGTTTCTGATAAGTTATCTTTGCGACAGCCTCCCTCAAAATGTCCAGACTACTCATTTTGGTTATCTAATGAATTTTCTGCATTCTTCTATAAAACCACATCTCAAAATCTTCAAAGGATTTTTTCGCCTAGTTACTAATTGTCTAGGATTCGCATCCGTATATTAAAACTGGATCAATGATATGACTTTGATAGACCATATATAGAATATATCATTCCTTTTCTTAGTGTAATCACTAGCTTTTTATTGGTCAGTATGTTTTCAATCTGGCAAAAGGCCAGTTTTACCAAGTCGGCTCTTGTTCTAATCTCAACAATGCATGCTAACTTGAAATGACAACATTCACATATTGGTGGTCTTTGCAGTGGCACAATTTTTTTTTTTTTTTAGCATATCCTTTACAGGACTTAGCTGTCAACACCAGCATCTTTCAGCTGTATGTTGATCTCTTGGCAAGATTACGCTCAGTAGTTTGCCATTGCTTTCTGAGCGGCTGGCTCACATACCCCGTAAGTTACCGATGCGATTCGAACCACTGCTGATTTGAACCGTCATCACGTTACCGATGAGAGTATATCACCGTAAAATTTCCATCTAATTCACAAACAGTCAATAGGGTCTTGATGTGATTGCAACGTTCTGCAAATCACATGCACAGTTGTGTTCCTTTCAAATCTTGGTATAATTCACACTTGTAAGGACAATCAATAATAGCCTCTTAAAGCTCGCGTTCCGACTTCCATGAACAGGGACTTGTTACACAACATATTCTTGATCGGATGAGATCCTGTCTTTGTTTGGAAAATTATGCACATAGTTTATATGTTGCATGTATTATTGTCACAAACCTAGATAGCTGAAGTTTTCTGCCTGTTTCAGGGTCATCTTTTTTCAATGTCATCTTGTTTCAGTGATATCTTGTTTCTGAGTTATCTTGTTTCATTATTATTTTGTTTGGTGCCATTGCACACTCTAGTTGCCTTTTGTTTCTTACTCGAGACAATAACTATCTGTGGTGCACTTGTTGGCTGCGATAGCGGAAGCTTCGTGAAACGGTTAGGAGGCTGACAATGGGATGCAGCTGGACGAGGTTTCGATACCAGTTCCCGGGCCACGCTAGGCTACGGAAAGATTAACCTTCGTGCACTCATGCCCTCAACGTGTGATGATCTTAATACTTCACAAACCAACAGCAAGTTCTTTCTACGAGGCATGTTTGCTTATTACAAATTTTAAAATAAAAATTATTGTTGCGATGTCTGTGAATTCCTGAAATGCATGATAATGTCTTTGCATGAACTGTGTGTTATCAGCACGAATTCTCATCATCTCATCTCATCATGTTCCTCTTGCACCTTGCGGTGTCGAGGTGAAGTATAATCAACGGGTGAGTGCCTTCCCTGCTTATGGGCTTCATGTGTCGATATTCCCATGGACTCTGCTATTCCCTCCGTCCATTGTTTATGTGGTCGGCCTCCTCCTCTGCTTCCATCTGGTCTGTACCAGCATGAATTATACGTTCATAATTCATGGTTAAATTTTATTACACGTTCATAATTCATTGTTAAATTTTAACTCCTTGTGTATGTTGTATAGATCTCATTATATTTTCCCTGTACCGTGGGCTGATAGAAAGAACGCTGAATATATCTTGAAACAAGTTAGCTCAGAAAGAGACCTGGCTACTCGCATTAGAAGGAGACAGATCGCATTCTTTGGGCATGTCATGAGAAGATGAAAACCGGAGTATGTTGTCACAACAGGAAAGTTAGAGGAAAAGATGAAATGTGAGACAGGGAGAGATCAAGAGAGAAATAATGGATAGATTTTCATCATAGAATAGAGGAACATCGGTATGAGAAATGAGATGCAGCACACGAGACAGAAGGCTGTGGACAGACATGATCACCAACACCACAGACAGACTATAAGAAAAAGTACAAAGAAAAAAATGCATAGAAAACAATTTTCTTTTGGTCAATTCAGAACAGGGAAACATTGCTTATTTATCAAATGTGACACTTCTAAACAAAAAACTCGTCTGCTTTCAGTACTACCGCACGGACGACTGAATCTTGTGATCGTCAGCAAGGAATTTCTCCATCGAACGGAGCCGCCTTGCATGTCGAGAAAGATTATACATTTCTTGCTTAAGGTCAAAGAATAGTATTAATCAATATTCTACGCGTTGGCATTCACTGTGTATGTAGCTATGTTTTCATTGTTCAGCAAGTCGGTCATCCGAGATCTGCTTTAAAGATGAGCAGGCAGTTACATTGTGTGTAAGGTTTGTATTGGCGGAGTATTTCAGTGATTTCTCTTGTAAGTGGAGGTGTGGAATTCAGAGGCATAGAGTCATGTCTGTTTGGGGTAAATTTCTGGTCACTGGCTCTATAACAGGTAGGACACGATTATGTATATGTGTGTGTGTCTGCGAGCATGCCATATTTGTGTGCATATGTGTGTAAGTATTCGTTTACGTGAGGGTGAGAGAGAGAGAGAGAGAGAGAGAGAGAGAGAGAGAGAGAGAGAGAGAGAGAGAAAGAGAGAGAGAGAAAGAGAGAGAGAGAAACAGAAAGAGAGAGGTGGAAAGAAAGAAAGAAAGAAAGAAAGAAAGAAAGAAAGAAAGAAAGAAAGAAAGAAAGAAAGAAAGAAAGAAAGAAAGAAAGAAAGAAAGAAAGAGAGTGAGAGAGAAATATAGAAAGATTGAAAAAGAGAGAGGGCGCGAGAGTGAGAGAGAGTGAGTAAAGTAAGTGAGAGAGAGCAAGAGAGAGCGAGAGAGAGACAGAGCAAGAGATACAGAGCAAGAGAGAGGAAGAGAGGGAAAGAAAGAAAGAAAGAAAGAGAGAGAGAGAGAGAGAGAGAGAGAGAGAGAGAGAGAGAGAGAGAGAGAGAGAGAGAGAGAGAGATAAGTGCACATTTCATAAGCCACTTATCTTAAATATTCTTTTTCTTCTGCATAGGCTCTCGGCGAAAAGCGCCAAGTCACCCCATCCTTTGCTAGCTCTCAGAGCTCTCTCCGTGTGTTTCTAAAACCCCAGCAGCTGGTTAAACCCCGGCATTCCACAAACTACTTCAACTAATTTGTCTATACAGGAAAATATCAGTCACGCTATTTTAGAAAATATCTCCGTGTCGCCGGCTCTATGTTGAAGATGTAATGGGCGCAATTCACAACCCCGCATACTGCGTTCCAAACACAACAATTGCGGGTGATTTGGCAGCAGACCGCCTTGTGTTATATTTTCATAAAATGTTATGAGTGCCCATGGTTCAGAAAACAATATCAAAATACCGAACGTAAACTTGCCAAGAAATCTTAAACAACCCCAAAACACTGGGTTTGACTGCCACGTCCTGTAAAGGATATGCAGCTAACTATTTAAAAACTAACTCCGCGACACTGACGTGACATTTAACTAACAGTGATACCTATAATAATGACAAGATTGTGTTCCCTTCTAGGCACGGGACAAATAGGAAGATGCATTGATAATTACTTATTAACTGTTTATTAATTTGACAGTCCCGTAGCAAGAACCTGCCGTTCGCTTGTGAAGTGTTAGGATCATCACATTTTCAAGCCGGAGTGCACGGGGGAATAGGTGTTCAGTCTTTCCCTCCGGTAGCGAATGACGAGCCCAGGCATCGGACCCAAGCCCGACCGCGCTCACCCCTTTGTCAGCGCAACTCCATAACCTTTACACTAACGCGTCTGGTTATGACTAATTAATGTTAAATATTATTATGATAATTAAAGGCGGCGAGAGAGAGAGAGAGAGAGAGAGAGAGAGAGAGAGAGAGAGAGAGAGAGAGAGAGAGAGAGAGAGAGAGAGAGAGAAGGATAGAGAGAAAGAGAGAGAACGAGATAACTCTCCCCATCTATCTCTGTTAACTCTTTCTACGCATGCCAGATGTCGTGTGTGTGTGTGTGCGTGCGTGGGGATGGGTGAGTGGGTGGGGTGGGGGATTAGTGTGTGTGTGTGTGTGTGTGTGTGAGAGAGAGAGAGAGAGAGAGAGAGAGAGAGAGAGAGAATAACCACTCTTCTGTAATACTAAGCTCTCCTTGGATAGATATATTTGATCTCCGTCCGTCCAATGAAATTTCAATACCTCTCTTACCTCTGTAACATTTATGCTCAAAAGCGGGTATGTGATTTACATTTGATTTGTTAAATATCGCACATATGTGTTAACAAAATAATAAAAGTGCCCTTCACACGCCTTAAGCGCACTGGGGGTATGGTGCAGGACCCATATATAGTTAGTCGGACAGATCATCCTCATTGCACATCGAACCATTCAGTCCATAAGTGCTCGGATCCCCTCCTCAGTAAATCCCGCAGCGTGTAGTGGCTCACGACACCAGTTCTGTGTTGGCTTAGTCATCTTCTTTGACTTCCTACATAGTGTTCTTGTTGGGCCACGGCTCTTTTAACTTGCTGTTTTCGCAGTCTGACCATGATTGTAGATTCACAGTCATCACATGATTCTCGCCAACGTCTTACTTCAGAATGACATTCTGGGGCTAGACCCATATTTCTAGACACATATTTCTAGACCCATTTTTCTATACCTATACATCTAGATCATATTTCTAGACCCTTATTTCTAGACCCATATTTCTATACCCATACATCTAGACCCATATTTCTAGACCCATATTTCTAGACCATATTTCTAGACCCATATTTCTAGACCCATATTTCTAGACCCATATTTCTAGACCCATATTTCTAGACCCATACATCTAGACCCATACATCTAGACCCATATTCTAGACCATACATCTAGACCCATATTTCTAGACCCATATTTCTAGACCCATATTTCTAGACCCATATATCTAGACCCACATTTCCAGACCCATATTTCTTGACCCATATTTCTAGACCCATATTTCTAGACCCATACATCTAGACCCATATTTCTAGACCCATATTTCTAGAACCATATTTCTAGACCCACATTTCTAGACCCATACATCTAGACCCAAATTTCTAGACCCATATTTATATAGACCAATCAGCACGCGGTGGGTCATGTGGCTAGGATGGCGCCGATCGCCTGTACTTCCCAAGACATTACGTGGTACACATCTGAAGCTGGGTCGACCTTAATCATTCCAATCTGCTCCGTTGAGGATCGGACGTATGACCAGCGGGCCGGCAGGCGAGTGTCTAGCTACTGCACTACCGCGGCTCCCACTCATATGTTGCCATAGGAAACATGGTGCTCTTAGTGCTGCCTCCCCCTCATATTTTGCCGCAGGAAACATGGTGCTCTTAGTGCTGCCTCCCCCTCATATGTTGCCATAGGAAACATGGTGCTCTTAGTGCTGCCTCCCCCTCATATTTTGCCGCAGGAAACATGGTGCTCTTAGTGCTGCCTCCCCCTCATATGTTGCCGCAGGAAACATACGTGCTCTCACTGCTGCCACTCATATGTTGCCATAGGAAACATGGTGCTCTTAGTGCTGCCTCCCCCTCATATGTTGCCGCAGGAAACATACGTGCTCTCACTGCTGCCACTCATATGTTGCCATAGGAAACATGGTGCTCTTAGTGCTGCCTCCCCCTCATATTTTGCCGCAGGAAAACATGGTGCTCTTAGTGCTGCCTCCCCCTCATATTTTGCCGCAGGAAACATGGTGCTCTTAGTGCTGCCTCCCCCTCATATGTTGCCGCAGGAAACATACGTGCTCTCACTGCTGCCACTCATATGTTGCCATAGGAAACATGGTGCTCTTAGTGCTGCCTCCCCCTCATATTTTGCCGCAGGAAACATGGTGCTCTTAGTGCTGCCTCCCCCTCATATTTTGCCGCAGGAAACATGGTGCTCTTATTGCTGCCTCCCCCTCATATGTTGCCACAGGAAACATACGTGCTCTCACTGCTGCCACTCATATGTTGCCATGGGAAACACACATACTCTCAGTGCTCCCACTCATATGATGCCCGAGGAAATATACATGCACTCAGTGCTCCCACTCATATGTTGTCACAGGAATCACACGTGCTCTCAGTGCTCCCTGCTCATATGTTGCCACAGGAAACATACGTGCTCTCAGTGCTCCCACTCATATGTTGCCATGGGAAACATACCTGCTCCCAGTGCTCCAGTGTTTGTTCTGTCTGTTTTATTCATAAAGGTTTCAATTTCTGTAGTTTTCGTAGAACCATATTTCTGCCATTAACGCGTGTCATCACTTTTCTATCACTCGTCAGCAATACACATAGATCAGTGGTTCTCAACCTTTTTGGCCCGTGCCCCCCTTCACCATATTTTCAGAACGTCATTCCCCCCCCCCCCCCCCTTCCTATCAAAAATTTGGCCCGTGCCCCCCTTCACCGTATTTTCAGAAAGTCATTCCCCCCTTTCATATTTCCTATCTAAAAATCCCCCCACCCCTACACAGTGTACGTAAAAATGGAAGGTAAATTTAATAGCATATACTAAAGCAAGTCTAGACATCCACATAAAACATGATTTGTGGGTCTACTTACTTTATAAAATGAATTTTAGAAGGATGAGACGTACATAACTGTAAAGTATGAAGGAAAAAACAATATCAAGTAATCGGTTCTTGTATTAACGCGATCTTGAAATGGTTTCCATTCCCCTCTAGAATCCCTAAAATTCCCCCCCCCCCTGGGATGGGGGGGGGGGAATTCCCACCGGTTGAGAACCACTGACATAGATAGTAACAGTTTATCTTCTGCTGGAGCGAACATAGATACAGTTTATATCCCACTGCAGCTGTTACATCTCTTATCTATTAGATATTACAAACTATTCACATTCGGTGATTTCTCCCACATGATTGATATATCTGTGACCATACTGTGTTTTACTTTAAACTCCTAGCCAATGTCTAGTGTTAGTGTCATGTCCTTTACAGGACGTCGCTAGCAGCCCCAGCAGTTTCGCTGGCTGTGATTTACTAGGCTAGGTTTACGCTTAGTAGTATGCCATTGCTTTCTTAATTACTGAAACTCATACACAGTTTAAAAATCAACACAAAGTGGCTGATTTTAAACGGGGTATGCCGGATTGCGGATTGCGTTCGCTACCCCTCTAGACCGGTCACTTCTATGCGTGGCTCTTGGGCTAAAACACTCGGAGAACGGAATTAGAGAGATGAATAAAATGGGCAGGAAATGGGGCGAGCTGCAGGAGAACACAGCAGATCGGACGGCTTAGTGGGAGTCCTTTGAAGACCTGTGTTCCGAATGGTAATAATGGAAGAAGAAGAGCCAGGAGGAGACGAGGACTAAGAAGAAGAAGAAGAAGAAGAAGAAGAAGAAGAAGAAGAAGAAGAAGAAGAAGAAGAAGAAGAAGAAGAAGAAGAATTCATGTGGGCATTCGGTTAGAGTGTGTTCACAATCACATACATATAACATGAGGAATATACAGCCAGCTTATGCCTAGTTCCTGCCAGCACCCGAGGACTGTGCTGAATCATCACTTTGCTACCTCCTCATATGTGAATTCTATCACCTTGCTATATCCTCATATGTGAATTATATCACCTTGCTACATTCTCATTTGTGAATTCTATCACCTTGCTACATTCTCATATGTGAATTCTAGTACCGACCTTGCACCCCCTGTTGGTTATCGGGCTTGGGGAGAGAAAGGCCATCTTTGCAGCACACTTCCTGTTGAGATTCCACCTCGGTACAGGGTTGGGCGACAAGTATCGACACCTAACTCCGATACTTGAAAGCACTCTTTGGGGCTCAGGACTTAAGAGTTAAAACTCAAACTTCAAGAGGATCCACATATAGTAACTAAGTGATGCTTTTCATCGATTGCTACAGCTGACATGTATTGTATTAACTGCTGGAAAACCACGGCCATTGTCTGTACCTGAGATGAGCGATCGATAAAGAGTAAAAATACACCGGTAAATCCCATTTGTCACTTCAGCTTTCATGTCGCAGCTATTTATAATCATACAGTCCGCCGTGTAGAACGCTCCCTGCTCTTTTGTTTTCTGTGCATGTTTAAACCAAGACGTAAACCCACTGTTGAATTGTTTCAAACGTCTACCGGAAGCTGATGTTGACTTCACACGTACAGGATGTGTACACAGACGTAAGCTGAATTCTTTATTTCTCTCATCATCATCATCATCATCATCATCATCATCATCATCATCATCATCATCATCATCATCATCATCATCATCATCATCATCATCATCATCATCATCTCCACACCACCAGCGTCACCATCGTCCTCATCATCGTGATCGTCATCTCCATAACCACCATCGTCATCATCATCATCATCATCATCATCATCATCATCATTATTAGCAGATGTTTATAATGTTGTATACATGATGTTACAAAGGAAATTGTTTAGGCCGAAAATGCGACAATTAAGGTAACGGATCCCCACATCTGTTTATAGAAAGCGATGCTTTTATATGTCAAGAGGTATTGAGTATGTAATATCCTTTCACACACACATTAAGGCCCACTTGGTATATCGGACTAGCCACGTAGTTTGTAATAGGCCCATCGGCACAAGATGGACGATGTGGTCAGTATCACTCCAGCTGCTGATGCTTCTCGAAACATTTCCCGATGCCCATTTTAAGATGGGTCGACCTGGGAGTGAGTGGCACCTTGCAGTCTTGACAGACCAAAGTATGTGAGTTGGAATGTGGCCAATATTCCATCACAATGCCTGGGTAGAGCTTCAGAAAAACATGTGGTGCCCAAACGACATGTTCCCTCTCTCGGCCTAATCTTGTGTATACCAGAGGAATGGGTAACCAATACGTCTGGCACAAGGTAGGCTGCAGACGCTGGCGGCACAGCGTCAAACATTCGAGACCTCGCCACCACGAGCAGGTGGCGAGTGATGGCCAGACCCTGGAACCCAAGGGATCCGGCTTAGAGACGTTCAGCCAAGTCCCACAGGTGAGGGCCTGAACCGTAATGGCGCGCACATTTGTCAATCACAAGTGTCAGGACCTGTGTAAAGCGTGCACTATCGGCAGACTCTCCGCCTGACCTTAGCGGACCCCAAGACCGGCGGGAATAGGCCCACCAGAGATACTGCAGGAGATATTGCTCGTCTATTGCGAGCAAATCTCCCATCGTTCCACTGTGCGGATCTCGCGACCGGCGAGAATAGGCCCGCCGGAGATATTGCTCGTCTGCTGCGAACAAATCTCTACCGAGACTGAATAAGTAAAGAAACGATGAGTACATATATTTATATGTATATGTATTGGTACACATAATACTAAGTGAATAAATGAATTATACTTTGGCTAAAATACTTAAAACATATAGTTACTAATATTGTTCGTATGTGGAGCATTGGTTATCCACACGGTAAACGCAAATTTAAAATGAAATCTTTCTGTTTTCACACAATTGCCTGCAACCGCCTTATTCACTTCACATAATATATAACTCTGCAGTATGTACCTGACCAGATGGAGTGAAATATGGCAGGCATGAAATTGTGCAACATATTGTTTGTGACGTATGTGTTTAAATTCACTAATAGTGTGTTGAATTATATAATAATAATAATAATAATAATAATAATAATAGTGTGTTGAATTGCATAATAATAATAATAATAATAATAATAATAATAATAATAATAATAATAGTGTGTTGAATAATAATAATAATAATAATAATAATAATAATAATGTGTTGAATTATATAATAATAATAATAATAATAATAGTGTGTTGAATTATATAATAATAATAATAATAATAATAATAATAATAATAATAATAATAATGTGTTGAATAATAATAATAATAATAATAATAATAATAATAATAATAATAATAATAAAATAATAATAATAGTAATAATAATATAATAATAATAATAATAATAATATGTTGAATTCAATGTCGTGTTGAATTGTGGTAGTGTCTCTTTATGCACGTTACTATGTCCCGACCACTGACAAATTGTTGGAACCCGTTATGTGAAGCTGGGTATACAACGGGGCCATATTGTCATATTATGATACCTTCTCAACGAGCATTTGAACCCTGGACTTAAGTGTCCCAGACTGACTTCTCTAGCCACTACGCTAATGCAGCTCATACAGTTGCACTGTAAATAGAAACTAAAGGACACTCCTATACGCCTAAAGGCGTCTTGTGTTGACCAGGTTAACCCCATATTTGTTTAGAGCAGACGAGATTCTATGGCTATTGTTGTCAAAATTGCCCCGATCACATTTATTTCCTAGAACCTTTCCTAGTACAAGTTTTATGCTGGATCTACGTACGAGGCCAGGTCAATTAAACCAAACTCTACCTCAGTGGTGACTTGATAACCTGACCACCGGGCAAGTAGACAAGCTTAGCCACTGGACCCTTCAACTCTATATAGTTGCACTGTTCTTTACATGACGTCGCAGTCAACCCGGTATTCATAGCTGTTTGTGATTTCTTGTTAAGATTTACGTTCAGTAGTTTGTCATTGCTTTCTGAACGGCACTCATACTTTTGTATGGGAAACCAGCGCAAGACGGTATGCTTCCAAATCGGCCGCAGCTGTGTTTCGAACGCGGTATGCGGGATTGCGAAATGCATTCGTAACCTCTTCACCACAGCGCTGATAGTTGTACAAAGTTACAACATATAGCTGCATTTATGTAACAAATCAGGCAAAGCTTAGAAGCAATGGTGATCTGGTTCCTGAGCGGAATATTGCGAATACCCTGGATTGCCGGAGTAACTAACAAAGATTGTTCGTAAGAAGCTAAAAAGAAAAAAGGCAAACAGCATTCTTTGGTCATGTGATGAGAAGTTCATCCGGAGTGTTTTTTCAAAAGTTATTGCGTTGGGACATTCGACTCTTAATGTTTTGGTGTCGTCCACATCCCAGCTGGTAAAGTTAGAACGGTCGAAGGCTGTCAGCCCTCAAGGGAAGGCAGGGGCAGACTATGGGCATTATCCGCCATCCAAAGGCTTCCATAATTGCAGAGCCGGAGAACTATTAAATAGGCTAGAGTCTCGTTCGTTATCTGAATTAATCAGACACATCGCTCCACCAGCTAAGAATGGCCACGCACTACCACACACCGTATCAAGAAAGAGCTATCAATCTGTCAGTCCTTACAGTGTCTGGACCAGGTGAGTTTTCCCGTGTTATTGGAGGATATTATAACAACTGGAAAGATCGTTGGGAAGAGTGGCAGAAGCAGACCAAGAGAAATGATGCTAGTTGACTGAGACGGTGGCATGAAGGAATATCATCAGCACAAATAACCGAAATCTGCGGAGAGACATAAACGTCTACGCCAGCTGGCAATGCACTTGATGATGATTATATTTATTTAAATACCATCCTACGTATCTGTTCTAGAAAACACACCCGTGTTTAAGTTTAATGACAAGCATTTTGTAGCGCGAAAAATTTAACGTTATTGATTGATTAACTGATTCTCGCATGTCTGCTGGCGTTAGTTCACACCAGGGATTCTTAATATGTGTATGCCATCCACTCTGTTAATAGCGTGAAGTATTCTAGGGACTCTGTCATTAGTTTTATCATCAGTGTTATCATATACCTTGCCGATCGTGTAAGCGGTCATGGTTCGCCGTCTCACACAATCACCAGCCTTGTATCAGGCAGGCTCTTGTTCCATTCTGCCGGTGGCAATCTTAGTGTCTATCTTCCTGTTTGTCTTTTCCCATCAAGTTTGCCAGTTGCCTCTAAGTTTTTAAGTATATTCTCCTCATAGCGTCACTAGTTTATGAAAACAGTGATGGAACGCATGGTCTCTGGAACACTAGACACTAGCTGTATTCAATGTTATCCCCAAAAAACCAAACGGAACCCAATTTTTTGCAGTTATTTTTG
>JACEFZ010008056.1:52500-99528 GCA_014155875.1 Cepaea nemoralis | reverse complement strand
TACATATGTAAATATATATATATATATATATATATATATATATATATCTATATATATATATATATATATATATATATAATATATATATATATTAGATGTATATATTACATATATATATATAATAGATGTAGACACTACATTAAAAATGGATATTCCTATCTATTGTGTCGCTGGTACCAGGCATTGAGGCACTCCTCTAAGTGTCTACTTCCTGGATGGGATGATAACATGTGTAAAGCCCATGGATGAAAGCCTCTCCCTTGGGGCCAATTCTCTATCAGGGGGGAGAAAAAAAAAGGGGGGGGGGTCTTCTCCAATATGAGTGATGCATGGTAAGGTTCTTCTGACCAGCTCCAACAACCTGGGTTTCTCATCGGTTAAATACTTGGAGATGGGGGTGGTGAAGGATAGAGGGAAAAATGCAGAAATAATATTTGGGCTGGTAGGATATGGACATAAATATACTACATATCCTGCCCTCAGCAATCAAGTCTGCATCACAGGACTGAATAAACATCATTCTTTTTGGTAGGCTTCTAGTTACACCGCCCATCTAACAATTCAATCAAAATACAAACTACGTAAGCATATGACACAAAATCATATGCCTCGATAAACATAAAACATGTGAAGGGGGAAAAGGGAAATGGGAGAGTGGGTTTACTCAATGGTGAGATCACTACCATCTTCTCTCTAGATGACATTCATTCCATCATCGGATGTTGTAAGGTCATGTGATCAACTCCTGATGAAATCAGGACAGTAAAAAAACCAAGAAGTAAAATAAGATAAGGTCACAAAACTGAGACCAAGGTATCGGGTTGTCACAAGGTCATCAAGTTGTTATCAAGGGAAGTTGATTCAAAGTCATCAATGATGTAACAGGGTCCTGTTGAAACGGTGTCATGTTGTGACAAACATGTTGTGATGAAGGTAGGTTAAGATAAAGACATGTTGTTATGAAGATGGGTTGAGACAGATGCATGTTGTGATAGATGCATGTTAAGGCAGATGCATGTAGTGACACTGCCTAGTAAGTCAGAGATAGGTTGAGACAGATGTACGATAAGACAGGTGTCGTGTCCTCCTTTACAGTGTCGTCCCTGGAGTGAAGAGAGTCGACACCCACATTATAATATTTTTTTTTTCCTCTCAATATTCTGGAGAATCCACCAGCTTCCGTCCAACACACTCCATCAGCCTATGGACACCTTTTCCTGTCACTCTCTCACTGTCGTACTATGCCCCCTCTCATACTTCCCCAACGCAACATACTCAACAACTCTTGCTTCTAAAAATTAATAAAGACTAATTTATTAAAAGAAAATTGTAACGTATATGAGACGTGTATGCGAAGAAAAAGTGTGTCGTGTATTATAACATAAATGTATGTGTCAGCCTTCAAAGTTCAGGATCATAGTGTACACATCATGGCAAGGATCACACGACATCATTCAAGTCAGTACGAAAAACCTCACCGAAGTCGTATCCTTCTCTCCAGACATGTCCTCCTCCAGGAACTCTGATGACCATGAGATCTGAATCTCATGTAAATATAATCCGTGGAAAATACTAGTATATTTCCTAACGCAACTGTTCCTAATAGTTTATAGAAACTCCGGCTTCATAATTCCGGCGCAGTGAAAACAAACATGGAACACTGTCCTACCAACAAGTCTTTTTGTCTCTTGATAAATGTTCACTAGTTCTCACTATTAAACAGTTAATGTATCTAGAATAAAATGGCTTGCTTTATTCACTAGATATAGTCTGAAAGTTCTGATTTCCTTGATACGTGGAACAACTACACTTCAATGTTTGGTTTCATCTACTGTGAACATCAGTTCCTACTGATCTAGTTCCACATGGGCTGAACCTCCATCACTTCAGGTGTGTTAACGATTGGTATTCACTCATGTAGGATACATATACCATTAGACTCCACCGAGCAATGTGTATTAACTTCTTCCAGTTGCGAAAGTTGCTGGCCCATCTCTCTACATCATAATTTATCCGGGATCGGATGTTACATTGGGTCCGGGTTCTTCATTCCAACCCGAGGAACCTTAAATGGCACTACTGCAGTCCTATCAATCATATCTACATCTGCCATGATAGGCACGTGTAAAATTAAGTCACTAATTAACACACGGTAGATATTATTTCCACTAAGCACTGCAGTGCCATTTCACTCGACTAGAGCATTTTCAAGTCCCCCTAGTTGGTCCCCAAACTCGGGTTTATATGGCAAACTACCAAAGTTGGCCACGTGACGTTATCCTTTATGCCCCCACACAGGTGGCACATTGGCAGATCATCCCCTGTCAGGGATCCATCCTCCCTCGGCTCCCTCAATGTTAGATTTGTCATCACTGGTTCTGACATCCAAAACAATCTAGAGAGTTACTGTCGAGTTCCAACAAAGAGTTTCGATACCAAGCTGCCAATCATGGTTTTCCAAACAAGCTTACATTGTGCACGTGACGTTGTTCATGTCCGGCAGGTGTTCCACTGTTTTCAATAACACCCTCAACTTTCTGTCATGTGCTGACAGTCAAAACCTCCATTCCGTCTGATGTCCGGAACTATAGATGACAAACGGAACCATTCCATATCCTGAGCGGCCAATTATATGTGATTTTAACTGTTATGAACTGCCAACGCGTTTTATCCCTTCCTTCTCACTCACCGCCAAATGTGTATATGGGCTGACCCGATGTATCCCGTGCAGCTGTGTTTACTCTGTTAGTACGACTGTTGTGGCCTAGAAAATATACGCCAAGCAAACGTCGGTATTATTATCTGGTTAACTCATGGCGAGCTCGTGACAACAGGGTTTGCTGAGATGAGTGCAGGTTGAGGTAAAGTCAACATTATAACATTGCATCATCATCATCATACGTCTGTAATGTAAGACCGGCGTTCATTCCTCTGGGTTTGGCTTAGTTCACAAATGCCCCCCATCATCATCATTATTAAGGTATTTGCCCTTTTTATCTATCCATCATGTGCCATGGCGATAAGCGTGGGCGGTTATGTTCTGCCATCTCAATCGATCATCAGAGTCGTGGATCAGCACTGTGTTCCTGTCTCGACTATGCCACGTGGCAAAGCCATCCAGGTATTTACTTCTCGGTCTTCCCCTATGTTCTCTCCATGTTCTTCTGTTCTCCACACAACTGAACTTGCCGAAAGGCTGATAGTTCCAAACAAATCGGCTTTCTCACGACACAAGTCATTTGCTGCTTCCATTATACACTCTTTGATGAATTTGCCATCAGTAAACGTTTTTCCTCGTTCTGCCATCTTATGCGCTATTTTGTAACTTGTACAAGTGACAGATTCATTTTCAGCAAATTTTCTCGTGAAGAGATTTCTGTGTGTTTCAAAACCACGTAAAATATTTTCATATTTCCCAGAACGTTTTGTTTCGTATTGACGCCGAATATTGTACTCTTTCAAAACGACAACATTTTCTCTGCGTATTACGCAATTGGTTTTCTGGTCCTTTGTTTCCACAAAGAAGTACTTTACTCCCCATTCTTCATTGACAAATCGACACTCGGCGTCCACTTTTCTTTTCCTAGTAGCCATAATTAAGGGTTCACGGGATCTGAAAAAAAGACATTAAATTAGAAACATAATTAAAATCCTATTGAACCACAAGTAAAGCAGAGGACTAGGGGTCACTGGTAAAGCTACTGCTAATCAAAGGTACATATACAGTTTATAGGTACCAATGTGTAACCGCACAGAGATGATAGAGATAATAGCACAAATGCGACTGCTCATGGGCCGTAGAAGAAGAGAGAAATAAGAAGACAAAGAGAATCTCATTATATCTCTACGGCTAACAAGAAAATAAAAGCATTAGGAGATATCTGAAGAACTTCAAGTCCGTGTCCAGGGAATCAGAATAATGTAATTGAAAAGATACAACAACATCTGATTAATAACGTCAATGCCCTAATAAATAAAATTCATGATTAGATGCAATGACAAAATGGGCATCCCCATGAATAAGCATACACATGATCATCCTTCACAGTACCACTGATCTTCCATCACAGCATGCGTAATCATCCAATACACTGCCAGTGATCTTCCATCACAGCATGGATAGTCATCCAACACTGTAACTGTAGTCTGATACACAACACCAGCAATTATCAGACAAGATGGAACAAAGGTCATTCATTCAGTAGAATTTGCTTTGCAGAATCTCGCTCCCATAACAACCTTCCGGAACACCTCTCGATCATAAGCAAGACGTCCCGCTTCAAATACACCCAACTAGACATCATCCGCCACATCCTGCACCCATCTTATCTTTGGCCTTCCTCTTCCTCTCTTCCCAGGCATATCCCTCTCCATTATTGTTCTCAGGCACAGACATAGCTATTCTATTCCCATATTCCTACTTAAACTATGAAGGTTCATTAAAAACTCACCCCACAGCAGATAATCGCCAATCCACAATCAAGATCCTCTTGGATCTTTTGGATCTTCACAGGGCCTATCTGCCCTCTCAACTGCGGTCTGGAAAAACAGTGGCCACGCTCGGCCGTGCCTGGGGCATTTCGCCCATCTGCTTGGTAGTGGCTCAGAGGGATGAGTTCAAACCCTCTGCTGAAAATTAGAAATCAGCATCCCTTCGGCCTCAGTTGTTCTCAAGGCCAAAGAGGCGGGAACATGGCGTGACTGGGTTCTTATAGGCACGCCAACATAACATCCCAGCATCCTATGCATGTTTTTACCAGTCATGGGATATGCTACTCCATACTCTTTTTACTCAATATGATGCATTAGAAGATGCGAGATAAAAGAAGAAGAAACATAGACAATCGATGGGTGATATGGTCTATAAATTACCAGTCACCTTTGCTCCGCAGAAGATTTCTTGGTACATGTTTTAGTCTAGGTTGACCTGGAAACTCTGCAAAATTGTTAAAACAATCCGATGGGGGATTTGGAAAACATGACAAACAAGTCGGCAGCCAAGCATACTAGCAACTGGGCTAGCGTCGGCTCCAGATTTATCACGCTAACAAATGTCTTAATTCGGGAACAGGATATGTAGTTTAAACAACATTGTGTTACAAATTTAGAAAATAAAAAGATATAATGGGAAATATTACTTTTTTGTTAACGCAAGGAACATAATTGAAATGGGATTTAACGATTTAATATAAATATTGATTATTTGACGATTTCACCAGGAGATTGCTGCTATGGAGACAAGATATCAAGGCAAACGGAGCCCTTCAATACTTGCTGTTTACAGTTGGACTGTCACAAGAGACACCTCATTGATTGACTACAAGATTCAAGCAAAGAGAGTTTGAACAGTGACTGAATAATGACAGGAATTGATTCAAATGTGCCTGTTTAAGACATTATATGAGAATTTTAAATAATGTTTTTATTTTTTCCATCATGTTATGTTGAAATATCAATTAATTGTAACCACCACTTTTATAATGCTAAAGTAGAAAGACTAACTGTTCACCCCAGAGAATTAAACAAGCACACAGTATTTGTATTACTGTAATATAAATTCATCATTAAAAAATAAAAGAAAATTTTTGAATTTAGATTATGATATTTGAAAACAGCATGTCAAAATCAATAAGAAATTGTGTATTTAAATTCTGATACAAATAAATGTTAAACATTTGTTGACTATTGTTATTATTATCAACATTGTCATCAGCACTTTCTCATGAGTGTGGTAAGAGGCCACTACTGATTGTTGGCTTTGACGACTTTAGAAATAGAGTCTAATCGACCTCACAAAGGGCTTGGAGTGAGTTCCTAGAGGCCTATGATCAATTGCCGGCCTGATGCTGACAACGTCATCCACCCAGTGCCAATTAGTCCACAGAATATGGGTCCAGCACCATGTGCGCTATGTGCCTTAACTGTGATAATGAGTCATTTATTGTTTACTCAATATGATCCATTAGGAGATGCGAGATAAAAGAAGAAGAAACATAGACAAACGATGAGTGATGTGGTCTATAATTTACCAGTCGCTTTTGCTCCCAAGAACATTTCTTGATACATGTTTTAGTCTAGGTTGACCTGGAAGCTCTGCAAAATTGTTAAAACAATCCGATGGGGGATTGGAACACATGACAAACAAATCGGCAGAGAAGCGTACTAACCACTATGTTATCGTGTGTTCCACGGTTATCATGTGTCCATGTCTTAATACGGAAACTGCATTTGTAGTTTATACAACATTGTGTTACAAATTTAGAAAATAAAAAAAACATATAATGGGGAAATATACTACTTTTTTATGTAAGGGACATTATTGAAATAGAACTTATCGCTAAATGTAAATATTTATTATTTTTCATATAATAAACCATAATTGCATGGGGTACTGTAATAAACACATATTTGCATTTGTAATTTCGGTCCTGGCACATATTTTAAATTTTAGGAGAAACCTCTTTATGTCACATTAATTCTTTTATACCTTATGGATGATATTCTAAGGCATTTTCTCTCCTTGTAAATATTATAAATGTATGTTAGTTGGAATTTATGACCTAGTGTTGAGAAATACGAACGATTGTCTCTACATTTTTAAATGGAACTAAATTAGGCAAGAGTAAGGTATGGTATAGTGAGTTATAGTTCATTTACAAAAGATTGCCACGATCTATTTAAAAGAAAAATAAAATTGTCTGTTGCATCGTTATGAAAGCTTTCCTACCGTCTTCTATTTACCCCCACCCAAGGAATATGTCTTTGATATGTCAAAAGCAACTTAAATCATGGATAGTGGCGACATTTATTTGATGTTTTGGCGAAAATGTAGTGAATACACGCTAACAAACTTGTTTCTCAGCAATGCACGTCAATTCGGGTGTCGACACAAAGCGTATCCAGATTCGTATAGAAGTGGGTGCAATGTGTAATGTTAGTGAAAACAGAGAATTTACAGAGGCATGGAGTAAATAATGTTAAATCGATATGGAAATGGACAGGAAAGTAGAAGGAATATATTTCTTACCTTATTTTTCATGTCCTTCTTGTTTCGTCAGCTGCTGGTTAATAATGTGTACAGAAGGAGTAATGTTACTAGGATGCATTTAGCCTTCTGTATGGAGTTTGTGAAAGTTTCCACATAGCTGTGCGTTAATATGCGTATGGTGTGACCAGAGATAATACCGCAATTTAGTCATCATTTGTCAATTTTTAAGGATCTGTTCAGCTGTCTGTGTAGTTTGTTCACATGTGCACGTGGGTGACAGAACCGTTTTGAGTCTTCGTGAAAGATTGTCTACTTTGCTGTTTACATTTCAGAGACGGAACATGATTACCTGTTTTGCACGACGAATATAGTTGTGAATGTCTCTGTAGTGGGGTTCCTTCTTAACGGCCAGATGTTGGTCCTCTTTTCATTGAAGTTTATAGATTATTCGTATATTCGTGTGTTGTCCCTTCATTTGACAACGTGTTTGTTCTCACGTTTCTTGTTATGCCACAATATGTCGGTTTCCACCGCAATATTACTCTTCTGTTGATATTCAATGCGTTTAGTGTGTGTGTGTGTGTTTTTTGTTTTGTTTCAATGCCAGATGTTTGTCACCGTTGAGGGCTTGCAGATCTGAAAATTCATCAGTATGGAATACAAACTTTGCCATTGACAATTTGTATTGTTTGTGCTGATGCTATAATGTTTAGGGCCTGCATTTCTTCTGAATAGTGGAGCAAAATATACCAGTAGGTGTGCATGTTTATTAATGTCTGCGATATGCCAGATCTTAATCTGTGTCGAACAATTCCAGTAGGATGATGACTGCTCACGGTTGCATAAAATTCAATCGTTCCTTTCCTCCTCTTTCTACTCATGGTCCTCACATTTTTTTTCAAGCAACTTTTATCAATATTTAATAGCGCGGACTGGGTTAGTATCTTGACGTTAGACAAGTTGAATGTAGTGTTGTCAGCTGCTACCTGTCCTTTAATTTTAGCCCACACAAGTTCTATAGTGTTTAAATGAGAATGGTATGGCAGGAGTCTCAAACACCTATGTCTTTACTCTTCTATCAACTTATCGATTTCATATTTCTTGCTTCTTTGTGTCTGTTTTACATGGAACAACAATTCCTTATTGCTTCCTTTGTGGTCGATGTTGTAGGCATCAACATGGTGATATGATGCATTGTTCATAATTAAACAAGACTGTCTATTTAGGGATGGAAGCACTGTATTCTTGAGCCAATCTCTAATACGTTACCATTCATCTCATTATGATAATCCATATTATCTGGATGCTGTCATACTAACACGAGTCCATCATTCTGTAGTAAGCCATTATGCGTACTATCAGCATGGGCTATGACCAAACGCTGCCCTTTACTACTGGGCACAAATCGCTTTATCTGTCTATCCACTGATTGCCATTCCTTTTCACCTGTGTGGTGTGCTTTGATCCAGGTTTCATCAAAATACACTATGTCATAATTATTTTTGCTCATTTCCCTTAGATATTTGCTTCTCATGGCTTCTAAATGCGTTTGCTAGCAAATTATATTCTCTAGCCCCCCCCCCCCCCCGCCCCCCTCCCCCCCCGGGCCCCATTTTGTACTCTCTAAACATGAAGCCTAATGTCCTTATAATTTTCCACAATGTTGTTTTGGATATCTCTATGTCATTGTTCTTTCTAGACCAAACCCTAACTTTTCTTACAGTCACTGTTTCTTTGGCATCCGACGTCTTTATAATAGCTTCGCCTTATGACATCCTTGCCAAAGCTGTCTACAATTGCCTTTGTACCTACAGTTTGTTTATTGCGTGGTAGTTTCATTCCAGATTCTTGCACCCATCGGCGAAATGACCGTTTACTCAAACCCAAAGCATGCACTGTTCTTTTCTCGGGATTTGTAATAGTATGAAACAGTTTCCTGCGATCAGCTTCTTGACAAAAGTATGTGTACATCTACATAGCGATGCTTTTAAGTGTACACAATTTCGCATTCAATCCCATTCAATAACATTCACAAATTCAGATGTTAGCGACAAATAGAAAGATTTATAAAATGATCACGTTTCATGAAAGCACCCACACTATAGGTAGAAATACTGAAGAGACCTCTGAACACTCCCGTTCCACTACGCGACGTTCTTGTCATAAGGTCATCCTCGTGGCAGCACGAGATAATTCACTACTGAACGCTTATGTTTCCGTGTGAAGATGTAATACATTTCATAATATGCACTTCATCTCTGACCCGTAAATTATATACCGCACAAAAATAAACATTGAAATCTGCTGTACAATCTCCTCATCATGTTGCGTGGACACATCGATAATCAGAGAAACGGCGTAAATGGGTGCTCCATAGGAGCAGCCTCGCCCGGTATGGATAGTCATGCGTCAGGTGACTCCAGACCGTCAGTAGGCTACTGGATGCAAAAGATTAATATCACTGAAGGTAGGAACTTGGAATGTTAGAACAATGAATGCAGATGGAAATGGGGCATACAGACATAATATCAACCTTTATTATTATTTTTTTTTCAGGGAAACTTTAAGAAACATGCATTCACATTTCCAATCCTTCAAACTTCGCGTACATATTATATTTTTTGACTGCAACATTTGTATGTAACTTTAATTCTTCTCTTCGATAATATTCTAAAGCATGTTATCTCCTAATAAATATCATACACTTATGCTATTTTGACATTCAGTTTTATCAATTCCCTGCAAAGATCAAAGTGTAGATTTAATTTCTTGTCCTTGACTTGGGGACGTAGATTACAAGAATTCTGAATTTGGAGTGGATTAGCCCGATGGCGAGGAACACTGTTAATAGGAAAAGCTAACCCACACAATTCAGTTCAGTACTAATAGAAGTAGTGTGTATTGACTACGCTTGAGTTCAACGCGAGCGAATGCAAAAGAAAAAAATCTGCGCTTGATCTGGCATGGGTACAGAGTCGGTCATCCAAACTGCAAACTCTAATCACCACGTCACTGTCCACTAACACTGGCAGACAGGCCTTTGTGGACCACAACGCGCTGAAGGCACATACTGGGACTAAGAGGCGTTTTAAAAAAATCAGTTAAAACAACATGAGTCAGTTTTAGTAAGCATCAACATGGAGTTCAAGCTGAAACTAACCATTGTTGTAGTGACAGCCATCGCCAGCATACCATTACTGATCATTGCAGTCTTGAACACTGACAGCTATTCTACCCTGAACTCTACAAACAGCCTGGACACAGTCAGGCCAAATACGTCGGCCCTCTACAAGACTCAATGGTGGACAATCAGAACAAGCTCCGTTGCTAACTAGACGCCATAAAGAAGTCTGAAGACTCACACAAAACACCACCGCTAGAAGTGGGCCAAGGGAAAGCGCTCACTGAACATCTGGTGTTGTTAAGTAAAACAAACAAATATCAAAGTGTAGTATCTGCATTTGATCTTGCCATAGCCACCAGCAGAGGCGGTCATACGAATGACACAGGGACGTGGGATCTTATGGGGCGGCTCAGGACCCTGGGTGAACCGCGAGCCCTTTAAAAGAAAAAAAAAAGGGGGGGGGGGGTGGTCTTTTGGCAAATAAATAGTGTAGATTTATCTGTACTTGATCTGGCTAGGGTGTAGAGGCGGTTATCCAAACTGCACACTCTAATTACTGTCCACTAACACTGGGAGATGGACTTTCGTGGACCATAATGGGCCGAAAGGTACACACTGGGACTAAGAGGCCTTTAATAGTTAAAAAAACAAAACAAAGGAAGATATTAACAGGAATCGTGCCTAAACAGATTCAAGAGATCAAAGACTTTCTGCTCCCAGCCAGAAGTAAAGATGACAAATTTGTCAAGAACAAGAATAATAAGGACAATGTCATGTTCAGGGTGCTTTTCAGCATACACTTGTGCACACTTGTGATCCAGGATAGAGAAAAAGCTGAGATGCTGAGACAGTCATTGCCACCTGGTCTGGCAGTCACAGAACTTCAGAGAAATCAATAAATGTAGAAAACCTGACACATTCATATACGTCTTTTAACTGGAACTATATTAGGAAAGAATAATGCATGGCTTTCATGAGTTAATAGTTAATTATCTAGGGAAATGATTGTCTGGTCTGAGCTCAAGCTGATAGTAAACAAAGACATTATGTTAGCTAAAGACGATTTTCTTTATTATTAGTGTATCAATCAAACTTTTCACTTTGGTATACATTTGGGTGCGAATATAAATAGTGTTACTATCTGTCAGTCATACCTCACCTTCTGTCCTCCTTCCTCTCTAACATTCTTGATTCACTTCTAGAAGAATGAGTTACTTATTAGCCCTTTTCCACATCAATATTTTACTCCACTGTGTTGTATACTGTCAGTTGTAGGCTTTTGAGGAAGTTTTCCGCGGGCAGAGAGGGAAGTGCTTTCTGCAAAGGACATTGCTGCGTCATGAGCTTTTCGCACTAGCTAAAATCATTACTTTCATTACAACCCTGATAAAGAATATTATTATCAATATAATCATCACACACTTGACATGTACGTCGTAACAAGCCAATAATTATTGTGGGTGTGATACTTGCTATTTCATATCTTCGAAAACTTTGGTCACACAGTCTAATCAACCTCACAAAGAGCTTGGCTTGAGTTCCTTGAGGCCTATGATCAATTGCCGGCCTGAAGCTGACCACGTCATCCACTGAGTGCCGATTAGTCTACAGAATATGGGTCCAGCACCATGCACGTTATAAGTTTTTAAAAGTGACATTTATTTGTTCCAAAATAAAATGTAGTAGGAAGTGAAAGACATAGAAGAGAGAGAGAGAAGAGAAGAGGAGAGACGAAGGAGAGAGGAGAGAGAGAGAGAAGAGGTGAGAGAGCCAGAGAGAGTAATCACAATCAAAGGGATGAATATTGATTTATAAAGATTGATTGATTTAGGAACCGATATCACAGCATTCGGGGCATTCCCATAAGCGCTGCGTCCCCATTCTCAGCAGCTAGCGAAGAGTTCCCAAAACCAATAGTACCATTAGCAATCTGATTATATGCCCGTCTCGCCTTATCTACTCAGAAGCGGCCAGATCCCATTGTCACTTCTCGCTGTCTCATTATTGTAGACCATGGCGATCCATTTGCTCTTCCGAGGTGTACACGTGCTCCACAAGGCCGCAACCACGTCTGCCTTGTCATGCATCAATACTCCACAAGTTGTGCAGAGCCAGCCAATCTGTCCGCCTGTTCATTCCCCAGCACACCGGCATGCCACAGAAAAAGGTCCAGGCGATGCTTACCACCGTGACCTCGGAAGCGAAGTAAGCCACTCTGCCGAAGCTTGCCTGTCCTGACCTTCCTCAGCATGCTTTCTGAGTCAGTTACAATCACGAGTGTGTGTGTAGTGTTCTCCATCCAGCGGGAAGCTGCACTGACCGCCTCCACCTCCATTCTTAAGCTAGATGTTGTGGTATCATATGCCAGGCTTTCCTGCACCAGACAATGCTACTATACTAGGTGATGTGGTCTGTAATTTAACCACCTCCTTTGCTCCCCAGAACATTCCTGATACATTTTAGTCTACTTAGCCTGGGTTCCTTGAGGCCTATGATCAATTGCCGGCCTGATGCTGACCACGTCATCCAGCGTCTGACGATTAGTCTGCAAACTATGGGTCCAGCACCATGTGCGCCATGAGTCTTAACTATATTAAAGGGTAATTTTATTATTTTTCTTTTACTTAATATGTTCCATTAGAAGATGAATGACAGAAGAAGAAGAGGAACGATCGACAGTCGATGAGAGATGTGGTCATCTTTTAGTCTAGGTTGACCTGTTAGGCCTCCAAAATCGTTAAAACCATTCGATAAGGGATTGGAACACATGACAAACAAGTCGGCAGGGAAGCGTACTAGCCACTGGGCTAGCGTCGGCTCCACAGTTATCATGTGTCCAGGCCTTAATCCGGGAACTACATGTGTGGATTCAACAACATTGTTTTACAAATTTAGCAACAATAAAGTTATAATATGACATAATACTATTTCAACATAAGGGAAATAATTGAAATGAGATTTACCGCTTTAATATCATTTTGTTATTATTCTTCATGTAATAAAACATACTTGCTTGGAAATTTAAAGAAACACGTATTTGTATTAGCAAATCTGCAAACTCTAGGCACACGTTTTTATTTGATAAAACAACCTCTTTATATGACTTTAATTCGTCAACTTCTTATGGATAATATTCTAAAGCACTTTAATAAATATCATACATGTGTTATTTGGCATTTAATTACAGTTACATTTTACTTAACATATTCTTTTTATTTTATGGCAGGTACATAAACGTGTGCCTTTCAACTGGTACTAAATTAGGATAGCAGTAGCCTCAAGGATTGCGAACGCGATTCGTGAGCCGCCTATTACGCCTTCGAAACGTAGCGGTGACCGATCTGGCAGCAGACTGAAACGTCACAAAAGTTTGAAGAGAACAGTCATGGAGAGGTATATGCCCAGGAAGAGAGGAAGAGAAAGGCCACAGAGATTATGGGTGTAGGATGTGGCGGATGATCTCCACATGGGTGTATCAGACGCGGGAAATTTTGCTTATGACCAAGAAGTGTTCTGGAAAGTTGTTATGGGAGCGAGGTTCTGCTAAGGACATGCTCTTAAAAGAATGAAAGAATTAATGAATGAATGTGCATTTATTACCTTTGCTATATCAAAGCTCAGTTTTGAGATCTGAGGTGTTAACGTGTTGGTATGGGAGCGGGTCATTCAGACAGCAATGGCAAACTACTGAACGGTGTACTTGCCAAGACATCAACAACAGCAGTAAAATGCTGGTGTTGAGAGCGATGTCCTTAAATAGGACATTAATTATTCAATATCTTATGGATAATATTCTAAAGCATTTCGTCCCCTAATAAATATCAGACATGTGCGTTATTTGTCATTTAAATACAGTTATTATTTTGTTACAATATTGTCTGTATTGTATGGCAGGCACATAAACGTGTGCTTTTTATCTGGAGCTAAATTAGGATAGCAGTAGACATCGTTCAGTGAGTTAGCAGTTAAACTTCTAGGGTAACCGATCGTCTGGTCTTAGCTCAGACTCATATTAAACATATATCTATTTTGAACTAAATACGATCTTTATATTATAAGCATATCAATTAAACTTGTCACCTTGGCATACAATCGGATTCGAATTAAAATAATGTTACTAACTGTCAGTCATATCACACTTTCTGTCCGTCTGCCTAACATTTCTTGATTCACTTCTAGAAGAATGCATTACTTATTTTCCCGCTGGTATATCAATATTCGACACAACCGTGTTGCCAACTTTAAGTTGTAGGCTTTTGAGGATGATGTCCTCGAACAGATAGGGGATGGACCTTCGGCAAAGGGTATTGCTGCAGGATATTATGTTTTCTACACAGGTTAATTTCATTAGTTTCATCACTAAATCAATCAATCATGTGCCATGCCGGAAAGCGTGGGCGGTCATGATTCGCCATTTCACTCGATCACCAGAGTCGTGGATCAGCTCAGTGTTCCTGTCTCGTCCATGCCATGTGGCCAAGCCATCCAGGTATTTTCCTCTCGGTCTTCCTCTTGGTCTGTTCCCTTCGATCTTGCCAGCTGTCACTAAGTTCTCCAGTCCATTTCTTCTCATAACATGTCCAAAAAATTTTGACTGTCTACGTCTAATTTCTCTAATCAATCTACGATTTTCATTTGTCTCTTGTAGTACTTGGTCATTGGTTTTTCTATCTGTCCATGGTATTCTTTGCATTTTCCTCAGAAACCACATTTCTGCAGCCATCAGATGTTTTTCAGCTTCACTGCACATTGTCCAAGTTTCACATCCATACAAAAGAACAGGCTCTATGTATCCCCTCAACACTCTTTTTCTCGTTTCAATTGACATCATTTTATTGGTCAGAATGTTTTTCATCTTGCTAAAGGCTACTTTCGCAATGGCGATTCTTGTTCTAATCTCTTCAAGGCATCTGCCATCAGATGTTATGACTGTTCCGAGATAATTGAACCGATTCACTTGTTGAAGAATATTCCCATTTACTTGTATATTACATTGTGGTACTTCGTTCTTCCTAGTGACGACCATAACCTGTGTCTTCCTACAATTTAATTCCAACCCCAGCTGCTCACTGTGTACAACAACAGCGTCTACTAATTGTTGCAGATCCTGTGCATTGTCTGCAATCAATACTGTATCATCTGCATATCTAATGTTATTTATGTTTCGTCCTCCAATGCTGATTCCATTTAGGTCTTCTACATTTCTGAAAATATTTTCACTGTATAGGGAAAAAAGATCTGGAGACATTACACATCCCTGCCTAACACCTCTCTTAATAGGTTGATATTGTCCTACTTCATTATCAATCCTTATGGCAGCTTGTTGTTTCCAATATATGTTTTTTATAAGTCTAATGTCTTTCCCATCAATTTGTAGATCTGCAAGCATATCCACAATGTTGACATGTCTAACTCTATCAAAAGCCTTTGTGTAGTCAATAAAGCAAAGATGTATATCCTTGTTTACTTCTAAAGCACGTTCAATAACTGTTCGCAGCATATACACAGCATTTACTGTACCCTTTCCTTCTACAAACCCACATTGTTCTTCCCCTATTTCAGGTTGTATTTTCTTCCTCACTCTTTGCATGATAATTCGTAACAAAATCTTTGTGATGTGACTCATTATACTAATTGTTCTATGTTGATCACATTCTAAGGTTCCTGATTTCTTTGGGATTGCAATAAATACAGAATTACATAATTCAGAAGGTATATCTCCAGTATCATATAATGTGTTCAGCAGTCTAGTGACTTGCTCTAGTCCAAATTCTTCTAAAGCTTTAATCATTTCTGTTGTGATGTTATCTGCACCGGGGGCCTTGCCAGCTTTCATATGCTTAAGAACATTTTGAACCTCCATCTTTAAAATTGCTGGTCCTTCATTATTAAATCTAATAGCATACTGTTCCTCTCTGTTATCATTATACAGGTCTTTCACATAATCTGTCCATACATGTAGAATCTGATCTTTTTCTATTATGATTTTGCCATCTTTAGTTTTTAGACAGCCTGTTGATGTACTTGTTCTTTTATTAGTAAGTTCCTGAATTCTTTTGTGCACTAATTTGGTATTTTGACTGTTGTGTTGTTTTTCAATTTCTAAGCACTTTTCCTCAAGCCATGATTCTTTTGCCTTCCTACATAATATTCTGACTTGTCTGTGAATTTCTTCATATTTGGCAGGATTATTTTTGTTGAGTCTTCTTGTTTCCATTAAGTGTAAAATTTCCTCAGTCATCCATTTCTTACGACCCACCTTCTTTAATTTAGGAATAGTTGTTTCTGCAGCCACATTGATTGAATCCTTTAACATTTCCCATTGATCATCCACATCCTGGAATAGGATCTCTAGATCAGACAATATTTCAAATCTGTTCTGTACTTCTATGTTGAATTTGTTTTGTATTTCCTTGTCATTACTAAATGTACACAAGTCATATTTAGTGTTTCCTGTTATATACTTGACTTTCTTCAACTTTATCCTCAATGTTCCTGTGAGTAATATGTGGTCACTATAACAGTCAGCACTGGGAACTGTTTTTGCTACTGTTAGCGCGTTTTCTAAATCGTCTGCTAATGAGAATGTAGTCAATCTGGTTTCATCACTACCCAGATAAATATTATTATTATCAACAGCATCATCATCCCCTTGTTATGAATGTTGTAAGAGGAAATTAATGATTGCTGGCGTGAGGTTGGCTATTGCATCTTTTGGAAAACTATAGAAACAAAATCTAATCAACCTCACAAAAGGTTTGGCGTGTGTTCCTTGAGGCCTATTATCAATTGCTGGCCTGATGCTGACCACGTCATCCAGCGGGTGCCGATGAGTCTAAACATATGTGTCCAGCACCATTTGCTCTGTGAGACTTAACTGTATTAAATGGTCATTAATTGTTTCCACAATATGATCCATTAGAAGATGAAAGAAAGACGAAGAAAAAACAAGAAGTGGACAATCAATGATGGATTTGGTCTATAATTTTTCCGCCCCTTGCTCCCTAGAACATTTCCTGGTGCATGTTTTAGTCTAGGTTAACTTGAAAAAATAACCTTGCTAAATTATTAAAACAGACCTATAGAGAAACGGAACACGTGACAAACAAGTATGCATTGAAGCAGTGCTAGCCCCGTATCTAGCGTGGGGCACCACGGTTACCATGTGTCCATGTCTTAATCCGTCACAGCATGTGTAAATAAATAAATGTTTTGCATATCCTTTACAGGACATCGCTGTCAACATCAGCATCTTTCAGCTGATTGTTGATTTCTTGCAAGATTACGCTCAGTAGTTTGCTATTGCTTTCTGAGAGACCGGCTCCATACTCTCATAAGTCACTGGCTCGACTCGAGCCGCTTCCAATTCTCGTGCGCTCACGTCAACCACGAGAGTATTCGGGGTTACGGAGAAAGCTGCTAACACCTCGACCAGGGAGACGGTACAGCATGTGTAGATTAGACAAAATGTGTTACATATTTAGCATTAAAGAAGATGTCATGGGAGATAATACTACTTTATATAAGGGATATAATTAAAATGGAACACACGCTTTATATTTAACATGTAATATAATGGTTACGTAATAAAATACAATTACTTGGGAAACATTTTTAACCATGGATTTATATTTGGAATACTGCCAGGCACATGGTTTGTCTTTCGTGAAAAAACATCTATATGTCACATTAGCCCTTTTTTTATTGCATGAATAATATTCTAAGGAATGTTCTCTCCTCATAAGTGTCATATATTTCTGCTAGTATCTATTTCTCACTATGGCACATTTCGGCTTTTGGCTAGTTTCTCTTCACAACGTATAAATCTTTGTCCTTGACATATGCCTGGGTCATTGACAGTAAGGTGAGTGACCTGGCTACGAGTAGAACAATCAACCCTGAGAACTAATGGGGCGGTTATGAGTGGATACCCCTAGGGGGGGATGGGGCGAAAGACAGTTGAGTGTTGGGTGAAGTGAGGAGACTTGAAAGGGGGTGAGAGAAGAGACCGACTGCGGGTCAGGTCGTTTGAGGGAGTTGAGTTTTAGATACCGAAGGAGTCGGTAGTCCACGGAGAACTGTGTTGTGTGATTCTCCGAGCTGAGGAAGGCAGTCCTAAAACCCAGAGTGGGTTACATAGAGAGCAGAGGCTTCCGACCCAGTGGGTGGGTCGTATTGTGGGAGATCCAGCCGTGGATAGTAGCTGGACTAAATGTCATGTGAATTTGAGATTCAGCAGGCCGTGAGTAGTCAGTGATGTGTGCTGGTTAAATTGTGAGGAGGATATTTATATTCTATGGATTACATTATTTCTGGATGTATAAACATGTTCCGTCTGTCCGTCTTATTCTGGAATAAATGATTATGTGCGCCAACTCAATCTTGTTTCATGACTGGTGAAGGTGCACTTCTGGGGTGAGTTGGATTAAGAGACAGTTAGATAGCTCAATTGACACACCATGAACATCGTTACCTAGACAACGACCATCACACGACAATAGCACGCAAAGATCATCAACAACATTGAACTTATCATAAAGAACGACGTGTGACAGTCCTCCTCCTCTTTTATTTTGTCTTTCTTTAATGGCGTTAGCAGCTTTATAAATGTATTTGAAAGCTGAGCCCAGAAATGCGGCAATGGAAAAGACCGCCCAAATTATGAGAATGGATTCCATTGATGATGTGTCTGAGGAGGAGGAGGACAAATATCCTGAATACAGATCAGGTCGTGCCTGCTACCCTGGAGCGGCACCGGAACAAACCAGTTTGAACATTGAAAGGCACTAAAGAAAGGTAGACAGATGGCCTGGCAATGGATACACACAGAAGCTACTTTGGTGGCAATGGTTTCTACTACTATTATTATACGATTATTAACGTAAACATCAAATAATTAATTCTGTGTCTGCAACTTGCCTGTGAGGGAGGGGGGAGGGCCTCCACACACAATCACACATGCTGAAGATTGCACCAATAATCTGACCATCTAAAATCTCTCCATTTATCTGGTAAAGAATATTTTAATTTACTAAAGCAGTGATTTTTTTCATACTTCATAATAAAGGTTCTCAGATTTTCAAAAACAAAAACAAAAACAAAAAAACGTATAAATCTTTTTGCATGTACCGGATTATGTCTTTATCAGTAACTCCGAATCCTGTGTCATAAATTTCATGAATCACCTCTACGACACCTTTTAGTGGTGATACGCGCCATGATGTTGTTATCATTTACGTAACTGAAAGAAACCAGAAATCGCCTTTCTGGGAAACCCTTAAAGGAGAAAGAAGGCGACAGGCGCACCAGCGTAGAAAATAGATCCACAGAAGTCATCAACCATCTCATCATCATCAAGTGCCTTGCCGACAGGCGTAGGCGTTCATGGCTCTCCACAGATCTCGGTCTTTGGTGTTCTGGATCAACTCTGCTGATGATATTCCTCCATGCCACCGTCTCAATCCGCCAGCATCATTTCTCTTGTCAACCATCTACATATCAATACAAAATAATGAGCCTGAAAAAACAACAAAAAACATACTCGTGTGCCTCATAATTAAATCGCTTGTAGGCCTTTTTCTTCACAATGTTTCTAGAGCGGGGAAACCTGGTAGTCCCGTAATACTGTCAATGTAGTATCTGATAAAGGATAATTAGCATCCTAGGATTCTTTTATCTCGGGATATTCTTACCTCAAAATTGTGTTATTCTAAAGGATATTGATAGAAAATGACAAGTTCATCTCTAACACTGACGTCAGATGTGCTCAACGGAAACCTGCTCCACCGCTCAGGTACAATTGTTGTGTCTCTCTCCGGCCCTGGAGCCGCAGCCAAGTCGACGCCAACGTTCATAGCGAGCGCACTCGCTGGACTGGCTGGTGTGCCGCTAGGCGCTATATCCAGTCTACACAGGTATGAGTCACGGATACGGTGGTTCGTGACTTTAACAGAAGACATTCATGTTAAACTGTACAATAGGCTACACCGGGTACAGTTACAAGCACCGAATTCGGACATCAATATTTGTCTGGAGCATGTAGACAAAGAAAGGCAAAAACTTACTTTGCATTGGATCCCAGCGGCAATGAAGATAGAGGGTGTTAAGGCAATCGCCGTACATGCCACTGGGGACCCGAATGTGTAGGTATTTCTACTAAAAAAAACTCTGGCGGTAAATGGGGAGCCTTATGTAACCCCGTCCAGGACATCCCCCATTACATAAATTTAAACATAACAGGGGTTACCAAAAACACTCACAAAATTCTGATAACATTGCCCAGCAGGCGAACTGCATGTCATGTGTGTGGTATGGAGGAAATGTCCAGCCAAACATACAAACAAACCTGTTGTGGCACAAGAAGATGTAATAAATTTGCCACCTCTGAGAAGGCAAGGACCAGCACAACATCAACAAAACGAACAACGCGGAAAACAATTTGAAACAACAGCCCACACAACAAGAAAAACAACACAACGGATGCGCCAACAGACAATCAAGAAAACTACATTCTGGAAACGCAAACAGAAGAACCCTTTACAACTGTTTTCCACTCCAAAACCAGAAAAAGACAACAACGAGGATTAAGTCGAAACTCAACAAGCAGCACTAAGGATGATGAAGAAAAAAAAAATCACCAACCAAATCAACGCCAAAAAAGAAGGAAAGACAAAGTAAAATACTGACGAAACCATCAGCAACGACACCTTTGATGATAAAACATAACCAGAATTGACATCTAAGAACACTACTGACACTGACCCTGACACTGACACCGAAGAAGATGGCCTACTATTTTAACATCTACAATCAGATCACGTCTGCAACATATACCGGAAATGAAAATATCTGAACTGAGCTAATTTTTAGTTACTGAAAACGAAAATTACATTAAAATATGTTGATGGCTCTAGTTTTCACGATATATGCTACTAGTATATTTGAATAACGAAGACACAATCCATAGGATTGTACGATTTATTGCCAGGCATATTTAGCTGCATCTCGTCATGTACATACTGCATAATTCACACAATATAAAGTGAAATAACTAGATACACCTTCAAGCTGAAATATACATATGTTCGCACAGTATTGTCAATTGTCTACCACAATAATTTTAAACTGACTATATGCCTTCTGTTGCACAAAGCTGGCATATGTGCATTAATCATTAATGCTTCTGCAAACTTAACAAGCGACTATTGTGTGTATTAAACAACACGCAAAAAGGGCCGTCTCTATCAATTACATGACGGGTTCCCAAGACGTGTCGTGCAATGGACGACGCCGGAAGTTTGTACTTGTGGTGTGTCAACCTTCCCATGATCCCATCGCCTGACCTGTAGTATCATGTCAATCCAGTTGGGTATGTGTTCCACAAAATAATATATTAGTATATTTAATTATGGTCAATTTATATATATATGACGCAACTGTTGTGGATGATTGTATGTATCCCATCTGCAACACGTCCGATACCATATGGCGATGACCTATCAGTTCCCAAAGTGCCAGAATCATTTTAGAGGCTTCAACTGATTAAGAAGAGGTAATTGGATGGTCCTTAACCATCAACCCGAAGCACCCAGATTTTGAGCAAACTACATCCACTAAACACACTTACTAACCAAAAGTAAGAGATCTAAATTTGCCAAAGAACAAGGCGGAGCTTTCGGGTTCCAGATTTCAACAGTGGAATCTCCTGGCAGAAGATGTTAGAATTTATGTGTATAGGAATCGCCAGAAACCGCTTATTACATTATTTTTCAAAGCTGGTGACCTCTCTGTGTGCCACACCATATCTGGTTTAATGGCAGCCCTCAAAATCAATTACAAACCGGAAGAGTAGAGGCGTTTTAACGGATTCATCCTGACGAGGCTTAACGCTGTTTTGTTAAATAACGGTGATGTGTTACAGTCAATGTCAGTTCGTCACGCAGTTCATATGAAGGAATCTTATGAAAACATTAGCAGCCTTTGAAGTGCAGAAACTACGATCATCATCGTCAGTTACTTTGCGGTGACTTAAAAGTGGTCGCTCTTTTGCTTGGACTACGAGGTGGATAAACAAACTGCTGTTGCATTCACTGTGAGTGGGATAGCCGTGCACGAATTCTCCATTACATCAGAAGACATTGGGCAATCAGGCAGTCACTGCAGCCTGGCAGTAAGAACGTTGAGAATCCAGCACTTGTCGACACCAGCAAGATTTTGTTGTCACCTTTGCACATTAAGCTGGGTTCATGACAAACTTTCTCAATGCAATGGATAAAACAGATGAGGCTCTTAAATATCTCATCAGAAAATTTCCAGGCCTGAGTGAGGTTAAAATAAGAAAGGGAGTATTTTTTTGGTGCTCAAATTTAAATATTATATGGATGTGAAAGTTGGAAATCAACGGTAGCTTTAGAAAAAAATAAAATTTGATAATTTTGAGAACAAATGTCTTAGAAGAATTCTAAACATCCACTTGACAGACTTCAGAACCAATACGAAAATAAGACAAGAGACTAAGCAAGATACAGTATCCAATTTTATAAGAACACTCCGTTGGAACTACATCGGCCATGTACTCAGAGTGGACAAGACAAGACTCCCCTAACAAGCCCTCATGTGATCACCTGTAGGGAGAAGAAAACGGGGAAGACTAAGAGAGACCTGCGTAGAACCATCATCAGAGAAGGTTCATTCAACGGCCAAGTAAACATCCAAGATCTACAACAGGTAGCAGCGAACCGCCAAGCATGGAGAACCATGACTTCTGCCCTATGCGCCGCCTTGGGCTCAAGAGGAAAGACTAACTAACTAAATTTGAAAACTTCTTCATAATGACGAGTTTATTTGTGTGTTGCATGGGAAGGAAAACGCAGCATGGTTTGCATATAAGTTAGTGGTGGGCAATTTTCATGAAAACAACAGATCTGATTAATAACAATGAACTTGTTAGAAAATCTCATTCTGAGTTATAAGAGTCTTGGCTGCAACATGTCTTAGAAAATTCATTTTCTCGATTCTCATCTGGATTTGCTTTACGTCAAATTGTGAAGCTGTCAGTGATGAGCATGGTGATGGATTTCACCAGGATATTGCTGCTTTGGAAACAAAGTATGATGGCAATCGGAGCCATTCAATGCTTGCTGTTTACAGTTGGACTGTAACAAGAGACAACTCATCAATTGACTACAAAAAGCAAGCGAAGAGAGTTCGAACAGGGACTGAATAGTGACGGAATTGGTTCAAATGTGCCTGTTTAAAACATTATATGAGAATTTTAAATGATGTGTTTTTTTTTTTTCTATCATGGTATGTTGAAATATCTATTAATTGTAACTACAATTTTTTTAATGCTAAAGTAGAAAGACTAACTGTTCACCCCAGAGAATTAAACAAGCATACAGTAGGCCTATGTTTATTACTGTAATTTAAATTCATCATTAAAATAAACATAAAAAACACAACAATTTGGCGAATTTAGATTATGATATTTGAAATCAGCATGTCAAAATCAATACAAAATGGTGTGTTTAAATTCTGCTAAAATAACTTGTCAAAATGTATTGACAAGTGTTAATATTATCAGCATCATCATCAGCACTTTGCCATGTATGTCGTAAGAGGCCGCTACTGATTGTTAGCGTGAGGTTGGCTTTGACAACTGTAAAAACAGAGTGTAATCAACCTCTAAAAGGGCATGGTATGAGTTTCTTGAGGTCTATGAGCCGGACACTGACCACGTCATCCACCGAGTGCCGATTATTCCACAGAATATGGGTCCAGCACCATGTGCGCTATGTGCCTTAACTGTGTTAAAGGGTCATTTATGTTTTACTCAATATGACCCATTAGGAGATGAAAGATAAAAGAAGAAGAAACATAGACAAACGATGAGTGATGTGGTCTATAATTTGCCGGTCGCCTTTGCTCCCCAGAACATTTCTTGATACATGTTTTAGTCTAGGTTGACCTGGATGCCCTGCTAAATTGTTAAAACAATCCGATGGGGGATTGGAACACATGACAAACAAGTCGGCAGCGAAGCGTACTAGTCATGCACTAGTGTGTGTTCCACGGTTAGCATGTGTCCATATCTTAATCCAGACACTGCATGTGTAGTTTAAATAACGTGTTACAAATTTAGCCAAAAAAAAGATATAACGGAAATAATACTTTTTTTTTTTTTTTTTACATAAGGGACATAATTGAAATTTGACTTATCGCTTTAATATACATATTGATTATTTTCATGTAATAAACCATAATTGCATGGGATACTTTAATAAACTTTGCATTTGTAGTCCTGCAAGGTCCAGTCACAAATTTTAAATTTTACGTATAACCTCTTTATGTCACATTAGTTCTTCTATCCCTTATGGATAACATTCTAAGACATTTTCTCTCCTAGTAAATATTATTCGTGAATGTTATTTGGCACTTGTTACATTGTGTTAAATATAAACGATGTTTGCATATGTTTTGGCAGGCACACAAGCGTGTGCGTCTTAACTGGAACTAATTCATGCAAGAGTAAGGCATAGTTTGTCGCCCTCCCTGGCGAAGATATTAACGACTTTCTCCGTAATCCTGTAGCCTATATCAAAGTAGGGGGACATAGTCCGCGATATTCGGTAACGGATTGAGTCGTGTTGGTTACTTACGGGGGAATGTGAGCCGGTCGCTCATGGGAATCCCATGGGATGGGATGGGACAGTACACATTTGTATTTCTCATGGTACACATGGGACAGTAGCCATGGCATAGCAACTTGATCTACGCCAGAGCTACCCTTCATTTTTTTTTGTTTTTTTTTTTTGATTTTAACCTTGTTAAAGCCTTTTATCCTTCTTTGTTTTCTGTATATATTTGTATCAATTCTTTATCTCGTTTTGCACAATTTACGCTCAGTGTTTTTTTTTTTTTTTTATGCAACGTGAATTTCTTGCTGAATCTACTACATTCTCCAGTCCATTGTTTGTGTGTACTGATAATGCAGCAAGCATGACGGCAGCATTTGATAAAGGGTTTTGATACCGATACAGAAATGCACCGATCTGATTGTACTGAGCACAGGTTATCAGCATGCATTACTGATAGCTTCAGCAGAGGCGTGATTTCTGAACTGGGTCAGTTCATGGATCAACTTTCATTTATTGAAACATATTACAATATACGTCATGTAAATGCATCACAGCTGTCATTTTCCATACCAACAAAATCTGTAACACGTGAATGGCGATCATATTACCAACATTTCAATGCCCATTTAAAAACATTATTCGCATTACTTTAATGAAGATGATGAAGAATTCTTAAACCACATTCCGAATATTGCTTAGATTAAAGGAATGCTGTATATACATTAGAAATTCAAAACATTTTTTGACAAACTAGAAATTGATGGTACTACATCTCATTTAATTATGCTTTTATATTTCCTCATAGACTATCATCTGTACAAAGTTGTTGTTGATATTGACGAAGAAACTTCCAGCAGCATGGTGAAGAAATATTTTAAAAACTTTCAGAAAGTTATTGGAGAAAAACGTTGGCCATATTGCGGCAGTTCTCTGGCAGTTACTGCAGAATTCCTTACTGGAGTTGACATTAAAGCCAAAATAGAAGACATGGTCAAGTCAGTTGTTACTAAGAAGAAAGGGAACGGGTCACCTGTAACAGAGTGAACGGTTAAACGATAATATCAATAGATGACATTGAAGCCTTGGATAGTGTAAACGGCTTTTATTAACTGTAATTATAAAGTTGATATAGCTTCTTGAAAAAACACCCGGACTGACCACAAGCTAAGCTGGAACTGTTTATATTTTTGACGTCACCCGTGAGCTTCCCTAGAAATGGTGCTTTCAATAGTGCTCACGGGTGCGACATTTCCTAACCCTTCTCTATTTCCCCTTAACTAACTATAACAGAGATGGAGCTCTGTTATACTCTTCCCCTTCTTTAAAAAGACTTTTCTCAAAAGTCTCACTTCCCTAACCTATATATTCCATAATCCCACTTAATTTTCTCTCACATACCAACTTACTAACCCAAATTAATTACCTAAACCTTCTTATTTCGATTTCAATCTCTTTAGTTGTCTCCTAGAATACCTTTAATACTCTCTCTCTCTTATAGCTAACTGCTACTTTCGTTGTTACTTCTTCTTCTGTTCTGAAGTACACAAAGGTTCCAAAAACATTCAGGATTATAAGTATTCACAAAATTGTTAGTATATAGTTTGCATCACGTAAGTTCTCATTCTCTCTCATCATCAACCACACCAGTATAGACAGAAAAGATATAGATGGGGTGCGCACCCAGTTTGAAAGATATAAGGAAATAGTCAGAAACCAATCACATTATACCTCCCTTGCAAACGCAAAAACTTTTTCCAATATTAAAAGTTTTTCAAAAACACATCTTATGAACTTATATCTCTGTTTGTTATAAACTAAGTCGATCTAAAATATCTTCAATATTTGTATTGCCACACGCACGACTACATTTCACCTGTCTCATGTTCCATCATCATGAAACCATGCTCATTTTTCATGAACATATGTTTAAATTAACGCTGTTTCACAGCTCCTATATTTTTCCCCCCCAAATCCCCTGATAAGTATCCCTGTCTATTGGGGTATTTAACCATATGCTCTGCCATTCACAGCAGCCCCCTCAATATCCATTTCTAATAACTAGTTCCCCCCCTTTACTTCACTGCTATAGACGTTAATCACGTTAATCTTTTCTTCCCTAATATGGCATCCAATCCATATATATTCAATCAATGCTGACTTAATGCAGCTCCTATTTTTAACTCCCCCCAAAACCCCTTTTGTAACCCCATTTAAGTATGGCATATGTTTCCAATTCGTAGCCACTATGTAATTAACCTCAAAACTGATTATCACAGCAATCTTACTAATAGAATATGTCATGAACTTATTATTCACAAGGAGAATGTGTCTCTCTACTAGCCTCAGTAGTTTATTAACTATTTTCTGAACGAAGGGCTTTATACTGGACAAAACCCCAACTGTTTGTAACTAAACTTAACTTAACCAAAATTTCCCAAAATATTTATAAACAAGGTAATTCTTTTCAACACAAAGACAATTCACTTAAATTATGAGTTAAGCAAAATAAAATCACAACAGGACATCATACCCACCAGGTTATTAAATATCATTTCTCTTTCCCCTCATATCAAATAATATAACATACATCCTATCAATTGTTAGTCACTTTTACGGACTAACAATAATTTATTTATCTATTTTAAGAAAACTCAACAAGTGTAATCTCAAATTAAAATACACTTCAAGACCAGACGAAAATTTACATCCATAATACGTAGCATATCATATATATAAAATACAATATCATCTCCTCAAGACCACTCACCACAACTATCAATAAACTATTTGCCAATGGTAATACATGCTACTATATTTCATCAACTATCAATTTCCTCCTTAAATCATAAATTTTCATCTTGCTATCTGCAGCTTTTTCTATCCATTTATTTCCCATATCTCCATTTCTTCAGTAACTCTAAATTTTTCTGTATAATCGCTATTTCCACATCAATATCTTCCTCCTCTCGTAAAGAAATATTTTTCCCCCATACTACTATCTCTATTAGATTCTGAATTTTCATCCATTCCTTCTTCTTCGTCTGTATATATATCTCTAGCAGCCGCTAGTTTTTTTCTTTCTATATCCAGTCTAATTTGTTTATCATGCCTTCTTAACGACCTTTCGAGTAGGGGCATGTACTCACCGCTTGATGAATTTTCTCTGATTCTCCTCTGTCTTTTCACCTCTCTTTCTTTCTGTCTTTCTATTCTCCTTTTTCTGCTTGTCTGGTATTTTTGAATGGAGCGTTTACTGCTTCTTCCATTGATTTAACAGTATCATAATAACCATCATACGTATTCCTCTCTTATTTCATCAACGTTTTCGGTGTTGTCTGTTCACATGTATCATCGTAAACTGGTGTTGTTATTAACTGACTTTGTACCGGATCTTTTCAAAAATCTAGGGGTATTGTAGTTCTTCTGACGAGTTGTCCATCTGAATATAAGTCGTCTGAATCATAATTATTATTATTGTCTTTCTTATCTTCATTATCTCTTCTTAAGTGCTCTACGTGTGCCCTCCTACATGTCCTGTGATTTGGTTCTTTATATTGTATGACACAGTACCTAACCTTTCTAAAATATAATAACCTGGAATCCAATGAGCATCAAATTTGGAGTTCCTTCTATGCTTCTTATAATAAACTCTATCACCTACTTTGAATTCCTGTAATTGTGTATTTTTGTTTCTGTACTTCTTTTTTCTTTCTCTAGCTTTAATTATATTGTTCTTTAACCTCACATGCGCTTTGTGCATTTCTTGTATAATAACTTCCTGAAAATCTTCCCCCATATATTTACGTCTTGGTTTTAACAGATTGTCAATGGGTAGTATAGGTTCTCTCCCGTGCAATAAATAAAATGGTGAAAACCCTGTGCTCTCATTTTGATTTGTGCGTATTGCGCTTAGGGCAGGTCCCAGGAATAGATCCAAATCTTTTTCATGTTCATCGACAATCTTTGCTATAATGTTGTACAGTGTTCTATGTTGTCTTTCGTTTTTAGCATTTGAAGAAGGTCTATAATACGAGGTCTTTATATGGTTTATATTCAAATCTTTTAATAACTTCTCAAATTTCTTGTTCACAAACTCTTTACCGTTATCCGTGAGTACGATCTGTGGGCAACTAAATCTTGGTATGAATTCCTGTAAAAAAAAATTAATGATAGTATCTGCCTCTTGTCTGGGATTGCATAAACTTCCGGCCACAGACTATAGATATCTACAATATGAATTAAATATACGTTCCCCGATAGTGTTCTAGGGTGAGGACCTGATATATCTAAGCTCCTTTCTGCATTGGAAATTGTGGAATATCAGTATCTTGTAAGGGACATTTGATTGTTTTCATATTTCTTAATCTACATTTTTCACACGTATCGACGTATTTACAAGCAGTTTTAAATAAATTCGGCCAATAATATTTATTCGTGAGTGCTTTCACTAACTTATCACGACCGAGATGACCATTCTCATCATGATACGCCTTTAGAATTTCACTTTCTAAATGTTTTGGAATATATTTTCTTAACTGTTCGTTTCTTTCATTCACTAATATAACTGTTTATCATCTTGCAAAACTAAATAATTCTTCTTATATTTGTTTTCACCCGTTTCTTTTAATTTCTGTTTTATTTCCAGAACTTTTGGATCTAATTCTTGTTCTTCTTTCATATTAAATTGCATTAAATGTGGGTCTTCTGTCTAGGTTCAGACTCTTGATCCGACGGTAAACTCTCAAAATCTTCTCTATTTATTATGGCAGAATCTAATATATTTACTTGCCAGTTTCGGTCGTCTATTTCCGGTTCACCTTCGTCTTCCGTGTTTCCTGATGACTGTGGATACGGGATTCTGGACAATAAATCTGCACATGTATTGTTCCTACCTGGTACGTATTCTATTCTAGTATCGTATCCCTGTAGATTCAACGCCCATGTCTGTATTTTTTTGTTCTGCACTGGAGCTTCTAATAAAGATTGTAAAGGCATGTGATTAGTTCTAATAATAAATTTTGCGTTATGTAGATAATAATTAAGTTTCTGAAGAGCATAATGAATAGCATAAGCTTCCTTCTCAATAGTCGACCATTTGCGCTGAGATTTGCTAAGTTTATGTGACAAAAAAAATATTGGTCTTTCATTTTTAACTCCTGGTATTCCAGATTTTTTTCCTTCATATGGTTGAACCAAACATGCTCCTATAGCATTATCTGAAGCATCTGTATACAATATTAGCTGTTTATTCAAATCTGGATGTGTTAATAGTGGCATACTGTTAAGCTATTTTTAAAAACTCAAACGCTTTTTGACATTCATCATCCCACTTAAATCTAGCGTATTTGCCAGTCAGGTTAGTGATGGGCTCCGCTATTTTGAAAAACCTGGAATAAAACCGGGGATAGTACCCCCATGTACCGATAAAAGCACGAACTTCCTTTACGTTAGTTGGAGTAGGTATTCTCTAATAACCTTTACCTTATCCTGATCTGGTTTAATTCCGTCTCTATTAATGATGTACCCCAAATACTTTGTTTCTGTTTTTAGAAATTCACATTTACTAAGTTTCAATTTAACATCATGTATTCTTAATCTGTCGAATACTAATTTTACATGTTTCAGGTGATCTTGTATGTCTGCTGCTGTGTAAATCAAAATGTCATCTATGTATGCCAATGCAAAGTTTTGCATGCCCTCCAATACTTGATTTATTAATAGCATATAATGAGAAGGCGCCGTACGTACTCCAAAAGGCATTCGTAAGAATTCGTAAGAACCTGCGTGTGTACAAAAAGCACTCTTCTTTTGGGCATCTGGGGACATAGGTATACACCAAAATCCTGATCTTGCATCTAACGTAGTGAAGAAGGTAGACCCATTAAGTAAGCCTAAAATATCGTCAATCACCGGCAATGGGTACGCTACATTCTTAGTGATTTTGTTCAACCCCGGTAGTCACAGCAGAAACGATGACTCCCGTCCTTCTTGGTCACAATTACTATCGGAGATGACCACTCTGATTTGGACCTTGTTATGATTCCCCCTTTTAGCATATCTTCTATTGCTTTTTCAACAATTTCTCTATTTCCTTTGAGGAGTTCTGTATGGTTTTAAACTGATTGGTGGGTGATCTCCAGTATCTATTTCCATCGTAACTGTTTTTGTCTTTCCCAATTCTAAGTCATTAATTGCAAAAACGTCTTGATTCTCTTTTATAAGTCGTTCTAATATTTCCCTTTTTTTCTGGTGGAGTTTTTAACTGTGCTAATAATTCTTGTTCTCTTGTTTTTTCATCATTCTGCACGTTCCCTTTTTTTTCGCATCTGTGTCTGTAATTTAAATTTTTTCCCTAGGAGTTTCTGAATAATTTATTCTCGGCATTTCTACTTATCTGTTGCTAATATGCCATTAATACATGTTCTACTTTGGCTATTACACATCCTCTGTATAATTTAATTTCTCTACCTGTGTTGTTAATAATCATTACTGGAAAAGTTAATGTTTATCTAATGATATTATTCCATCCGGAAATTCTAGACCAGGCTCATCAATTACCTCCCTTTGCAATTCAGTGATTCTAACTGTGTGTCCTACTAAATAATACGGATTTCTTTTTACCTTTGCCTGTATCAAATTAACCGTCTGTGGTTTTAACGTCGTAGACATTTTAACTCTAACCAGTGCTGAAATGTGCATGTCTTCTTCCAAATCTACATATACGTCCTTGAATTTTAATTTGTGCAAATCAAAAAAAAGTCTTACACCGTTTTTTATTAAAAAAACTCTACCTATAAGCATATTTCTATTTAAATCTTTCACTACATGAAAAAGATGTCTTACGTTGATCCCTCCTAATTTAAGATTTATTATTGTTTGTCCAATTACTTGTAAATTTTTTCCTGTAACAGAGTGAAGATTATTATGACTTCTGAATATTTTGCAATTTCTCATTATTTTGTATAAAAAACTTTCTTTTATTACACTAACCTGAGCTCCCGAATCAATTAATGTACGAACTCTATACTTCCCTATTTCTATTATACATGAACTTGGATCTGTTTTATTCACTGTAAACTGTTTGATTTCATCTAGTTGAGAGCACTTCTTACTCGTCCTGCTATACCTGTTATTAAAATATTCTTTAAATCTTGGGACCTTGTTATCTTCCCTCCTACTGCAGGTCCTATTTAATAGGTAGGGGGCCGGTTTTCCTGCGTTCTTGGACTTGTAAAACTTCTGTGTCTATCTCCAAATTCCTATTTAATCTGCTATTGACATTTCTATTTTGTGTTTCGACTGGCACCCTGTTACCACAGAAAGGGAAAAAATTTTCCACGTTGGCCACAACCCAACAGACTATATTTGTGTTATTTGTGTTACCTACCGTCTCCCTTTTAGGATTTTTCATTTGTCTTCTTCTATCTAAGCATTTCCGTTACTTCCTTGTAATGTCTGTATGCCTCCTCTCCTATTCCATCCGAACCTTGTTTGTCCTATCTCCAAAGGGTCTTCAATCCTGTCTTCTCGACTAGTTCCTATTTCTCGTCCTACTCTCAATCTAAATCTTCTTCTCAAATTCTCCTCTTGTACAGCTATATCTACAGCTTGTGATAACCTCTCAGGGTTTTCTCTCATCAATTTAAATTTCAGTCCATCTGACTTTATACCATCTACAAAAATCCCGACCAACATCCGCTCCACTTCTTCTCCTCGTACGTTCTGTCCCGGAATGCTTTCCCCAGCTAGGTTGATCAATCTATCACTAAACAATTGTACAGTTTCTCCAGTGTTTTGCTTGGATTGTCTTAACACTGAAAACGCATGTTGTGGGTCCGTGATTTCAGCGTACTTATGGGCTAGATCGTCCTTGAACTGTTTCATCTACTCTAGCTTCTAATTTTCTTCTGATATGATCAGAAACCGGTTCTGTCGCTGCCTGATAAGCAAGTTTCATTTTTTCTTCATCTGTTTCTGCCACCAAATATGCATGCTTCTCTATTAAGTTATCCACTTCTTAAAATCTTTCGCCTGTCCACTAAATTTAACAATTTCAGTTGCCATTCCTTGTTGTTTCATGACTGTGTTAAGTTTATCTATCACTGTGCCTACTCCAGTCAAAACTTGTGCTAATGAACCTTGTTCTTCTGCCATACTGAAATATTTTACTACACAACTTATATAAGCAAAAAAAAAAAAAAAAAATCAATAACCATTAATATACACTCTTAAAATTTAAATAAGGACGTAATCTAATAGTTCTTCTTCTTAAAAAAAATTTTGGGTTTACATTAATCAATAATTTTCTATCTAATAGAAAAAGTTATTTGGATTACCCTTTTCTTGTTGAAACTAATTTTCCCAAAGGTCCAATCGAAAATCAACCTTTCATATTCTTCTCGACGTCTATGCTCGTATGCCGAGACTGAGAGGCACGGTATCTGGCACCCAAGTACTTGAACAAGGATCGACAAGGCTCGGCAAAGGGTCGATAAGGCTCGATAAGGCTCGATAAGGCTCGAAAGGCTCGACAAGGCTCGACAAGGCTCGATAAAGGGTCGACAAGGCTCGATAAGTGTAGGCTTCACCAAGGAAAAAGTTTTTTCATTCCCTCATGACACTTTAAATTTATGGCTGCTCTTTCCGCTCGAGGGAGTGCAGATCTGGACAAAAATTGGCACTTCTGGACGCCTTGAAACGGCTCGATCTGGCAATTAAGCGACTTAAATGGGGGTTGATTCCCTCAACGAGGTCAGATTCAACAATGAAACAGCTCCTGATCTCCTCTCAAGCGACGACCAAGGTCATAGCTGGTTCAAGGGGAACGGCTCTTGTAAAAATATTGAGGCTCAAAGCAACGGTTATTCTGGAACATGATGGCAAGCATTATTTTGATACACATTTTTAATTCCTATATGTATGGCGGACTCGAAAAAAAACCAGCCAGGTCAGCGCAGTATCAGAGACGCACTGTGTAGCGAAGATTTGATCAGAGACGCCTTGATGAATTTCTCTGCAAGCGACAATTTTCAGCTTCCATTATGCCGTGGTATTGACGAAAATAAAGAAACAGCCATGTTTCTGTTCTGGGAGCAACTTACATTCCGCGACAAACCATGAGCCGATCCTGATCACTGGCTCCATTTTTACTCATGTAACAGAGTGAACGGTTAAACGATAATATCAAAAGATGACATTGAAGCCTTGGATAGTGTAAACGGCTTTTATTAACTGTAATTATAAAGTTGATATAGCTTATTGAAAAACACACCCGGACTGACCACAGGTTGAGCTGGAACTGTTTTTCTTTTGACGTCACCCGTGAGCTTCCCTAGAAATGGTGCTTTCAATAGTGCTCACGGGTGCGACCTTTCCTAACGCTTCTCTATTTCCCCTTAACTAACTATAACAGAGATGGAGCTCTGTTATACACCAATAAAAGGGCCAATGATTGGATCGCTTTTTTAAGTCTGTTATTCGAACTGTTATTTTATTTACAGGGATTTAAATCTTTCTTCTGAATCATCTGTTGTATGTGAAGTAACAGGAATTGGAGAAAAAAAGCCGAAAAATGATTTGACCTATATTTTGGATCCTCCACCAAACAAAGCACATAAGTTTGATGACCCCAGAAACAAAAGCCTTGAGGATGAAGTCACCATGTTTCAAAATTACGACAACCCAAATTCACAACCATTAAATTATTGCAAGAATGAACATAGGTTGCCACTGCTAAATGCAAGTGCGAAAATTGTTTTGGCGATACCAGTGTCCTCAGCAGCAGCAGAGCGCTTATTTAGTGCAGCTGGATTGTTTTTGACTGGGAAGAGTAGGGAAACCGTAAATAAAATGTCCAAGGAGGCAACTAGAAACTTCTACAAAAAGGTACGTACAATGTGAACCAGAGGAGAACCTTTTGACCCACTGAAATAATTAACATGAATATGGAGAACCAATAAGTGAGCAGAAAAAAATCCTTATAAGATGGAAGTAGTATTGATTGATTGATTGATTTAGGAATCGACATCACAGCATTCGGGGCATTCCCATAAGTGCTCCGTCCCCATCCTCAGCAGCCAGCGAAGAGTTCCAACACTAATAGTACCAGTAGCAATCTGATTATAAGTCCGTCTCGCCTTTCCTTTGAGCGTTGAGCGTCGGCCAGATCCCTTCGTCACTCCTCGTTGTCTCATTCTTGCCAGACCATGGTAATCCATTTGCTCCTCCGAGGTGTGCACGTGCTCCCACAAGGCCGCAACCACGTCTGCCTTGTCATGTATCAATACTCCACCAAGTTCTGCAGAGCCAGCCAATCTGTCCGCCTGTTCATTTCCCAGCACACCGGCATGCCCCGGAGAAAAGATCCAGGCGATGCTTGTCACCCGTGACCTCCGAAGCGAAGCAAGCCACTCCGCACGAAGTCTGCCCGTCCTCACCCTCGTCAGCATGCTTTCTGAGTCAGTTACAATCACGATGTGTGTGTGTGTCGTATTCTCCATCCAGCGGAGAGCCGCAGTGACTGCCTCCACTTCCATTCTTAAGCTGGATGTTGTGGTATCATATGCCAGGCTCTCCTGCCCCAAACATCGACCATTAGCTTTGGCTATGAACCCCCAGCCACTTCTCTCACCTCTTGACACCGAACCATCTGTGTAGATAATCACATCACTCGAGTGAGCATTGTCCTGAATTAGTTGCTGGATTTCCACTTCCGTGGCCCCTGCTGGCCACTCCCTGCACTCCCGGCTTAATGTGATTATAACTCTGCACAAGTCTGACTGCTCCGCTGGCACTCTGACCCACTCCTCTCCACGCCTAATGTTCTCCAAGGGGCACACCTGTCTGATCGTATCCTCCGCCTGAGCCATCCATGATTTCCCTCTTATCAGTCTCTGACCCTTAACTGCGTCCAGCGCCTCATGCAGTGGGTGGTCTGTGTCTGCAGCTACTCTGAGTATGCCTTCGCCTGCATCACCTTGAGCCTACCAGCAACAGTCCGGCAGACCAAGGATGTACGCATACACACTACTGGGGTGTCTCTAGTGCATCCCAGAATGACCCGCATAGCTTCGTTCTGTATGCGCTCTAACTTCACCAGCTGACTCTCTGAGACAGTGAGCAGACCTAATCCATAATCAATTACTGAGAGGATCAAGTTCTGGTATAGTGTGAAAAGCATTCTCTGCTCTATGTCCATTGCAGCCTATAGGTTTTAAGTGTACATTGAGTCCCTTTTGAGATCTGGCACGACCGTCTCCACATGGTCCTTGAAGGATAGGCTCCTGTCAAATGTGATCCCCAGATACTTCAGTTTGTTCTCTCTGCTGACATTTCTACCATCTATCGCGAGGCTTGGGACTTCAGCTCTTACAATCCTGTTGTCCAGACAGCACCACAAAACAGCCGCCTTTTCCGGGTGGATGACAACACTCATTTCTGTGCACCAGTCAATCACTTTATCTATTGTCGCCTGTAACTCCTGGGCTGTTTTCTCCCTATCTCTCCCCTGCCTATATGCAAGAATATCATCTGCAAATGTTAGTATTCTTCCAACCCCTGGTGCTTCTAGGTTTGCAATCTTGCTCGTATACACATTAAAGGGCACCGGTGAGACTGCAGATCCCTGTGGCAGTCCCGGGTTAACATATGTGGCTCTGAGGTCCATGCGCCCAGACGGAAAAGTAGTATTTCGAAAAATTTCTCAACATCCCATCAGATGTCACAGGATTTCAAGAGACCTACACAGATGTCACCGAAGAACTAGAACCAGACATACTAAAAGAAGAAATTATAGAACAGATCAGATTAGCCCCATTGAACAAATCACAGGGACGTGATGAAATACCAAATACCTAATTAAAGCAGCAAGAAAGTAGGAACAGCTTGGCTGCATAGACTATTCAACCATGTTTGGGTAGAACAACAGACACCACGAGACTGGGGAAACGCCATAATAAACCCAATTTGGAAAAGCAAAGGCAGCAAAAGAGACTGCACACAACACAGAGACATTCAACTGTTGAGTCATACTGGGAAACATATTTTGCAAAATTCTTGAAAAACAGATTACGAACTACTTTAGAACCCAGCTAAGCGAACACAACTTGGATTTAGGAAAAACAAAGGATGCACAGATGCCATTTTTGCCCTTAGACAACTTATAGAAAAATCAATCGAATTCAATGAAACACACGCCAGTGATCCGGGGCTTGTTTCCGGATCCGGTCAGCAATAGACTGTTATAGTCAGCTAGTATTTACGCGCTATGCTATCCAATTGCCTGGTCTTAGCTCAAGCTCATAGTAAACAGACATATTTGGAACTAAATACGATCCTTTTCATTATTCTTTTATAAATTAACTTGTCACCTTCGTTTACAATCGGGTATAAATACAAATAGTGTTACTGTCAGCCAGTCATAAATCACTTTCTATCAATCTGCTAACCTACCATTCTTAATTCACTTCTAGAAGAATGCATTTCTCATTAGCCCGCTACCATATCTGTGTTTGACTTGACCGTGTTTGTGCACTTTCAGTTGTAGGCTTTTCAAGATGTTTAATCAACACAACCGTAAGTATCATCACCAACCGTGGAATTATCATCAATATCATCATTATCATAATCATCATCATCATATTCATCATCATCATCATCATCATATTCATCATCATCACTCTATGCCATTGGAGACCAGTAATGATTTTTTGGCTGAGATTGGCTATTTCATCCCGTCGAAACGTCAAAGACAAATAAATCAACTATCTAAAAGGACTGGGCGCCAGTTGCTTGAGGTCCCGTGATCCATTGACGGCGTCCCACTAACCACATCATCCACCGACTGTCGATGCATATAAATATATGAGTCTAACACTGTATGCCTAATGCGCTTAAATGCACATGAAACGTTCCTTTCCACTTTACTTAGTTCAATTTATTACGAGATAAAACATGAAGAAGAAGAAGAAGAGAAGAAGAAGAGAGAAGAAGAAAAGAAGAAGAAGAAGAAGAAGAAGAAAAAAGAAGAAGAAGAGAGAAGAAGAAAGAAGAGAAGAAGAAGAAGAAGAAGAAGAAGAAGAAGAAGAAGAAGAAGAAGAAGAAGAAGAAGAAGAAGAAGAAGAAGAAGAAGAAGAAGAAGAAGAAGAAGAAGAAGAAGAAGAGGAAGAAGAAGAGAAGAAAAAGAGAAGAAGAAAAAGGAAGAAGAAAAAGAAAAGAAGAAGGGGAAAAGAAGAAGAGAAGAAGAAGAAGGGAAGAAGAAGAGGAAGAAGAAGAAGAGGAAGAAGAAGAAGAGAAGAAGAAGAAGAAGAAAGAAGAAGAAGAAGAAGAGAAAGAAGAAGAAGAAGAAAGAAAAAGGGAAGAAGGAAGAAGAAGAAGAAGAAGAAGAAGAAGAAGAAGAAGAAGAAGAAGAAGAAGAAGAAGAAGAAGAAAGAAGAAGAAGAAGAAGAAGAAGAAGAAGAAGAAAGAGAAGAAGAAGAAGAAGAAGGAGAAGGAGAAGGAGAAGGAGAAGAGAAAAAGAAGAAGAAGAAGAAGAGAAGAAGAAGAAGGAGAAGAGAGAAAAGAGAAGAGAAGAAGAAGAAGAAGAAGAAGAAGAAGAAGAAGAAGAAGAAGAAGAAGAAAAGAAGAAGAAGAAGAAAGAAGAAGAAGAAAATCGGCAAACAATGGTGACGTTTCTACATTTAGCCGGCCGCCTATGCTCCCCAGAACATTTCCGGGTTCATAATTTAAATTCGGTTGACCTGGAAGTCCGTTCAAATTGTTGAAAAAAAAAAAAACACTAAGGGAGATTCTACGACATGATCATCTAGTGGGCGAGAAAACTTTCTACTCACTGCCCTACCGGGAGTCCACAGTTGTTATATGCCCATGTTTTAATCCGGCACAGCAAGTGTAGATTAGACAAAAATGTGTTACGCATTTAGCAACAATAAAGATTTAATAGGAGATGATACGATTTTTAAAAGGGGACAAAATTGACATGTGACACATTGCTTTAATATCAACATTTATAATTGCTCATGTAATAAAGCATAATTACAGGGGGAATTTTAAGAAATTGCATTCGTATTTGTAATTCTGCAACTTCTGGCTCAGATTGTATCTTTCAAGACAACATCTTTAGTCCTTCTTCACCGCTTGGATAATATTCTAAGATTTTTGCCTGCTCATAAATAAATAATATGATTATGTTATGTTATAATTCACTTTGACCTTCATTACTTTAGCTTTTCTATTTTTTTGACGGGCACATAAATGTGTGCCTTTAATTTGAACTAAATTAGATAAGCATAAGTGACAGTGTTGCCACTACCATTGAGGACTGCACAACGACCTGTGGCAGACTAATCTTGTTGATCTTGTCTTAGCGCAGTGTTAAAGTAGCCACCATAACCTTACACACTTCGAATGTAGATACCAATATCAATATTGTATCGGGTTACTTTTCATTTATTTCATCATAGCGGTGATTCTTTCTGCATGTCTGGATCAATCCTTCATGGCACATGGTTTCAATACAAAATCAAAAACCTTCATTGTTCATTGATATACATAGTTTCCAATACAAAATAAAAAATTTTGTTTTTCTGTCTAGTCTTGTAAAAATTTTTTTTAAAAATTCTTCTCACTAAAAAATCCGTTTTATATCTGTCTTCCTTTTGTACGGGAAACGGCATCCTTATTTTTCTTATTCTGTCTTCATTCTAGTTTAAAAATTTTTTTCCTAGATTATTTAAAACACACATTGTCTGCTTGACTTAAAGACGGCTTCTCCTCTCTTTTTTTTCCGTCCCAAAAAAATGTCTCGTCATCCCTGGATACTACTAAACTTCCTCTACCGAATCGAGTGCTATTTAGTGCGCTTCTGTCTATCATTTTCTATCGAAAACCTTCTGTCTATCATTTTCTATCGCACACTATATTGATTTCACTTTTTATTATTTTAATTCTAAGTCCGAGCTCTACCATGTGGGCCTAGTACTATAACATCACTGTGTTATAGATTCTTTTCCCCCCCCCCCCCCCCCCCCCCTTTTTTTCTCTTCCGTGTTGTCTTTAGACTTTTTTTCCTGAAAAGTCTTTTAACAAAATAACCCAGAAATTTTCTCACGCCCCTTTCTCAAAATTATAACGAACACTACAACTAAAAGTTCATAAAAACCAAATCTAGAACTATACTTTTAAAATTTTTCTAAACCAGTTAGAATATCCTTTACATAAACACTTACTTCTAAACCTTTTAAAACTCATGAAATATATTTTAGATTTCTATTAACAACACCTCTTCAGAATTTCTGAGAGAGCGTGTCTCTATGGCTAAGGGCTTGCAAACGCGGTTTGTGACCCCGTGTACCTGGGTTCGAAACACAGCGATGCTGGTTTTAAAAAAAAAAAAGATATAGGAGTCGGTCATTCAGAAAGCAGTGGCAAACTACTGAATGTATATTTACCCAGGAATCACGAAAAGCCAAAATACTGGGGTTGACTGCTACGTCCTGTGAAGGACATGCAACTTAATTGTTTTTATTTCAGAATTTCATTTTCTTATTATCCCATTCGAATTAAAAAAAGTCTACCTCATATCACCTCAACGTGACAACCGTCTCAAACGAACTCTATATCTAGGAAAACCAATAGTTTTACACTGCTATCCGCACTAAACCTATGTCTTCTTTTATCACCTCATTGTGACAAATCGCGCTCAGCTGTGTTTCGAACACGGGTATTCGGGATTAAGAACCTCGCCCTTAAGACCTTCGCCACGGAGTTCGGCATGTGTAGATTAGACAAAAGTATATTACACATTAAGCAACAATAACATATAATAGCCGGCTCCCTGGCCTAGAGGTTACGACTTTCTCCGTAATCCCGTATACCCTCGTGAGTAACGTGACGACGGCGAGAATCGTAGCGGTTCTAACCACGTCGTACTTACGGGTATGTGAGCCGGTCGCTCAGAAAGCAATGGCAAACTACTGAGTGTAATCTTGCCAAGAGATCAACTATCAGCTGACAAATGTTGAGGTTGACAGCGATGTCCTGTAAAGGATACGCAAACATTAAAAATAAATATAATGGGAGATAATACTACTTCATATAAGGGACATAATTGAAAAGGGACATATCGCTTTATTATCAACATGTATAATTGTTCATGTAATAAAACATAATAACTTGGGAATCTTTAAGAAACATGCATTCGTATGTCTATTACTGCAACTTTTAGGTACAGATTTTATTTTAAATGAACGACATCCAAATGTCACTTTATTCCTTCGATTCGCCTTGGATAATATTTTAAAGCAGTTTGTCTCCTCATAAACAATGTATATTCTTGGTATCCAGTAATTAGTTTCATCGAGCAAAAGTGGAGCACAAGCAGTTTTAATTTTTTGCAGGCACATAAATGTGTGCCTTGTAATTGTAACTAAATTAGGAAATATAAGACATGAGTTAGTGAGATAGTATTAACCAATAGAGAGACACGCGAAAACCTGCTCTGTGACGTAGGGGTTAATACGCAATTCGTAATCCCGCATACCACATTCAACAGAGAGACAGAGAGAAAGACAGAGAGAGAGAGACAGAGAGAGAGACAGATTGAGAGAGAGAGAGAGTTGAATTGCATCACTATTTTTAAGTTACAAAAAGTATATGTACCAAATTTTTTTCCATTTTCTTCACAATTTTGCGACAATGCTGGTAACAATCGTCCTGTATGTCTGTGTAAAGTGTGGGGGTTTTATCATAATAGGGTTGGGGGGTGGGGATGTGTGTGTGGGTGGATTCGTGATGTGTGTGGGTGGGCTCAGTATGTATGGGTGGGGGGGGTGGAATTGTGTGGGTGGGTGGGGAATTTGTGTGTGAGTAAGTGCGGGATGTATGGGTTGGCAGGAGATGTGTGTGTGGGGGGGGATGTGTGTTTCGCTAGGTGGTTGTAGTGAGTGGGTGGAGGAGGATATGTTGGTGGATGATTGATAGTGGGTTATGGGATGGGGGGGGGATATATGTGTGGGCGGGGATATGTGGTGGGTGGGAGATGTGTGCAGGTGGGGGTGGTTGGGGGTTTGGCGATGTGTGTGTGGTGAGGGATGTGTATGGGTGTGGATGTTTGGGTGGATGGGTGGGAAGTGTGTGTGTGGGTGGGAGATGTGTGAGTGAATGTGTGTGGGGATGTGTGTGGGTTGGGGAGGGGGGCGTGATGGGTTTGGACTTCGGATTGTGTGTGGGGGGGGATATGTCTGGCTGGGTTGGGGTGTGTGTGGCTGGATGGAGGATGTATGTGTGAGTAGTGAGGGTGATTGTAGTTGGGGATATGTGGATGTGTAGGAGATGTGTGGGGATGTGTGTGGTGTGCGGGGGATGTTCTTTGGGATGTGTATGGTTGTGGGATTGTGTGGGAGGGGAGCTGGGGGTGGATAAAGGGTGTGTGTGAGGGGTGGGGTGTGGTTGGGTGTGCGGGTGGGTGAAGGATGTGTGTGAGGGGGAGGATGTTGGTTTGATGGGTGGTTGGGATGTGTGAGTGTGGTGGGTAGATAGGAGATGTATGTTTTGATGAGTGGGGGAGGGATGTGTGGGTGTTAGTGGTTGAGGATAAGTACGTGTGTCTAGGGATGTGTGAGGGGATGAGTGTATGGGTTGGGGATGTGTTTTGTGTTGGGGTTTTGTGTACATGGGTGGGAGATTGTGTTTGTGAATGGGGGGTGTGTTGGTGGGTGGGGATGTGTGTGTGGGATGGGTGGGGAGATTTTGCGTGGGTGGGGATGTGTGTGTGTATGGTTTGGGGTGTGTGGTTAAGGGGTGTGTGGCTGGGGATGGGTGGGTGGAGGATGTGTGGTTGGGTAGAGGATGTGTGGGTGGGTGATTGTATATGAGTAAGGGTGTGTGGTTTAAGGGGTGTTTGGTTGGGGGGTGGGTGGGTGGAGGATGTTTGGGGGGGTAGATATTGGGGGGTGAGTGTGTTAGGTTAGGAGATGGGGGGAAGTTTGTAGGGGTGGGGTCGGGATCTGTGAGTGGGATGGGGGGATGGAGATTATGTGGGTGGGTGCCGAATTTGTGTGTGTTCGGTGCGGTATATGTGAGGTGACGGGGGGATGTGTGTGTGTCAGTGGGGGTGTGTGGCCGAGGATTGTGTGTTTGGCTGGGTGGTTGGAGGTGTGGGGGGAGGAGGATATGTGGGTGAGTGATTGTTTTTTGGGGAATGAGTCTTGTAGAGGATATGTGAGTGGGTGGGGGGGTGTGTGCAGGTGGGTGGATGTGTGTGGGTGGGGGGTGTATGGGTTGGGGAATGTATGTGTGCCTGGGGGGTGGGTGGATGGGATGTGTGGTGGTGAGAGGGGTGTGTGGGGAGATGTGTAGGGGTTGGTGGATGGTGTTAGAATTTATGTGTTGGATTATGTTGTGGTTGGGTGGGGGGTTGGAGTGAATGGGGGATGTTTGCGTGGGTGGTGGATGTGTCTCATAACATAGTAATATGCTTGTTTTGTTTACAAAAATTTACGTGACAATGTTTTTTCCTATGCACTGTTGATGAAAAAAAATGAGTGATTGGAAGGGCCGAATGTAAGACGGGCCCGCGTGCCCAAATTTTTTACCCTTTGAAAATAAAGTCTGTTCGTTCGTTCGTTCGTTCACTCCACTTTGTTAACTCGTCCCCGGTTAAATTTAAATTTAGTCCAGATTCAATTAATCGTGTAACGTAGAAATGGTAATTTTAATCTTTCACACAGATTTTATGCAAAATAGATATAATATGTTAATAAATACAGTACATGTATCATATACAATGACAAAATAAATTTACAGCTAAGGCCTGATCCCTACAAAGTATATAAGAAAAAAAATACTTAAGTGACACTGGAATTTTGAACTCTGGAAGTTTGTTGGTAACTGCACCAGAGAAGGGATGCTTGGTCTTCTATAGCCAGGAAAATGACCTTAGTACTTTACAATTGGAGATGAAAAATCTGTTTGCTTTGGGAGAGAGAAATATTAGTATGTGTATGCTTTTGTGGTGTATGTGTCGTCAACTAAGTGTTATAGGTTTTCATGTAGTCAAGTATGTTTGTATAGTCGTCTCGTCGTCAGTTCAGATTTTCATTCAGTATGACTTCTTCGCCGATACTTTCGTTCACATTCACAGAACTTTTCCAAAGCCATTACATCGTAACACACGTCTCACACTCTGTTTTATGTATGGTTCAAACACAGATGAAATTTCACACCGGTAACTTTCTCACTTTCTTTTATATACGTGGTTTAAACACGGATGAGAATCCTACTTTTACTGTCTAATACACACGTTCAATCACTCGATTACTTCTGGTCCAAACACGGACGAGCTCCCGACGTTCACTGCCTGTCAGGATCTTGTTTTATATTAACAAAGGCGTGTGGTTACTAATAGGCATTTCAACAATCACACGTAAAGAATGATTGTACAAACACACGGCGACATAACTCAAACACTTTAATCGCACTTCTCAAAAGAGCATTCATATCATGCATCGCTGAAAGTCAGCGATAATGCCATTTCCAGATACATACATGAAATATATCAATTGATAAATACAATAGAATATAACACTCATTCAGTCTTTAACTCTACTCAACAAAGCATACAGGCTTTCGTCCATCAAGCATCGACTCATACATAGATGTGTGGGGAGATACACTATCTTTCACGTCCGTCCAGTCTCGATGTCCTAGCCTGTCTGAGCTACCAGCAGTGATTCCCCGTTGCCCGGCTTTCCCGCTCTCGTGTGCTTCGTGCACCACGCTGACCCCTGCCATCCACTGCGTAGTAACTGTTAGTCAAGTTCACGGTCGTACCTATTCGTTGCCGCCAGGCTGGGGAGATGAAGACTCTGAGATTCTGACACCAGATACTTAAGTTCATATACCAGTTTATTAATGTCTGGGCACAAATCTATCGTGCCCAAAGTCATAAAAGCAGCTAGGTTACTGTCGGTGAGTCTGGAACGTTGCTTGTTTTTTTTTACGGTTGTCACGGCCTCACCGTTAGATATATTATTAGAGGGTGCCTCCAGCCCAAGGGAAGCACGAGTCGCTCAGGGCCCCAGTAATCTAGACCTTCTCGAAAGAGCTGGTCACCGAGTCCATGGCTCCGTGGACACTGATGTGGGCCCCCCTAATGCGGGGGCCATGAGGAACTCGGACAGAGTTACCGCCCGGGCGAATGAGGACACGAGGAGACCGGCAGAGGACAGACGGACTGGGGAGAGACAACAAAGGGCCCGCCTGAGAGGGACTCAATAGATATTCATAGATATATATACTAGCTAGATAGTGTGCTAGATTGTTGTATGACAACTATGTGTTTGATGTTTAAATATCTGTGATATGTAATATAATATGCGCGGCTGTTAAACCCCTGCGCCCAAATGTACATTCAATACAATAAATGTTCTATATCCTAGCGAACAAAGTATTGTTGCCTGTATGAACCCGAACCTTTTTTTAGATAAGAGTAAGATGATGACAGGCTTTTGGGGGGTAGTTTTCCGGTTTTGGCATAGAATGTTTTCTGAAAGAGCTATTAAATGCCATGTAAAATTACTTATTTAATCATACCATTGATTTTTGGTAACCATTGATTTGTTTAAATCAAGAAATTGTTTTCTTTACAAGTTTGCATAAAATTAGTAGCTATCTAAAAGGGGATAATAAGAAAAAAAAAAAGTTTTTTTGCTGTATAGCAGCGAATTTTGGAATGAAAATGATAAAATTAGGAAATACTTAAAAACAACAGAGATGTGGCTTTTAAGACGAATTTTGCAAATTTCCCTTGGACTGCCAGAGTAACTAATAAATTTTAAACCAGACCGATAGGGGATTGGAACACGTGCAAACAAGTCGCAGCGAAGCGTGTTAGCCCCGTATCTAGCGTGGGCACCACGGTTATCATGTGTCCATGTCTTAACCCGGGCACAGCATATGAAATAAATAAATGTTTTGCATATCCTTTACAGGACATCGCTGTAAACATCTGCATTTTTCAGCTGTTTGTTGATTTCTTGGCAAGATTACGCTCAGTAGTTTGCTATTATTTTCTGAGCGACCGGCTCCATACTCAAATAAGTCACTGGCTCGACTCGAAGTTTCCCAAATTTCTCTGCGCCCCACGTCAACCACGGAGTATTCGGAGTCACGGAGAAAGCTGCAAAAATCGACCAGGGAGACCGATACAGCATGTGTAGATTAGACAAAATGTGTTACAATTGAGCAATAAATAAATATTGGGAGATAATACTCCCTTTCTAAGGGATAAACAAAAATTTGAACACACCGCGTTAATTCCAACATGTATAATTGTTCATGTAATAAAACACAATTACATAAGAAACTTTATTAATTATTATTTTATCATTTTAATACAAACAGATACACAGTTTGTCTTTTTTAAAAAAAATATTATGTCATTTTATTTGTTTGTTTTTTCCTTAGATAATTTTCTTTTGTATATTCCTTCCTCATAAATACCATAATGAATGTTATTATCATTTCCTACAAAGCTTAAAGTGGCGTTTTTGATATTTTTAACAGGTACATACACAGTGCCTTATAATTGGAACTAAATTAGGAAAACATAAGACATTTTTACTGGAATAATATTAAACCACCTAGAGAGACAATCGAAGGCCGACACTGTGGCGAGGGGGTTACGGACACAATTTGTAATCCCGCCTACCGTGTTTGAAACACAGCTGCGGGCGATGTGGCAACCAGTATGCCTTACTTTTGGTATTTTCATACAATGGTATGTATGACTATTGCTAAACAGGGAGTGTAAAGAGAAACCTCCAAATATGACTTTCGTGATTCATACAGTGATAGTATCCACATCATATCTATGTCTTCAATTTGTGTAAGAATTCCCCTCAACAATTTGAATAGTAAACCTCGAAAGTTGAAAATAATTCAACATACATTATTTTTCTTTTCGGGAAAAAAACCATGTTTATTTTTCCCGGGTGCTGATCATTAGTTTCATTAGTAATTAATAAAATCACAGGTCATTTCTTTCATGCCGGCTTCCTGGCCTAGAGGTTAGCGACATTTTCTCTGTAATCTCGTATACTACTCGTAAGTAACGTGACGACGGTGAGAATCAGCAGTGGTTCGAATCGCGTCGGTAACTTACGGGGTATGTGAAGCCGGCCGCTCAGAAAGCAATGGACAACTACTGAGCGTAATCTTGCCAAGAAAATCAACAATCAGCTGAAAGATGCTGATGTTGACAGCGATGTCCTGTAAAGGATATG
>JACEFZ010008056.1:0-47500 GCA_014155875.1 Cepaea nemoralis | reverse complement strand
GTGAGAATCAGCAGTGGTTCGAATCGCGTCGGTAACTTACGGGGTATGTGAGCCGGCCGCTCAGAAAGCAATGACAAACTACTGAGCGTAATCTTGCCAAGAAATCAACAATCAGCTGGAAGATGCTGATGTTGACAGCGATGTCCTGTAAAGGATATGCATGCATTTTTTTTTTTGGAGTTATTCCATTCTGTAATAAAAAATACCTTGTCGTTCACTTAATACAATTAAGACATTTTTGTTATGTTTTATTTGTCTTTTAATTTGCTTTCTTCCATTTTCTCAAATATAAATACGCAGGTTCCCTGATGTATTCCTCATGAATAGAAAAATGACTTCTCCTAACATACATGCATTCTTGATGATCTCCAACTTAAACTGATGACTAACCTAAAGATACGTGTGTTCTGCCTGCTGTCCAAACCTAAAACTGCCTTTTCCAATGTTTTGGTTGCTACCCTGACGTATTTCACTAATTGATTACTTGGTTGTTTCGGGATTTGAAATTTAAATATTGAGCACAACCCACTACATGCAACGCTGATCGTATTCTGGTATGAGCATAAGGCCCATCCACGTCAATATGGAAGCACTATACTCGAGTTTCGCTCTCGTTTGAGCTCGTCAGTGGTGCATATCCTTGACCGGATCCGGAAACAAGACTTCAAGAAGTCCGGACTTCAAGTTTCCGGATCCGGTCAAGGATATGCACTACTGACGAGCTCAAACGAGAGCCAATCTCATCTGCATTTCTTTACGTCAAACTGAAGAGCTGTCGGCGATGAGCATGGTGAACGATTTACCCAGGACATTTCTGCTATGGAGACAAGGTATCAAGGCAATTGGAGCCCTTCAATTATTGCTGTTTACTGTTGGACTGTGACAAGAGACTTGTAGTCGACTGACTACAAGAAGCAAGCAAGGAGATCTCTAATAACGACTGAATAATGAAGGAATGGGTTCAAATATGTCGTTTAAAACATTATATGTGAACTTTAAATAGTTTATTTTCTTTTAAAATCATTTTATGTTGAAATATGAATTAATTGATTATGTACAGTGAAAGTATTTTCAGAAATATAGAAGATATGGAATTAATCAACACTGGGGGACGATACATTAATAACATTACATATGCAGATGATACAGTCTTGACTGCAGACAAGAAACAGGACTTGAAAAAATTAGTAGATGCGGTTGTTGCACACAGTGAACAACTAGGGTTAGAACTGAATATTAAGACGACATATATTATGGTCGTCACAGGGAAGAAGGAAATACCACAATGTGATATACGAGTAAATGGGCATACTCTTAAGCAAGTGAATCCATACAGTTATCTCGGCACAGTCATAACATCTGATGGGAGATGCCTTGAAGAGATTAGAACAAGAATTGCCATTGCGAAGGTAGTCTTTTGCAAGATGAAAAACATACTGACCAATAACAAGATATCAATTGAAACGAGAAAAAGTGTGTTGAAATGCTATAATTTTGTATGGATGTGAAACGTGGAAATGTGGTTTCTGAGAAAAATGCAAAGAATATCATGGACGGACAGAAAAACCAATGAGCAAGTCTTTCAAGAAACAAATGAAGAAGGTAATCTGATTAGAGTCATTAGTCGTAGACAGTCAAAAATTGGTGGGCATGTTATGAGAAGAAATTACTTGGAGAACTTGCTGACGGCTGGCAAGATCGAAGGGAAGAGACCAAGGGGAAGACCGAGAAGTAAATACCTGGATGGTTTGGCCACGTGGCATGGTCACGACAGGAACACGGAGTTGATTAAACGATTCTTTGTGATCGAGTGAGATGGCAGAACATGACCGCAAACGCTTATCGGCATGGCACATGATGAATAGATGGAGCATGTAACCACAATGTTATAATGGAAACATTTACTTAATGTAAACTTTGGAAACAAAGTCTAATTAACCTGACAAAGAGGGTGGTGCCAGTGGAGGAGGAGGAGGAAGAGGAGGGGAGGATGAGGAGGAGGAGATGAAGAAGAAGAAGAAGAAGAAGAAGAAGAAGAAGAAGAAGAAGAAGAAGAAGAAGAAGAAGAAGAAGAAGAAGAAGAAGAAGAAGAAGAAGAAGAAGAAGAAGAAGAAGAAGAAGAAGAAGAAGAAGAAGAAGAAGAAGACGAAGAAGAAGAAGAAGAAGAAGAAGAAGAAGAAGACGAAGAAGAAGAAGAAGAAGAAGAAGAAGAAGAAGAAGAAGAAGAAGAAGAAGAAGAAGAAGAAGAAGAAGAAGAAGAAGAAGAAGAAGAAGAAGAAGAAGAAGAAGAAGAAGAAGAAGAAGAAGAAGAAGAAGAAGAAGAAGAAGAAGAAGAAGAAGAAGAAGAAGAAGAAGAAGAAGAAGAAGAAGAAGAAGAAGAAGAAGAAGAAGAAGAAGAAGAAGAAGAAGAAGAAGAAGAAGAAGAAGAAGAAGAAGAAGAAGAAGAAGAAGAAGAAGAAGAAGAAGAAGAAGAAGAAGAAGAAGAAGAAGAAGAAGAAGAAGAAGAAGAAGAAGAAGAAGAAGAAGAAGAAGAAGAAGAAGAAGAAGAAGAAGAAGAAGAAGAAGAAGAAGAAGAAGAAGAAGAAGAAGAAGAAGAAGAAGAAGAAGAAGAAGAAGAAGAAGAAGAAGAAGAAGAAGAAGAAGAAGAAGAAGAAGAAGAAGAAGAAGAAGAAGAAGAAGAAGAAGAAGAAGAAGAAGAAGAAGAAGAAGAAGAAGAAGAAGAAGAAGAAGAAGAAGAAGAAGAAGAAGAAGAAGAAGAAGAAGAAGAAGAAGAAGAAGAAGAAGAAGAAGAAGAAGAAGAAGAAGAAGAAGAAGAAGAAGAAGAAGAAGAAGAAGAAGAAGAAGAAGAAGAAGAAGAAGAAGAAGAAGAAGAAGAAGAAGAAGAAGAAGAAGAAGAAGAAGAAGAAGAAGAAGAAGAAGAAGAAGAAGAAGAAGAAGAAGAAGAAGAAGAAGAAGAAGAAGAAGAAGAAGAAGAAGAAGAAGAAGAAGAAGAAGAAGAAGAAGAAGAAGAAGAAGAAGAAGAAGAAGAAGAAGAAGAAGAAGAAGAAGAAGAAGAAGAAGAAGAAGAAGAAGAAGAAGAAGAAGAAGAAGAAGAAGAAGAAGAAGAAGAAGAAGAAGAAGAAGAAGAAGAAGAAGAAGAAGAAGAAGAAGAAGAAGAAGAAGAAGAAGAAGAAGAAGAAGAAGAAGAAGAAGAAGAAGAAGAAGAAGAAGAAGAAGAAGAAGAAGAAGAAGAAGAAGAAGAAGAAGAAGAAGAAGAAGAAGAAGAAGAAGAAGAAGAAGAAGAAGAAGAAGAAGAAGAAGAAGAAGAAGAAGAAGAAGAAGAAGAAGAAGAAGAAGAAGAAGAAGAAGAAGAAGAAGAAGAAGAAGAAGAAGAAGAAGAAGAAGAAGAAGAAGAAGAAGAAGAAGAAGAAGAAGACGAAGAAGAAGAAGAAGACGAAGAAGAAGAAGAAGACGAAGAAGAAGAAGAAGACGAAGAAGAAGAAGAAGACGAAGAAGAAGAAGAAGACGAAGAAGAAGAAGAAGACGAAGAAGAAGAAGAAGACGAAGAAGAAGAAGAAGAAGACGAACACAAGCAAGCAAGCAACTTGTTCTAGTTTCTACCCGTTTACTGTGATGTTCATTGATGACCTTTCCTTTTCACTGCTAATTATCATAGTTTTTGTTTTTTGGATGTTATTATCTAAGCCACATTCTGCACTGTGCCTGTTTACTTCTTCCACTAGGTCTTGCAACTCTTGCTCACTTTCTGCTAGTAACACGATATCGTCAGCATATCTAAGATTGTTTATGATTCTTCCATTGAAGGCATTTCAACTTGTTTAAAATTTCTTTCTGTGTATAGGTTGAAGAGGCTTGGGGACATTACACATCCCTGCCGTACTCCTCATTTTATCTCTATAGGTGACGAATAGTTATTACCGCATCTAATAAACGCCACTTGTTCCCAATACAAGTTAATGATAAGTCTGATGTCCTTTCCGTTTACTCCTATATCTTGAAGGCACGTAATTAGTCGTCCATGTTGTACTCTATCAAAAGCTTTCTTGTAGTCTATAAAACAAACATATATATATATATATTTGAACTTCTATATATATTTTTAATTAACATCCTCAAACAGATAATTGCTTCTCTGGTGCCTCTGTTTTTGCGGAACCCAAATTGTTCTTCAGCTACTTCCTCATCTATTTTATGTTTAATTCTTTCTTGTATGACCTTGAGTAGTATCTTAGTTATGTGGCTCATTAAGCTAATAGTTCTGTAATCCTCACACTCAACAGCTCTTGGCTTTTTCGGTAGTGTGATGGAAAATGAATGTTTTCAAATCATTGGGGACGTATCCAGTATTATATATATATATATATATATATATATATATATATATATATATATATATATATATATATATATATATATATATATATATATATATATATATATATATAATTACATAATCATTTATAATTACCAGGAAAATATCAAGCCAGCTTGAGAGGCAAGGTGTTTTCCTACCTACCCTGGGTGGGTACCGTCCAAAAAGAGAAACCTGGACCAATGCAGCAGTTTTTGCCCATGTTGTCTATAAAGTTTCCCCTCAGGCATTGAAACCTTTGTTGCAGCGATTGATCATAAGGACGCATGTTTCAAGCTTCTTGAACTCAAAATAAGTCCATTCCTCCTTAGTTGGATCGCTACAGCCCTCTTCCAACGGAAAGTAGTTTCTAGATGTGGCAGTTGGACTTCGGAACCAACAACAATATATCCTGGCCTACCACAGGGATCAACTTTATCTCCGGTACTGTTCAACGCCTGCACCGTGAGAATCACCAGCGAGCAGATCACTGGAACTGGTAAGACATTGTCATATGCCGACGATGTTTTAGTGTATCGTCATTGTAAGGATAGAGATCAGGTTGCTGTGAAAACTACAAACCGAACTCAATCGCATAAGTACTTGGTGTGTTGAGGTTGGAGCAATGGTCAACCAAACAAAGGCAACAGTGACATCGTTCTCGTTGAATAATCATATTGTCAACACTCCAACACCAACTGTAAATCTGTGTTCAGAGACAGTGGAAAGAACGCAGGCAATGAATTACTTGGGGATACGGTTTGATCGAAATCTTGCTTATAATGAGCACATAGACCAGGTAATAACAAAGGCCAAGCGGGGTTGGCTGCGATGCAGGTGATGGCGGCAGCAAACTGTGAGCAGCGCCATCTATGTCTTCTATACGAGGGGCTGGTCATGTCTGTTTTTGAGTATGCGATGGCAATCCTGACTCTCAGCCGTAAGCAAATAGAGAGGATGGAAAGGATACAGAATGAAGCTATGCGCATTATTCTTGGATGTACAAGAGATACAGCATGCAGGGCGATGCGCTACCTTCTTGATTTTACAACCATTGAAGACAGAATACAAGCTTGCAGAGCACGCGCCTGCATCAGAGTTAACGCAAACACACAACATCCACTGCATAGTGAAATTATGAAGGTGAAGGGCAGCAGGTTAAAAAGAGGACAGTCGTGGATGGGTCAAGCCGAAGATATTCTTCAGCAGGTGTGTTCACTTGAGGACTAGAACCTGGCTAGGAGTGGGTACAAGTGCCAACAGATTTCTGCACATCCTTTTCAGTTTGCATCCAACTAGACAGAAAATGCAGACAAGAAAACCTGGCTGCTGTGGAGACGGAAGTACAAGCGTTGATTTTCGAGAATTCGCTAGACGGTGATGCTGTCATTTACACAGATGGGTCGGTCGTCCGACATGTGAGAAGCTCATGGGCCTTTACGGCTCATGGTCGGAGGGAGAATTGTGAAGGAGGACTCTGCTGCTTTTGCTGAGACCACAAATAGCTTGACTATGGAAGTCATGGCAGTAAGTACAACAATAACATGGCTCGAGACACAGACATTCACTAGGGCATGTTTCCTTAGCGACTCAATGAGCATGCTGATGGGGGTGGGAGGGCGGCGGATCCGAAGAAAATGGTTGCTGTCTCTGGAGCGGTCTCGGTTGGCAAATATTAGCTGCATCTTCGTGCCAGGGCATGCGGGAGTACAAGGGAATGAGCGGGCTGACAAGCTCGCAGGTAAGACTACTGTGTAGGGCGGACGCGCCATGGCCAGGCTGACATTCTGAATGCGTGACAAGAAGTAAGACTTTTGCGAGAAACAAGTGATGACTGTGAATCTACAACCATGGCCAGACTGCGAGAACAGCAAATTAAAAGAGGGGTGGCCAAACAAAAACACTACACAGGAAGCCAAAGATAACTGATAAACCAATACAGAATTGGTGTCGTTAGCCGCTACACGCTGCGGGATTTGCTGAGGAGGGGCACTTATAGACTGAATGATTCGATACGCAATGAGGATGATCTGTCGACTAACTAACTAACTAACTAACTAACTAACTAACATACTTCTGTGATAGTTTCAATGCCAAAGCTGGATAAGGATTTTATCATCTCTGTTGTTATCTTGTCAGGACCTGCAGCTTTTCCTTCTTTCATCTTTTTAATAGCCTTTTCTACTTCAGCCGTTAATAATTTTGGTCCATCTTGAGTAGTATACAATGTTGGTCTATTGACCCTGTTGTCCCAGAATAAATCTTCTGTGTACTCTGTCCATCTTTTTATTATGTCAGTGTTATTAATTATAATTTCTCAATTTTTTTTTCCTCTGATACAACCGTTTCATGTTATATTAATTTTCTTCTTTGTAAATTCTTTTATATGTTCATGTAATTCTTTAAAGTTGTGTTTTATTTCCAGATCCTCTATTTCTTTGCAATGTTTCTACAGCCACTCTTCTTTGGCAACTATGCACATGTGACGTATTTCTCTATCTATTACTATATACTCTGGAGTGTACTTTGCTATTTTTTTTTTTTATTGAGACATTTTACTCAAGATTTCATCGGTTATCCATAATTGTTTTTTTCTTATTAATCTTCACTGACAAGTTCGTATTTTCAATCTGAATACCGTTTTCACATTTTCCCATTTTGTATTGCCTGAAAGTGGCTAATGAAACTAGAACAGTATATACAACATAATAAAGAGACAAACACATTTCTTTGGTCATGTGATGAGATAGGCATTGGAGAACATCGCGACAACAGAAAATATTACGGAGAAGAGAGGCAAAGGCAGACCAAGAGAAATGATACTGGATGGATTGAGACTGTGGCATGAGGAATATCATCAGAGAGTTGATCCAGAACACCAAAGACCCAGATCTGCGGCGAGCCATGAACGCCTACGCCAGCTGGCAGGACATTTGATGATGAAAATGATATGTCAAAATCAATCACAAATTATGTATTTAAAAGTCTGATGCAAATAATTTTTGAAAATATTTTGACTAATATTATTATAAACATCATCATCAGCACTTTGCATCAATGAAGAAAAAAGCCACTAATGATTGATGGCGTGAGACTGGTTTTCCATCTTTTAGAAAACTTTAAAAACAAAGTCTAATCAACCTCACAAAGAGCTTGACGTGAGTTCCTTGAGGCCTGTGATCTATTGCCGGCCTGATGTTGACTACGTCATCCATCGAGTGCCAATTAGTCTACAGAATATGGGCCCAGCACCATGTGCTCTATGTGTCTTAAATGTGTTAAAAGGTCATTTTGTTTTTAACCAAATATGATCCATTATGAGATGAACGAAAGAAATAAAGGAGAAAATTTGACAATCGATGGGCAATGTAATCTATAATTTGCGGCCGCGTTAGTTCTTTAGACCATTTCCTTGTACATATATTTTAGTCTATGTTGACATGAAAGCACTGGCAAATTGTTAAAATAATCCGTTGGGGTATTCGATCACATGACCACATAGGTAGGCGGAGAAGCATCCTATCTACTGCGCTACGTGTAGTCTATAGTTATCATGTAGGTATGGCTTAATTCATCACATCATATGTAGATTAGACGAAAGTGTGTTACAAATTCAGAACAATAATGGTATAGTGTGAAATAATACTATTTCACTTAAGTGACGTAACTGGAATGGGACATTCCGATTTAATGTCAACTTTTATTATTTTTCAGGTAATAAAACATAATTGCTTGGGACACTTTAAAAAAAAAAAAGAACACGCAATTCTGCAAGCTCCGAGCACAGATTATATTTTGTTAAGAACCACTTCTGAATGTCACTTTACTTCTCCTCTTGGATAATATTATCAAGCATTTTGTCACCTAATAAATATCATACAGTTATGTTAATTCGGCATTTAGATTGATCAATTCCCTGAGAAGACCACAGTGTAGATTTAAAAGCCTGGAATGACCAGACTGAGTATGCCAATAAGCTCGGGTGCAGTATTTGACAGAAGTAGCAAGAAGACTGTACAGGTTTCCGTTAAAACTAAATATGTCAGCAAATGATTTTGCGACTTTTATACACAAGGCTTCTGAGGATGGGGACGGAGCGCTTATGGGAATGCCCCGAATGCTGTGATGTCGGTTCCTAAATCAATCTATATATAAAACATGACTAACAAGAGGCAAGACATTGTCAGGCAGTCTTAAGTGATGTGGCATGACCTCTATCCAGAGGGGAAATCTCGTTTGACCTTGGAACTTAAAGAACCGTTATATAGATACAAGGAGGTCTAGAAACATATTTGGATATCATGACACCAGAACAAGTTTAAGCAGAAAAGTCGAAGAAGGAAAAGAGGGCAGTTAGAAAACTAAAATCTCTCCGAAAGTAATTGGGCATGCCTAAAACAACCATTAGGTTGCTTTTGGCTATTGTATTTCAGAACAGTTTCAGGAGCATTCAAGGCAACCGGTTTCGTCTGTTTTTAAACAACTTAGTGACGAATGGCCGAAATTGTGCGATACTGAAAAGCGAAATGCAACAAACAGAAGGCCAGCATAGACACACAACATTATAAAGAAGATATGTTCAAATGGGAACATGAGATGATAACGTTAGGTAGAATTGCTGTAGTTTTGAAATCATTTTAACGCAATTATATAACACAAAACAGGGTATGCCAGTGAAATAAAGGAAAGTAAGGTTTTCTGCACTTGAAGAAGATATAGAGCTTTGATCTATGAATGAAAGGTAACAAACATCGGGAAACATTTTTTAATAAATGACTTGACTTGGGGACGAAATATACAATACCTTCTGAACTATGTGTGGATTCGCCTAATGGCGTAGGCACACTAGGATAGGGAAAGTTAATCCACACGCAAAATTTAATCAAATACTACTACAAGTATAGTCTACGCTTGAGTTTAAAGCCAGCGAGCGCAACATCACAAACACAACATACGCACTTGATCTGGCAAAGGTACAGAGGCGGCCATCCATACTGCTAACGGGAATCACCACATCACTGTCCACTAACACTGGCAGACATCCACACTGCTAGAACTAATCACCACATCACTGTCCACTAACACTGGCAGACATCCACACTGCTAGAACTAATCACCACATCACTGTCCACTAACACTGGCAGACATCCACACTGCTAGAACTAATCACCGCATCACTGTCCACTAACACTGGCAGACATCCACACTGCTAGAACTAATCACCGCATCACTGTCCACTAACACTGGCAGACATCTACACTGCTAGAACTAATCATCACATCACTGTCCACTAACACTGGCAGACATCCACACTGCTAGAACTAATCACCACATCACTGTCCACTAACACTGGCAGACATCCACACTGCTAGAACTAATCACCACATCACTGTCCACTAACACTGGCAGACATCTACACTGCTAGAACTAATCACCGCATCACTGTCCACTAACAGTGGCAGACATCCACACTGCTAGAACTAATCATCACATCACTGTCCACTAACACTGGCAGACATCTACACTGCTAGAACTAATCATCACATCACTGTCCACTCACACTGGCAGACATCCACACTGCTAGAACTAATCACCACATCACTGTCCACTCACACTGGCAGACATCCACACTGCTAGAACTAATCACCACATCACTGTCCACTCACACTGGCAGACATTCACACTGCTAGAACTAATCACCACATCACTGTCCACTCACACTGGCAGACATCCACACTGCTAGAACTAATCACCACATCACTGTCCACTAACACTGGCAGACATCCACACTGCTAGAACTAATCACCACATCACTGTCCACTAACACTGGCAGACATTCACACTGCTAGAACTAATCACCGCATCACTGTCCACTAACACTGGCAGACATCCACACTGCTAGAACTAATCACCGCATCACTGTCCACTAACACTGGCAGACATCTACACTGCTAGAACTAATCATCACATCACTGTCCACTAACACTGGCAGACATCTACACTGCTAGAACTAATCACCACATCACTGTCCACTAACACTGGCAGACATCCACACTGCTAGAACTAATCACCACATCACTGTCCACTCACACTGGCAGACATCCACACTGCTAGAACTAATCACCACATCACTGTCCACTCACACTGGCAGACATCCACACTGCTAGAACTAATCACCACATCACTGTCCACTCACACTGGCAGACATCCACACTGCTAGAACTAATCACCACATCACTGTCCACTAACACTGGCAGACATCCACACTGCTAGAACTAATCACCACATCACTGTCCACTAACACTGGCAGACATTCACACTGCTAGAACTAATCACCGCATCACTGTCCACTAACACTGACAGACATCCACACTGCTAGAACTAATCACCGCATCACTGTCCACTAACACTGGCAGACATCCACACTGCTAGAACTAATCACCGCATCACTGTCCACTAACACTGGCAGACATCCACACTGCTAGAACTAATCACCACATCACTGTCCACTCACACTGGCAGACATCCACACTGCTAGAACTAATCACCACATCACTGTCCACTAACACTGGCAGACATCCACACTGCTAGAACTAATCACCACATCACTGTCCACTAACACTGGCAGACATCCACACTGCTAGAACTAATCACCACATCACTGTCCACTAACACTGGCAGACATCCACACTGCTAGAACTAATCACCACATCACTGTCCACTAACACTGGCAGACATCCACACTGCTAGAACTAATCACCACATCACTGTCCACTCACACTGGCAGACATCCACACTGCTAGAACTAATCACCGCATCACATAAACGTATACCTTTCAAATGGAACTAAATTAAGATAGCAATAGATGTGGTTTAGAGAGTTAGTAATTAACCATCTAGGGCAGTGTCACCAAACTACGGCTCGCGGGCCGGATCCCGCACGCGACGTCAGTTCACCAGTCTCGCCGACGTTACTTGAATTTACTTGATAAAACGCATGGAACACAAGACGTTGTGATACAACTTAAAGTTAAATATATTATGTTTAGAATACTAGGAGATCTTCACACATGCGGAGACCTCCTGGCTACTATGTGCCTTAAATTTACAATTTTCAATTTTAAAATATTGTATCTAGATTTTCTTGTTTATTGTAATATTTGCTTATTTCCGGCTACTCCAAGTCCTTCCCCGGCTCGTGGTAGCTCCGCCTACGCTCTGCCGTTAGCATGGTTTTCATGGCAACACACACAATCACTCATCTATTCCGCTCACAGATGCATCCGGTTGTCAACACAGGTCAGACGCTCCGGAAATATTTACTTCTTTTTTATCTGTCATCCATTTTATTGGTAGTTAACAAGGATTTCTTTGCTTGACAGTGATAGGTAAGTAAATTACAAGTGTGAATAGAGGCAATAAAGTAACACACATAGCTGAACATGCCATAGAAGACTTGTGTTATTATGAAAATATTATACCCAGCTCAGAAATATTCCCCTATCAAGGTGTTAATCGATCTGGTCTCTAGGCCAGTGTTTTTTAACCTTTCTGCTGGAGCGGATCCTTCCGCACATGTTTACGTTTCTCAAGGAACTATGTGTGGTGATCCAAGTGTCTGTCCTACTATATGTAATAAATCAGATAGGCAGTAATGTTGCATTTAGGCAATTTCGATCTGTTTAGGCGGAACACCTTGCTGTCGTAGCTTCACCGGTAACCTCTAGTCCTCTGCTTTTGTTGTTTCAATAGGATTTTAATTATGTTTCTAATGCAATGTCTTTTTCATTTTCAGATCCCGTTTTTTCACATGTCATTATGGCTACTAAGAAAAGAAAAGTGGACGCCGAATGTCGCGTTTTCAATGAAGAATGGGGAGTAAACTACTTCTTTGTGGAAACAAAGGACCAGAAAACTAGTTGCGTAAAATGCAGCGAAAGTGTTGCCGTTTTGAAAGAGTACTATCTTCGGTGTCACTATGAAACAAAAGATCTATCAACATATTCAAAGTCTTCTTGAAAGTTACTCTCTGAGAAATATGAGTCCATGAAACTTATATAACAAAGTCCGAATGGAAAGGACTAACTGACTCAGTTGGTTAAATACAAATGGAGTTTTATTTCATTTTGATGGCCACTACAAGAATCTTGTTACAATTCCAGAATCAGGGTGACTTCTTTCTTCTAGTCTAAGATGTTTACTGACTGCCCTAACAACAAACTACGTCACGACTTGAGCATCTCTCTCCTCATCCCATTCTGATGCTCAAGCGTGCTGTAGCTTTGCACACCTAACTAATACATTCTGCTACACCTTCCTATGTTTTGAAAAGAATTTTTACCTTCAAAAAGTCTTTACTCCTAATCCCTCTATTCTATACCCTCTCTTTCCTCTCACAATTCCTCTTAAACTGTCCCAAACTAACTCTATTTTATGCAAATATGTAACTCTTCCCCCTGTCATAAAGTAAACCACTATGTACTTCTTCTTCGTTTCTGACTCTTCATAACTTGTCAGCGTGTTGGATGTCTAGGTATCTGAGCTCGGGCTCAAACAGGCAACAATAACTCCGTTAAATATAATATATAACATTTATTGTATGTAGGCATACAGTGCGTTGGCGCAGTGGGTTTAACAAGCCCGCACTGAGTTGCATATCACAGAGGTTTAACTTCATCACAGATGGTTATCACAAACATTCTAAGCAAACTATCTAGCATATGTCTATGAACCCAAATACACATGGGTCTAAAACTATTGAGTCCCTCTAAGGCAGGCCCTGTTGCCTCTCCGATGGTCCGTCTGTCTCTGCCGGTTCACACGTGTCGCAATCCGACACGGGTGGTAACTCTGTTCGAGTTCCTCGTGGACCCCGCATTAGGCGGGCCACATCAGTGTCCACGGGACAGTGGACTCACTGACCAGTCCTTCGAGAAGGTTCTGGATTACTCTGGCCTTCGAGGGTCTTACTTCTTTCCCTTGGGCGGGAGTTGTAGCCCTTGGATCATATCTATTAACTCATGTTGGTTTACCGGATAATGTGGATAATGTGAGGCTGTGACAGGAGTCCCCCCTCTCCCCTGATTTGATGGGTTGTTATAGGGTAATTAGTTCTGCACTAATTCTGTCACAGAATCACATAAAGACGGTACTTATAGTTTGGTGGACAGTAACTTGGTAACCTACATACTGGCATCAACACTCATGTATTCTCCCATACACCACTTCTCTGATTTGGTGAAGAGATCTCTCTCTCTCTCTCATGTGTCCTTAAAATGCTTATCTGACCGAAGTTACGTGACGCTTACTAGTTGTGTCTACAACCCGTCCTTCTCAAAGTATCCTACTGATACCAAGATAATTAACCTCTGTATTAAAGAGGATTAACAAGACAAAAGTCTTGGCTAATTAAGTACACCTTCAAATCTTGTTCCGTGTGTGCATTTCAATACACTTTTACTCTCGTATGTTGTATAATGCTAAATATGTAGTTACGTTGTTATTTTATCCCATCTGACTACATGTGTACCTGTTGGCTTGTTAGTGTGTTGACTAATAAGTTGCTGCTTCTAATAAAGTGACTGCATTTTAATTGATAGTGTTCAGTTTTGAGTTTTGTGTAAAGTGTCTGCTGAATGTGTGGCTTATTTCCAAGCGTCTCGAGTTGGGATATCCTTAATCATGAATTACTCCAATGTGTGTAATGCATGATCAGGCATTCCAAGCAGTGGTGCTTAGATGTAGTATCCTAAATCCTAAACTAAGAGTATTAAACTAACTACTAAACATGTATCAACAATTTAGACAAGTAATACAATTTACATGAAAGACGCAGACAAATTAAAATAAATACGTTTTGCGTACAATTTGTCCGCTCAGTATATCGCTCTCTCATTTAATTCATTCACTCTGTCATTCACTCATCTTTCATTCAAAATAGTATTTGGTTAAAATATATAATTAAAGTTGAGGTAAGTGTTATTGCCTTTAGAAAAAACGGAATAGGCGATATTTTCCCTTTAAGATAATACGTACTTTTTGTACGATGACTCAAACATGGGTTATAATTTACATAGAGAAAATTGCATAGGAAGGTTATTTAGCCTATGAATGGAAATACCTGTAATATTATGGTAGAAAATGTACAAATTACAGGTTAACACATTTTATATACATAATTAAATGCAAATATAATACATATTTAATACTTAATTAATTAATTAACTAAGTAACTAAATCCAACGATGATGTTCGCGTTTTCCTCCTGTTGTTAGCGTGTCGTGCCATGAATGTTAAAAGTTAGTATGGCTGTCTCTTGAGTGTTGTAGTCGACGTAGTTCTGTTTCGGCTGTTTGCAAAGTCTCTTAGCAACAGCAAGTATGGAATGTTCTCAATGTCGAGTATAAAGTGTTCTTAATACTTTCATGATTAATGTGAGTTCACTGGTTGAAATAATTTCACAGAAAATCTCTTGCTCGGATTGTTCCTAGAGCTTTGGTAATTGGTAGTATAGTTCTCAACGTTTCACGTTCGTGGGTGTTATACGTAACCTATTCACTGGGGTGTTATTACTTTTAAATGGAAGTTCTCTAGCAGGTGTAGAGTTACACTGTTATATGACACAGACTAAAATATCACAGTTTCGGGTATGGCGAATGGTCGATGTGCCAAATGTTATTCTGCTGGCGCATTCGTTTGCCGCGATAAGATATCAGCTATAATGTTGTCAGTGCCTCTGATATGGCGGATTTCGAAGTCGAAATCTTGAAGAAGAAGACACCATCTTTGTAAACGATGGTTTTTCGGAGCCCCTTGCTTAAGCACCAACAATGGCGAATTGTCGGTGAGTACAACAAAGTGGGCACCCAAGAGGAACTTAGATAATCTTAGCATACAAAATAATAGACTTAATGCCTCCAATTCCACCGTAGAATACCGGATCTCTGCCTTCTTCAGCTTACGGCTTACGTAGAGAATTGGGTGTCTCACTCCATCCACTTCTTGCATTAAACATCCTCCAATTGCGATAGCACTCGAATCTGTGGTCGAAATAAAGGGTAACTCTATGTTTGGTAAACGTAAGACTGGTGGATTAGAAAAAATGCATTTCAATCTGCATATTGCATCCTCTAAGCGAGTACTTTTACAAACTCTTGATGGATGATCTTTTGTCAACATATCAGAAAAGACTGATGTAAGTTCTGCCCAATTTGGTATAAACTTAGAATAATAGTTTATAAGACCTAATAAACGTCTAATTTGTTTCTTTGTGGTAGGAACTTCTAGATTGAGAATCTTCGAAACAATTTTATCATCTGTCAACAGTTTGCCTTCAGAAATTTTATGACCAAGGAAGTCTATTTGTTTATAGCCTATTTCAACCTTGGAAGGTTTGATAGTAAGTCCAAAAAGAAAGATTTGGTTGAAGACTTGTTTGAGTGTAAGTAAATGAGAAGTCATATTAGAAGAATGAATGCATATATCATCAATATAAGATTGGACGTCTTTAATTCCGTGCAATAGCAATCTAGTTAATCTCACAAATGTGGCGGGAGCGTTCTTGAGACCAAATGGAAGATATCTCCATTCGTACAAACCAAGAGGTGTTGCGAATGCTGTTATATGTCTAGAAGAAGGGTGTAGCGGTACTTGCCAATAACCTTTCGCTAAATCAACCTTCGAAAATAAGGATGATTGAGACATATTCAAAATGAGGTCTTCATAACTGTTCATTGGCTCCGCATCTGTTGTGGTTATCGTATTTAACTTTCTATAATCTATGCACAAACGCATCGTTTGGTCCTTCTTTTTCACCAGGACAATCGGTGAAGAATATTGAGACATAGATTTCTGAATTATTCTATTTTTCTCTAAATCCAAAATTTCTTTGTCTAAATTTGCTCTATAATGTATAGGAATAGAATATGGTCTACATTTGACCGGTGCCAGATCTGTCAGCACAATTGAATGTGTTATTTTGTCAGTCCGTCCAGGTTTGTTAGAAAAGATAGATTTATAATCGTTAAGTAGAGTCAAAATGTCTTGTCGCTGCTGTTGTGTCAAAGTGTCAGAGATTTGTATGTCCTTTATACTACCGTCGTCAGTCATAATCGGTACTGGGATTTCAGTATTGTCTACGTCTGTCTGATTTATCACAGATGCTACTGTTTGTAAATTGTCCTCAATGTCATCGTCGTCGTCGTCGAGATTAATAGTTGTCAATATGTTGTCAAATTGGTCGTCGTTGTCGTTATCACATATTGTCGGTAATGTACATATGTCTTCGTCGTCTTTGTCGTCGTAAGAGTGCGTCGTTAACGATGCTTCGTTTGTCGAGGTGTCCTTCAGTTGGGTAATTGTCGTTTCGTTTCTGTCATCAGTTAGCTGCGTCTGCTCACTCGTGTCAGTGTCCTGTCTAGCATAGTATGGTTTTAACATATTTACATGGAATATTTTCAACTTTCCATTTAAAGAAATTTCGTAATCAACTTCCGAAATTCTTCTAACAATTTTAAACGGTCCCTGCCAAGAGGTTGATAGTAAATCTCTCTTGTCAGGTAGCAATAGTAAAATATCCTGACCTGGTTTTAATACAATTGTTTTTGCACCTTTGTTGGCGTACTGCCTGTACCTAAAACCTTTCTCCTGTAATGATGTTCTGGCCAGTATACAGGAACGTATGATTTTGTCTCTGGTGTCAGTGACTAAATCATAGGTGGAAATGGGTAGTTGGATATTTACAGGTTGTGATATGATATCTTTGTAAATAGTGAGAGGTCCTCTTGGGTTCGCTCCATATATCAATTCGAAGGGAGAGAACCCTGTGCTTGATTGTGGGACTTCTCTATATGCGAACAACACCGTTGGGAGAAGTATATCCCAATCGGCTGGATTTTCAGCTGTCACTTTGGATAGCATATGTTTCAGGTCCCCATTTAGTTTCTCGCAGATACCATTTGCGGCCGGTCGATAGGGACTGGTGAAACATTGCTTTATTTCTAGTAACTTATTTACCGATTGAGTGGCATTCGATATGAACTGGGTTCCTCTATCTGAAATTATTTTCTCCGGGAAGCCAAAACGGGAGAAAATATTTAACAATACGTCCGTCACATCCTTAGAGGAGATAGATTTTAATGGAATCATTTCTGGCCATCTCGTACATAGATCAATAAGAGTGAAAATATATCTATTCCCTTTACTTGAGATGTGGTTTAACGGACCTACCAGATCAACTGCCACGATTTGGAATGGCCTCGAGGCAGTTGTGGTTGATTGGACTTCTGCTGTAGGGTTTTTCCCCTTTTTCACCAGTTTCTGACATATATCACATGATCTACAATAGGTTGATATGTCTTGGCAAAATTTCGGGCAATAAAATTGGGTCAGGACCCTAGCTCTAGTCTTTTCGTACCCCATATGACCTCCGAAATGTGAGTCATGGTTTATCTTTAGTACTTTCTCTCGATGTGCTTGTGGTAACACTACTTGCTGTAGTAACACTACGATGCATTCTTAGTTAATTTTGGTTTAAGTCCTACTAACCTAAAATAAGGTGAAAGTGTAGGATCTGATTTCTGTTCATCTCCAAAATTAGTGATGGTAATGTTTGGTGATACAATTTCTAGTGATTCCTGCAGTTGGTCATTGTGGGTTTTGTGGGTTGTCTGTCGTGTTATTGCATTCGTGTGTTGTGTGTGTTGTTGCACATCTACAGGCTTGGTACTTGGTAGATCGGTAGCATCCTCAATTCGAGGTTTTAAATTGGTCGTATCACTGAAAGATTCGACCGCCCCTGCATCGTACACCTCGGTGAATTCTTTCTGAATTACTTCATTGGTTGTCTCCCTTGTTCTTTTGGCAGATTGAGACAAGCATGAATGGTGTTTCTCTTTAGAATCGCTGTTTGGGTGCTGGATACCGTTTCTCTGCTCCCAATCTCTGATTTCCTTTTCAGAGCAAGGTCGTATGTTGGGCAGGTTCCCAAGTATAATATCAGCGACAGGATTTTCTAGGACCGCGCACAAAACTAGTCCTGATATGAACGGTGTTCGAATTTCGACAAGAGCAAGGGGGTATTTCTCTATAGTGCCTGAGAATGTGCGACAAGTCACGTGTTTGTGTGTATAGTCTTTGTCGTTGATTAATGTTTTCTTGATCCCACAGAGCGTTGCGCCGGAATCACGAATTAATGTGCACTTTTTGTTATTTACAAACCCTGTTGAGAAATTTAGCTTGCCTGTAGATGACAAGGCAGCATTGACCATTTCATTCGAAATAGGGATCATGTGGCCACATAGCAATGTTGTGTCCAGTTGGAATTTCATACAGGTGTTACACTTACTGTCTGTAATGGTGTCAATAATTTGCACAGCATTTCCTAGCTCACTCAAACTTTCGTTTTGATTGTCACACTCATTCAGTAATTCAATATCTTCGTCTGATGACGTTTCAACTAGTGCAGCATTGGCCTGTTTCAGTATTTTTCGGCCTTCACAAAAGAGACTGTAGTGCCCAAAGCTACTGCAAAAATAGCATTTGACCGCTCTCTGGTACGCATTTCTCTTGTTCTTCTGCTTCTCCACGATCATTTTGAGATGGTGTGGATAGTTGGGCGATTTATCGCACATCGCGTATTCTTCGTGAGTCAAACTACAATATTGGCATTTAACTGGCTTCCTGACATTCGAGCGTGGTTTAAATTTGCTTTCAGTTGGTTTCGAGTATCTAGTGCTTACAACTGCAGCTGTTTCGTTATGACTTAGGGTTAGTTGGAAAATATCTCTGTTCGCTGTGAAAAATGCATTCCCCTTTGTCTCTACATCTTGAATACTTCTACAGTCCATTTGTTTCAAAAACTTAGCAAAAGGGGTTGGGATTGTACTAACTATTTTGTCAATAATAATGAGTTCTTTTAGTTTGTCATGGCTGTTGTTAGTTTTAGCTGAGTTAATCCACTTTGTTCACACATCCTGAACTGTAGACACGTAGTCTATAAAGGTTTGGTTTGGTTGTGGGGATAATTTTGCGAACTGTTGTTGGTAACCTGCAGTATCTAATGAGAAATGTTGGAGAATGCGTTGCTTTAAATAATCATAATCTTTTCTCATTTCCTGTGGCACTGTCTCTATTACTTTTAAAGGTTCCAGAGCTAAGTTTCTCATTAAAATAAATGCCCAATCTGATTTTACGATCTGATGGTAAGACATTAGACACTCAAAATTTTCCAGGTATGCACTGATAGAATCTCCTGAGCAAAATGCTTTAACGAGGCCTTTATACTTATTATACTTTTGTTCCTCCTCTTTGCTTCTCAATTTATTTACAGATATTTCTACGTTGGAATCAATCTCCATCTGCTTTACTTTTATTTGTGTATCGGCATTCAATTGGGCTAGTTTGGCCGCCGCCTCGAGCTCCATTTGTTTCTCTTAAGACTGCAATTGCATTTTCTTTTCTTCTGCCTGTATTTGCATCTTCTTTTCTTCTGCCTGCATTTGCCTTTGTTTTTCTTCTCGTTCTATCGCTCTTTCTTCACGGGCAATGTTCTCTGCGTGCGTCTTCTGTGCCCATTCTGACAGTTTCTCTTCTTTATAACCTAACTTTATACCTTGCTCAATACATTTTTCTAACGTAGACATTTTGTCTTTTACTTGCTGGTAATTTCAATGTGGTTAAATCCCTTAGAAAAATGTTGGGGAGTAGAACATTTAGTTATCTCCCTTAATTATTACATGCGCAAATACAAATGCAAAGTTATGTTGGTTACAAGGTCATGAATATACATACAAAACAATGCAAAGCAAAAATGTTACATGGATGGATGGTGATAAGTACCGCTTAGGGTTGCAATGGGCATGATATGAAACTTATCTTATATTCCCAGAACTTGTGAATGTTGTCTTCTACTCTCGCCACTGTTGGAAAGGTTACATAGGTTACGCACACCACAATTCGCGGAACAATCTGCTCGTAGAATGAGAAAACATTAGTAACAGTCAAAAAATGTCACAGTCATGTCAAAATAGTTTATAGTATTAACATCATTGAGAGACTAGCTGCAGAGGGACTCATATTAATACTAGTTCATCACTAGATAGATGCAAATTTGTTAAACTTGTACAGAAATCAATTTGATATCATTAATTTAATGTTTTACTTGGCAATAAATAGCCGTCTAAACGTAACGCTTATGCCAAAACCGGAGATTGGCCCCCAAAAAGCCTGTCAGCGTGTTGGATGTCTAGGTATCTGAGCTCGGGCTCAAACAGGCAACAATAACTCCGTTAAATATAATATATAACATTTATTGTATGTAGGCATACAGTGCGTTGGCGCAGTGGGTTTAACAAGCCCGCAATGAGTTGCATATCACAGAGGTTTAACATCTTCACACATGGTTATCACAAACATTCTAAGCAAACTATCTAGCATATGTCTATGAACCCAAATACACATGGGTCTAAAACTATTGAGTCCCTCTAAGGCAGGCCCTGTTGCCTCTCCGATGGTCCGTCTGTCTCTGCCGGTTCACACGTGTCGCAATCCGACACGGGTGGTAACTCTGTTCGAGTTCCTCGTGGACCCCGCATTAGGCGGGCCACATCAGTGTCCACGGGACAGTGGACTCACTGACCAGTCCTTCGAGAAGGTTCTGGATTACTCTGGCCTTCGAGGGTCTTACTTCTTTCCCTTGGGCGGGAGTTGTAGCCCTTGGCTAATATCTATTAACTCATGTTGGTTTACCGGATAATGTGGATAATGTGAGGCTGTGACATAACTTAACACATATTAATTACATATCCTCAATAACATTTAAATCTCAACTTTATACAATACATCATAACACATATAAACACTCCTTCTTCTCTTCATAAGCAACCTGCTTAAAATTTCAAACGCTGTACTCTTCTGATACCAACTCCCTATTGTCATCACCAACATTACTTACTAATTCTCTACTTTCAATCAACCTGAGAACACTCGCACATGATAGAAAGACAAAGAATCGGTGCGCACCGGAGATACAAAGAAGTAGAACTCTTTCTCTCAAAAACAAAAACAAACCACACTTAGCTAAATCACACACACCTTTACCCCCCTATGTCATTTGAGACTTTATGTACCCCTTAATGTCCATTATGGACATATCTACTAAAACCTCTACTTATGCCGTTATCAACAGCAACACTATACTCATGTCTGTGACTGCTTCCAATCAACATTATTCTATTACAGTCCATATATCCCGAACCCTCAAAAACCCCATGTCATTATGTCTCCCCAGTGACAATGTTCATTTCTCATTTAACAAACTTACAACCCTTTACTATTGTACTGCTATCTAATCATTCTTCGGAGTTAAACATGGATTCAATTCATGTTTTGCTAATTGCCTGGCGTAGCACGTTACCCACTTCTTCTTCTATAAGCCAGCAATCTCGTGTCTCTTATAAAAGTATACCATGGCTCTTCTGACCCCATGGAAACTATGTTCTAAACTTTCCCCTCATTTACCTCACTGCTATATACGTTTTATCTTTTCTTCCCCAATATGGCGTCCAATCCATGTATCTTCAATTAATACTCACTTAAATTCCCCATAACCATTTTACTTGTGTAGTAACTCCGTCACTTAAGTATGGCCTATGTTTCCACAACTTAACCTCTCAACGCTGATTATCACAGCAATCTTGCTAGTAGAATATACTCATAAACTTGTTATTCACAAGGAGAATGTGTCTCTCTTCTAGTTCTCAGTAGTTTATTACTATTTTCTGAACGAAGGGTCCTAAATAAAGCCCCATGTATTGTCTTTATTCTAGACAAAACCATGTAAATTAAACTTATTTTAACTAATTTCCAACATGTATATATAAACATACAAGACAATTCACTTAAATTATAAGTGAAGCGAAATAAAATCACAACAGGACATCATACCCCCCCCCCCCCCCAATTTTTTTTTTACATCATTTATGTTTCCCCACATATCAATTAAAGGTATGAACTCATTCAAAGAAAAACATATATTAAAATAATACAACATACATCCTAATCTATTGTTACCTAATACTACTGGTCTCTTTTACGGACCAATAGTTTGTACGTAAAAGGCTAAAAACACAATACTCCTATTCTAAAATCAAATAGTAACAATCATTTTACAGGACCCAATCAAGCAAAAAATAACACAACATACTATATATGAGGCATTAAAAGCTCAAATTCAATAAAAACAACTGTCTTCTCGCTAAAGAGAAGGTTTTCAAAAAAAAATATAATTCTCTTAGAATTAACTACGTAAAGTGACCCAGCAACCTTGGCCTCCTATACGAACCAATGTAACACATATCTATTCACATAAGTCATTCCATTATTTTTATAAGCGAGAAAACACCACAACTCACTGCCAAGTATATATATCTGTTACCTACAGACCAATTCCTCACTTAGAACAATATCTGTTCTCTCAATAAAAGTCACTAATTAATAAATGACCGTCAATCATTGATTCTCTCCCCTCACAATATTCTATCTTTTACCAGACTAACTCCTAATATATCACAATATCTGGAAATCAGCCTAACCAACTGCTGTAAGCTGCAGCTCAAATCACATCACTTACTACTATTGTGGCGGCTATCCCAGCACACTACAACTCATCTCTCAACTAAAGGAAACCGTACCTCGACACACTAATTGTTTCCCTTGGATTTGTTCCAAGTATTACTACAACTACTTAATTATTACCGTTAACTACGGTATCTCCACCCTCCTACGTCCAACAAAACTTTGTCTATTTACTATAGACCTCTCACCAATACAACTAATTCTACTTTTAAGTTTCTCGTCTACCCGACGCAATTAATATTTCATTCTCCTGCATCAGTACTTTCAACATCTCACCACAACTACTCTAAACTATCCTCAAGTCTCTCCTAGCATTCTTGCACCGCGATGATACTAGTCACACTTATCGGAACACGTTCTCCAACATTCATTTAATCTAATCTTGTTTACCTCCGTATCTTTCACTCCTCTTTCTATTTATCGGGATTCTTACAGAACAGCAACTCACACCACTTATAACTGACAACGGACCTCACTTTCCTCATTTCTCAGTATCAGGCATTCATACTTCAACCTGTCCCTGTCAACAACACTAAACATATTTTATGAAACGTCATTCAGAATGTTAACTCTCTTTCTGTCAACCTGTCATACAACTTCCATAAATTCCGTCCAAGATTACACATTCCAAACAAAAGACATCACACCTTTCTAATCATGTTCTTTCTAACTCTCAATTTTCATATACTCAGTTACTCTATGCTCCACGTTTTATCAACATCACTTATCAGCCACTCTTCGCATATTCACACGGTATTCGTATTTTATGTTTGCTCAGACAGTGATACCCAACTTCGCTCTTATCTCACGACTACTCTCGCATCGCGACGAACACCTGTTTATCTATACTTATACTCACGCACGTACTAAACGCCTCGTACATGCATGCGGTAATTATCACTTGTCATCATCCTATCCATACTCGACGCACATATGTTTGTCTACATTTTTACACCTACAAGAAGAACGGATTATCAGACAAACTACTTCAACACTCAACAGGACTTTCACAATTCAACTGTTTTCTTATTTCTACTTTTCTCACTCATACTCTCCTTTTCAAAGGTCATAATCTATATATTATCTCTCGCAAACTATATCTCTTTTACACACTAACCAGCACTATCAACGATCTCTCAAAACAAACCTCATTCCGACGAGCCACTAACCTCGTAACTATCATTCTATACTTCTCCACAACTTTCTCAGATTTAATTACCTCTTCTTTCTTCGCAAGGCTGACGTAATTACTTCATGCCCTTCACCAAGAACTCGTATCCTTCAATCATCAACTTCTACATTCTTTTACTCTTAATGTTCTCGCGTGCAACTGGCTATTTTACACACGATACTCAATTTCTCCTCAATCTATATCTCCTCATCAGACACTCTCGGTTCAGCTGTCAACAATACTATACTTACTTCTCAAACTACCAAGCGAAACTATCTCAGACATCACGTCATAGCTCTGAGTCGAACCATCCACTCTAGTACGAGCATTCATACTTAGTTTATCTCTCTCTCTACTAATTCTGTGCTGAATCTACTCTACTTTAATCACTCCAGTTATACATCACTCAACGTGATTAACTCTCTGTATCTATCCATTCCGGACAAAGGACTATTTTAATTTCTACCTTGTTTACTCTCCCTACACCGCAACTAAACACAAGATATCCTGTATTACGTATCCACGTAGAATATCATTTGCCGTAACTCTCTATCCTCAACAACACTATTGCCTACACTGTACCATGTGATACTATACCAAAAAAATTCATCTGCCTACTTTTAGACAGCCCATATGTATTTGCTCAAACCGCAATTCCTCTCATAATCCAAATCAATGTCATATGTCCTTCGTCACCCTAAGAATTTTAACAGCCATAAAGCGCATCCAAGCCAAATATTTCGTTGTCTCTTAATACTTTAGTACGTCTTTCTTCAATTATGTCATCTTCACTATCTGTTGTTAACCTGTTGTTAAAGTACTCAGGTCTTAAGGTCCTATATTCTTCTATTTTTCTTAAGTCACTTTCTGTCGTCGAGTAAATTTCCGCTATCTGTTTATTACTATTCTTCTTCTTAAATGCTTTCTTCCTATTTCCTTCATTTGCGTCGGTCTGCTCACTGTTTCCTGTCAACCTTACATAACGTTTATATTTCCCCATCTCATCTTCAGATGACACACTGATAATAGTTCCCTCATCAGATTCATAATAGTAATTTACTGCAGACACGTCGATCCTATTCCCATAGTCGGCTTTAGAACGTCTGACTTTCTTTTTACTTTTATTCCTCATGCTCCGGTTCTGTACAACTCCCATATCTTTACCTGAAATATTCTCTCCATAGCCTGAACTCTCACACTTAATATTTCTACACCATTTAGGAATTAAGTCTATACCTGAGGAACTTGATATCTCAGTTGTACCTTTATTAACTATCAGACTGTTAATATTTCTTTCCTCAATACTTTTCCTCTTTGGTCTCTTTTCATTTTTGGTTCTCGTCTGTCTATCCTTCTTAATTTCAACTGTGTCTCCCTTTTCTAATTTCAGCTGATGAGTTTTAATAGTTTGCACTTGGTCATTCTTCTCTATATTATCTAGCTGAGTCTGTGTCTCCTTATCTATCATTTTATCTGCTTGCGTCTGTGTCTCCTTATCTATCATTTTATCTGCTTGTGTCTGTGTCTCTCGGTCCATTTTCTTTATCACCACCGTCGTTTTATTTTCCTGTCTACTAGTCACATTCGCAACCATTTTAGGATTAGTTTGTATTTTATTTACAGGTTCAACTCTGTCTCTTACACCTGAGTTTAGATATTGTCTTTGTCTTTTTTCAAACCATTCGTCACGTCTTTTCCTAGCAGTCTTGCTATAGGATGGCCAGTTCCATAACTTATTGGAAAAGTCTCTCTCAGGACCATTCTTGTATCTATAACAGCTATACCAGTCCGACATTTCACCATTACGTCTGTTCTCACCGTCTTTTACCCTATATACATCAGGTCTTGGTTCGTCATAAGCATATTGTCTTCTGTCTTTATTAAACAGTGATTGTCTCCTGTTATTCTTTCCTACTCTATTGTACTCTACCTTAAATCTATATGGGTCTTGTCTAGTCGTTCTGTTCTGCAACGTTTCTACAAAATTTTCTACCTCATTAACTGCCCCTTTTAATTCTCCCAACCATGTACTAATACGTTGTAATTCTATATGTAGGTAATTCATATTAACTTCTTCTTCTGTATATTCTTTGGTACCTGAAAAAAAAACTCGTCCTGAGCTCAGCTGAAATAAGAAGAAAAGAAAACTGTTTCTCTACTGTGCTGTGACGGTCTGCCTGTTGCCATATCCTGTTGTTTCTTTTGCTGTGTTAAGTCTATCTATCACTGTTCCTACCCCCGTCAAAACTTGTGCCAATGAATCTTGTTCTGTCATGCTATAATCTATTTAATCAATTTCACATTTATAATCTAATTTTAAAGATATGATCGTATTTAACTTATGCAGTTCTCAATAATAATTGTTCAATCAGTCCATGGTATCTAAAATGATATTTAAGGTTTATTAATTACCAATATCCCTGCTCCTGATCCAAGACAGACGGATTCCTCTATGTTCGCTGAAAGTTTTCCTGTCAGGTAGAACTCAAACGATAGGAGTCTGCGTTAGTTGAAATGCTCCTCCAACCGATCACGCACTTCAGGGAGTTTCTTCTTCGGACGCCTCAGTAACTTCAGCCCCTGGTTGAGCCCCTACCAGACTTCTGGCTTCTTTTCACCCCGGATAGGGCACATCAAAGCGACGTCTTGAGAACTCACTAAAGCGATAATTTGGGTCCCCTCTTCAGTAGGTCGGCAGCCCAGTCTGCCCCTCCCACTTCCGAGAGTTCCCTAACGATATCGCCTCTGTTGATGACCTTCTCATTCCTTCTTATCCTTCAAATGAGCGATTAACTTGTTTCCTCAGACTCTCAAGGTCACGACTCAACGGCTTTCAGTTCGTTCCAGGCGATCTTGATGCAGAGTAGATGTGTATAACGTCTCTACTGGACTATATTTGCCTTCAAGTTTCTTCTTCTTGAGCCTCTTGTTTCGCAGGAGCCCGAGAAAACGTGCTGGTCGTTCCTATTCTTTCGCTCAGCAGGATGGTGACAATCGCACGCACCGCAACCCGTTATGGCAAGCTGGTTTTCATACCTCTCCTGACAACAACCGCCTGTACAGCTAGGATTCTTGATAGCAGGTCCGTACAGCGAGGTTCACTGAAGCATGATTACAGACAACCACCCCTAGCTGGGCTTTTGGCTGCTGTAACTCTCACAGACGACGTAGTGGCCATTTATCAAACTCGTTTTACGTTCAATATGAGTGTAGAACTGTGCCGAAATCCTGTCTCCGGGCAATTGATGCGAGCAGAACAAAGACCTTCAAAATTTTGGAGCTACTTCGACGTGTCAACGTAGACAATGGTTTTAGACTCCGCGACAATCCAGCTAGGCATCCTGGTTCGTGGGCATCATTTCGCTTATATAACAAAGTCAGAATGGAAAGGACTAACTGACTCAGTTGGTTAAATACAAATGGAGTTTTATTTCATTTTGATGGCCACTACAAGAATCTTGTTACAATTCCAGAATCAGGGTGACTTCTTTCTTCTAGTCTAAGATGTTTACTGACTGCCCTAACAACAAACTACGTCACAACTTGAGCATCTCTCTCCTCATCCCATCCTGATGCTCAAGCGTGCTGTAGCTTTGCACACCTAACTAATACATTCTGCTACACGAGGTTAAGAAGCACAAAGAAATCTCTTCACGAGAAAGTTTGCTGAAAATGAATCTGTCACTCGTACAAGTTACAAAATAGTGCACAAGATGACAGAACGAGGAAAACCGTTTACTGATTGGAACTTCATCAAAGAGTATGCGATGGAAGCAGCAAATGACTTGTGTCTTGAGAAAACCGATTTATTTGGAACTATCAGCCTTTCGGCAAGTTCAGTTGTGCGGAGAACAGAAGAACATGGAGAGAACATAGTGCTACTTATACGCGAGAAGACTAGGAACTTGTGGTATTCTCTGGCTCCGGGTGAGTCGACTGATCTCTCGAGTACGTCACAAATTCTCGTGTTTATTCATGGTGTCAATTTAAGCTTTCAGATAACGGTAGAGCTGGCATCCGTTTGCAGCTTGCATGGAACAACAACTGGAAAAGACTTTTTCATGGAAGTGCAAATATTTTTGCAAGACTATAACCTTCAGTGGAATCAGCTTCGAACCCCCATTTGGAGACACCTCTGAATCTTCGAGCTGTTTGTTTCAAACCGAAAATCACGTGAAAATTTTTAAAAAAATGCGGTTACGTGTCTTGGTGAAGCTGTAATACTGTTAAAATCATGAACGTAATCTCTAAGTCATAATTAATATACCGCCATATAAACTAACTTTGAAATCTGCTGTAAAATCTCCAGAACAAAAAATTTTTTGTTGGGTGGACATAATGAAAAGGTTATATACTAAATCTCATTATTTTCCATCAGTTGGTTACTGAAATATTCAATTTTATATTGAGGCAACAACAAATAAACACACACACACTATAGCCACTGAGCTATCGCGGAGTGCAAAGTTATCATGTACCGACAACTTAATCCGTCACAGTGTCTACATTAGACAAAATTGTGTTACAAATTTAGCTTTAGTAAGGATACAATGGGAGATAATATCATTTCATATAAGGGGCATAAGTAAAATTGGAAATATTGCTTCAATTTCAGCATTTATTAGTTTTCAGGTAATAAAATATAACTGCTTGGGAAACTTTAGGAAACACGTATTTGCATTTGTAATCCTGGAAGCTTTGGGCACAGTTCTTTTTATTAAGAAAAGGAAAATGTCACTTTAATTCATCTGTACTTCTTGGATAATATTCTAAAGCATTTGGTGTCCTAATAAGTAGGATACATTTATGTTATTTGGCGTTTAATTTCAGTAGATTTCTATAGTTGTTTTATAATCTTTTGCAGGCACATAACTGTGTGCCTTTAATTAGAAATAATTTAGGTGGGCTTTGTCGGAAAGTATGGTACCACATACGGTGCCTCACTGGAAAGACTGCGAAGAAGATGGAAATTACACAACACTGTACCTACACATGCCACTACTGTGGAAAGAAATTCATGAAGGGAAAGGCTGTCTCATTTGGAAATCCATCAGATGTTCCAAAACTGTTGCAGGAGGTGCCTGGTTTTACTTGACCACTGCTGCTGCACAAGTACAGAGAAATGAATCATCTTTTGAAGTGTATAAACTGCGATCATCATCATTGGTCACTTTACTGTGACTTAAAAGTGTTCGCTCTTTTGCTTGCACATCTGAATGGATGGATACACCAAGTACTGTTGCTTTCTCTGTGAGTGGGATAGCCGTGCACGAATTGACCATTACATCAGAAGACATTCGCCAATGAGGCAGTCATTGCAGCCTGGCAGTAACAACTTTGAGAACCCAGCACTTGTCGTCACCAGCAAGAATTTGTTGCCACCTTTGCACATTAATATTTGTTTCATGAAAGACTTTGTCAAGGCAAAGGATAAAACATATGATGCTTTCAAATACCTCATCAGAAAATTTCCGAGACTGGGTGAAGCTAACATAAGAGAGGTGAGTATTTTATGTTAAAATATAAATTGATTGAGAATTTAACCAAAGATTTTATAATGTTAAAGTAGACAGATTAACTGTTCACCCCAGAGAATTAAATAAGCATACATTATTTTTAGTACTGTAATGTAAAATCATAATTTTTTTTTCGTATATCCTTTTGCAGGACATCGCTGTCAACACCAGCATGTTACCGCTGTCGTTGATTTCTTAGCAAAATTACGCTCAGTAGTTTGCCATTGCTTTCTGAGCGGCTGGCTCACTTATCCCGTAAGTTACCAACGCGGCGAGAACCGCTTCCAATTCTAGCGCGCTGCTTTACCCCACGTAGATAAACGGGATTACGTTGGGAAAAAATCATCATTATATTAACGAAAACAAAAGCAGAGCCAATTAGTGAATTTCGTTATGATATTTGAAAGCAGCATGTCAAAATCAATAAGAAATGGTGTATTCAAATTCAGATGCAAATAACGTTTGAAAAGGTGTTGACTAGTGTTATTATTATCAACGTCATCATCAGTACTTTGTCATGGATGTCGTTGGAGGCCACTAATGATTTCTGGCGTAAGATTGGCTATTCCAACTCTTCGAAATCTTTAGAAATACAGTCTAATCATCCTCACAAAGGGCTTGGAGTGAGTTCCTTATGGCCTTTGATTACTTGCTGGCCTGACACTGTCCACGTCATCCAGCAAATGCCGATTAGTCAACAAAATATGGGTACAGCAACATGTGCGATATGAGTCTTAACTGTGTTAAAGGGCCAATTAATTTTACTCAGTGTAATCAATTAGGTGATGAAAGAAAGAAGAAGAATAGACAATCTATGGGTAAATGTGTCTATAATTTGCCGGATGCCTTTGCTCCGCAGACAATTTCCGGGTACATGTTTTAGTCTAGGTTGACCTGGAATCCCTGGCAGATCGTTAAAATAATCCGATGGGGACTTTGATCACTCCATGGTTGGCGGAGAAGCATCCTATCCACTGCGTTACCGTGCAATTCACAGTTATCATGTGCCTGTGTCCTCATTCATCACAGTTTGTGTAGATTAGACGAAATTATGTTACAAAGGTAGCAACAATAATGATACATTATAACTGAAAATAATTCTATTTCATATATGCGACATAATTGGAATTGGACATACCGACTTAATATCAACCTTTATTGTGTGTGTGTGTGTGTCTTTTTTTTTTTTTTTCAGGGAAACTTTAAGAAACACACATTCGCATTTACGATCCTTCAAGCTTTGCGCACAGATTATATTGTTTTAAGAACAATATTTGTATATTACTTTAATTTTTCTCTTCGATAATATTCTTTAACATGTTATCTCCTAATACATATCATACACGTATGTTATTTTGGCATTCAGTTTTATCAATTCCCTGCAAAATCAAAGTGTAGATTTAATTTCTCGTCCTTGACTTAGGGACGTAGATTACATGAACTCTGAACTCGGAGTGGGTTAGCCTGATGGCGAGGGACACTGGTAATAGGGAAAGCTAATCCACACAATTCAGTCCAGTACTACTAGAAGTAGTGTGTATGGACTACGCTTGAGCCCAAAGCCAGCGAACACACACCACAAAACTAAACCGTCTGCGCTTGATCTGGCAAGGGAGTAGAGTGTCGGTCATCCAAACTGTAAACTCTAATCACCAAATCACTGACACTAATACTTCTACACATGCTTTTGTGGACCACAATGAGCCGAAAGGCACACCGTGGGACTAAGTGGACTTTAAAAACAGAATAAGATCAAATAAAACAACAGGAGTTAGTTTTAGTAAGCATCAGTATGGACTTCATGTTAACCATTGTGATTGTCACAGCCATCGCCAGCATACCATTACTGATCATTGCGGTCTTGAACACTGACAGCTATTCTACCCTGAACTCTACAAACAGCATGGGCACAGTCAGGCCAAATACGTCGGCCCTCTACAAGACTCAATGGTGGACTCTGCGAACAAGCTCCGTTGCTAACTAGACCCACACAAAACACCACGGCAAGAAGTGGGCCAAGGGAAAGCGCTCCCTAAAAATCTGGTGTTGTTATGTAAACAATATCAAAGTGTAGTATCTGCCACCAGCAGAGGCGGTCATTAGAATGACACAGGGACGTGGGACCTTATGGGGCGGTTCAGGCCCCTGGGTGAACCGCGAGCCCTTATTTGTATTTTGTTTGTTTTTTAAATTTACTGTCCACTAAAACTGGAAGATGGACTTTGGTGGACCATAATTGGCTGAAAGGCACAGTGTGACTAAGAGGCTTTTAACAAATTTTTTAAATTTTTTTTATTTTTTATTTATTTATTTTTTAAGCAAGAGGAAGGAAGATATTAATAGGAATCATGCCTAAACAGATTCAAGAGATCAAAGACTTTCTGCTCCCAGCCAGAAGTAAAGATGACAAATTTGTCAAGATCAAGACGAATAAGGACAAAGTCATGTTCAGGTACACTTTGCACACTGTTGATCCGGGATAGAGAAAAAGACGAGATGCTGAGACAGTCATTGCCACCTGGTCTGGCAGTCACAGAACGTAAGAGAAATCAATAAATGTAGAAAATCTGACACATACATATGTTGTAACAGAATAGGTGATGGAGGGAGAGTTAATGAAAGAAAGATAATATTCGTTGCAAACTTATAAATGGGGAAGTTTGATGTAGAAGTAAACATTGTGCACGAGAACGCACAAAAGAGTATTACGTGACATTATTTGGGGTAGTGACGGGCATTAACGACGGCAACAATAACAAGGCAACATTATTACCAACGGAGAGAAGCAAGCAAGCTGAAGGAGAACATCAAGAAAGAATATAGAAGCGGTCCAGTTAATTTTACCACTATCGGATCTCAGGGCTGAACTGAGTTGCTAATTAATGGCACCATGAAGAGTATATAATTGATAGAAGCCGATGTTTTGCTAAATATTTTCCAAGTTTGGGGAAACTGTTCGCATAGTCGTAGTAATCAAAGTCAGGATGACTCTGATTCAAGGTGACTGCAATTCTTAAACTAGTTCCATAGATGTGGAACATGAAGGTATGATAGGGCCTACGTATTAATATTGTCATGATGCATAAACATTATATGTGCTACTGTAGTGATTATGAAGAAGGTTTCTGAATTAAATTTATGAAATTTTAAATTGGCGTAATTGTCGTCATGGAATGAAAGTTTGAAATAACCTACGAAAGCAAGAGTAGGGATTTCTACACTAAACTCTCTACAACGTGAATGCTCCACTAAACGGCCAGAAGAAGTAAATTCTTTGCTGTGGAATAAGGCAACGAAGATCGAAGAATCTACGTCCACATTTGTACGACACGGGTCACTGTCACAATGTCTCTTTTAACTGGAACTATTTTAGGAAAGAATAATGCACGGCTTTCATGAGTTAATATTTAATTATCTAGGGAACGAGTGTCTGGTCTTAGCTCAAGCTAATACGAGGGTAAGTTAATAAGTAAGTCACAAATGGCTGTAGAAAAATAACTACACATGATAACAACTTGAAACCATTTTAGTTTTATACATACATTGTCCCTTTATTTCTCAACATAATTTCCACCAACATTGATGCACTTATCTCGTCGTTTTATCAGTCCTCCCAAACAGGCTGCATAGAACTGCGTGCATTGTTTTCATTTACCGGTAATCCCACAGAACTGTTAGTTAGTTAGTTAGTCACGGTTCCAACTTCACAGCAACGGGTCGGCCCATTATGCTCCGTTCCTGTGCCAGTGAATATCACATAAAACGCTCCCCACTGCCCAATGTGAAAAGTGGAAAAGACAGGAGTCTCGACAAACAACAGCCCGCCACAGATACACTGTGCATAATGCCGCCGCCAGAATGTCAACACAATAGTCCCCCACAAACATCCAGTTTATTTCTGATGGAATCGGCAGTCATTTTCCCATCTGGATGTTTCCTAGATGTTCACCCACACAGTCCACAAAAATAAAGTTCATCGTCGATGGCAGTGGCAGCCAACCAGAAGCCCAGCAGCCACGCATTTCTGCATAAGGCAAAAACCGGTCAACTCTGGGACATAGCCAGCTGCCATCGCTCCGAACATGCAGGTCACGTTCCAAAAAACCGGGCAGATTCAAAAGCATTTCACACGAAACTCACAGCTCACAGTGTCGCGCCACGCACTCACTCAGTAGCAGGGCGACGGAACCATAACCTCCTTAGTCGCCTCTTACGACATGCGTGGTAGGCTACAGTGTTGCTATTCTTTGTTTCCCTTATGGGCCCCGGCAACACACGGAATCCCACAGAACTGTGTGACTTACTTATTGACTTCGACCTCGTAAACTTTTTCTACCCAACAATGCACCGCTTTAACGGATAAACATTTGTCACCATAAACACTGACACCCCGCCTTGGTGGAGACATTTCGCGAATGACGCCGAAGTTGAATGTGAAGTAAAAGCGTGGTTTACAATTCTCTTTATTTTTAGTGTATCAATCAAAACTTTTCACCTTGGTATACATTTGAATGCGAATACAAATAGTGTTTCTATCTGCCAGTCATACCTCACCTTCTGTCCTCCTTCCTCACTAACATTCTTGATTCACTTCTAGAAGAATGAGCTACTTATTAACCCTTTTCCCACATAAATATTTACCCCTATCTATCTCTCTGTCTGTCTGTCTGTCTCATCACTCTATCGTGCGCACCGCAAGCGCCAGACATAACCTGGTTTTAATTTACTTTGTAAAATGCGATGCTTGTTGCGATGTTTCATGTACAATCCATTCAGTCATAAGTTTAAACTTTTTTTTAAAAAAAAAACTAAGAGCTTTCAATACCTCATCAGAAAGTTTCCAAGACTGATTTAAAGCTAAAATAAGAAAAGGGGGTACTTGTTGGTCCTAAAAGTCAAAAACTTGTTCATGACAGCTAGGTTCTTTCGTCTTGCATCGGAAGGAAAAATTGTAGAAAATCTCCTTCTGAAGTATATTATAAATAAATAAGTATAATGAAGTATAATAAGGCACATGGTTTCAAATACAAAATCAACCCTTCGTTTTTCATCGATATACATAGTTTCCAATACAAAATCATTAACTTTTGTTTCTCTGTCTAGTCTTGTATACATTTTTTTTATTTTGCTCACTAGACAATCCGTTTTTATATCCGTCTTCCTCTTTGTACTAGAAACGTCATCCTTATATCTCTTATTCTGTCTTATTCTAGATTTAAACATTTTTTTAGTTTATTTAAAACACAGCTCGTCTGCTTGACTTCAAGACGGCTTCTCCTCTCTTTGTTATTGTTGCTATCCTACGTCTTTCCGTCCCTAAAAATGTCTCGTCATCCCTGGATACTACTCAACTTCCTTCTACGTGAATCTAGTGCTATTTAGTGCGCTTCTCTCTATCATTTTCTATCGCATACTATATTTGATTTCATCTATTTATTATTTTAATTCTAAGTCCGAGCTCTACCATGTAGTCCTATAACATCACTCGATATAACTCCAGTAACAGTCACTGTGTTATAGGTTCCCCCCCTCCCCCCCCCCTCTCTCCGTGTTGTCTTTAGACTTTTTTTCCATTAAAGTCTTTAAAAAAAAAAAAAAAAAACCAAAAATTTCTCAAGCCCCTTTCTCAAAATTCTAACAAACACTACAACTAGAAAGTTCATGAAAATCAAAATCTAGAACTATACTTTTAGAAATTTTCTAAACCAGTTAGAAATATCACTTTACAGAAACACTTACTTCTAAACCATTTAACTCATAAAATCTATTTTAGATTTCTACTAACAACACCTCTTCAGAATGTCAATTATCTCATTCGAATTACAAGAATGTCTACTTCATATCACCTCAACGTGACAACCGTCTCAAAACGAACTCTATATCATAGGAGAACCATAATAGTTGTACACTGCTATCCGCACTAAACCAATGTCTATCTTTTATAACCTCATTGTGACAAACCGCGCGCAGCTGTGTTTCGAACACGAGTATACGGGATTACGAACCTCGTCCTTACACATTTAGCAATAATAAACATATAATAGCCGGCTCCCTGGCCTAGAGGTTAACGACTTTCTCCGTAATCCCGTATACTCTCGTGAGTAACTTGACGATGGCGAGAACCGGTAGCGGTTCTAACCACGTCAGTAACTTAAGGGGTATGTGAGCCGGTCGCTCAGAAAGCAATGAAAAACTATGAGTGTAAACTTCACAGCGGTTTTTGCCCCATGTAGATATAGGGATTACGAAAAAAAATCATCATCACAATAACGAAAATAAAAGCAGAGCCAATTGGTGAATTCCGTTATGATATTTGAAAGCAGCATGTAAAAATCAATAAAAAATTGTTATTTAAATTCAGATGCAAATACCGTTTACAAATTTGTTGACTAGTGTTATTATTATCAACATCATCATCTCATCAGCACTTTCTGATGGATGTCGTTGGAGGCCACTAATGATTTCTGGCGTAAGATTGGCTATTCCAACTCTTCGAAAACTTTAGAAATACAGTCTAATCAACCTCACAAACGGCTTGAATTGAATTCCTTGAGGCCTATGATTAATTGCTGGCCTGAAACTAACCACGTCATCCAGAAAATGTCGATTAGTCTATAAAATATGTGTAAAGCACCATGTGCGCTATGAGTCTGAATTATGTTAAAGAGCCAATTAATTTTACTCAGTATGATCCATTAAGTGTTTTGTGTGTGTCTTCAGACAGAAGAAGAAGAATGGACAATCTATGGGAAATGTGATCTTTAATTTGCCGGATGCCTTTGCTCCGCAGAAAATTTCCCGGTACATGTTTTAGTCTAGGTTGACCTGGAATCCCTGGCAGATCGTTAAATAAAAGATAGGGACTTTGATCACATGACTGCATGGTTGGTGGAGATGCATCCTATCCACTGCGTTACCGTGAAATTCACAAGTTATCACGTGCCTGTGTCCTCATTCATCACAGTTTGTGTAGATTAGACGAAATTGTGTTACAAAATTAGCAAAAATAATGATTATATTATAATTGAAAATAATTCTATTTCATATATGCCACATAATTGGAATTGGACATACAACTTAATATGAACCTTTATTGTGTGTGTGTGTTTTTTTTTTTTTTTTTTTTTCATGGAAACTTTAAGAAACACGCATTCACATTTACAATCCTTCAAGCTTCGCGCACAGATTATATTTTTTTTAAGAACAATATTTGTATATTACTATAATTATTCTTTTCGATAATATTCATAGGCATGTTATATCCTAATGAATATCATACACGTGTGATATTTTGGCATTAAGTTTTATCAATTCCCTGCAAAATCAAAGTGTAGATTTAATTTCTCGTCCTTGAGTTGGGAACGTAGATTACATGAACTCTGAACTCGGAGTGGGTTAGCCTGATGGCGAGGGACACTGGTAATAGGGAAAGCTAATCCACACAATTCAGTCCAGTACTACTAGAAGTAGTGTGTATGGACTACGCTTGAGCTCAAAGCCAGCGAACGCACACCACAAAACTAAACCATCTGCGCTTGATCTGGCAAGGGTGTAGAGTGTCGGTCATCCAAATTGTAAACTCTAATCACCAAATCACTGACACTAATACTTGTACACATGCTTTTGTGGACCACAATGAGCCAAGGAATCGTGAGACTAAGTGGACATTTAAAAACAAAAAATAAGATCAATTAAAACAACAGGAGTCAGTTTTAGTAAGCATCAGCATGGACTTCATGTTAACCATTGTGACTGTCACAGCCATCGCCAGCATACCATTACTGATCATTGCTGTCTTGAACACTGACAGCTATTCTACCCTGAACTCTACAAACAGCATGGACACAGTCAGGCCAAACACGTCGACCCACTACAAGACTCAATGGTGGACTCTCCGAACAAGCTCCGTTGCTAACTAGAAGCCATAAAGAAGTCTGAACACTCACACAAAACACCACCGCTAGATGAGGGCCAAAGGAAAGTGCTCACTAACAATCTGGTGTTGTTATGTAAACAATATCAAAGTGTAGTATCTGCCACCAGCAGAGGCGGTCATTAGAATGACACAGGGACGTGCGACCTTATGGGGCGGTTCAGGCCCTTGGGTCAACCGCGAGCCCTTATTTGTATTTTGTTTGTTTTTTAAATTTACTGTCCACTAACACTGGAAGATGGACTTTGGTGGACCATAATGGACTGAAAGGTACACAGTGGGACTAAGAGGCTTTTAACAATTTTTTTTACAATTTTGTTAATTTTTTATTTATTTTTTTTTTAAACAAGAGGAAGGAACATATTAATAGGAATCATGCCTAAACAGATTCAAGAGATCAAAGACTTTCTGCTCCCAGCCAGAAGTAAAGATGACAAATTTGTCAAGATCAAGACGAATAAGGACAAAGTCATGTTCAGGTACACTTGTGCACACTGGTGATCCGGGATAGAGAAAAAGACGAGAATGCTGAGACAGTCATTGTCACCTGGTCAGGCAGTCACAGAACGTAAGAGAAATCAATAAATGTAGAAAACCTGACACATACATATGTTGTAACAGAATAGGTGATGGGAGGGGGGAGGGGAGAGTTAATGAAAGAAAGATAATATCGTTGCAAACTTATAAATGGGGAAGTTTGATGTAGAAGTAAACATTGTGCACGAGAACGCACAAAAGAGTACTACGTTACATTGTTTGGGGTAGTGACGGGCATTAACGACGGCAACAATAACAAGGCAACATTATTACCAACGGAGGGAAGCAAGCAAGCTGAAGGAGAACATCAAGAATGGATATAGAAGCGGCCCAGTTAATTTTACCACTATCGGATCTCAGGGCTGAACTGAGTTGCTAATTAATGGCACCATGAAGAGTATATAATTGATAGAAGCCGATGTTTTGCTAAATATTTTCCAAGTTTGGGGAAACTGTTCGCATAGTCGTAGCAATCAAAGTCAGTATGACTCTGATTCAAGGTGACTGCAATTCTTAAACTAGTTCCATAGATGTGGAACATGAAGGTATGATAGGGCCTACGTATTAATATTGTCATGATGCATAACCATTATATGTGCTACTGTAGTGATTATGAAGAAGGTTTCTGAATTAAATTTATGAAATTTTAAATTGGCGTAATTGTCGTCATGGAATGAAAGTTTGAAATAACCTACGAAAGCAAGAGTAGGGATTTCTACACTAATCTCTCTACAACGCAAATGCTCCACTAAACGGCCAGAAGAAGTAAATTCGTTACTGTGGAACAAGGCACCGAAGATAGAAGAATCTGCGTCCACATTTGTACGACACGGGCCACTGTCACAATGTGTCTTTTAACTGGAACTATACTAGGAAAGAATAATGCACGGCTTTCGTGAGTTAATATTTAATTATCTAGGGAAACGAGTGTCTGGTCTCAGCTCAAGCTAATACGAGGGAAAGTTAATAAGTATGTCACAAATGGCTGTAGAAAAATAACTACACATGATAACAACTTGAAACCAGTTTAGTTTTATACATACATTGTCTCTTTATTTCTCAACATAATTTCCACCAACATTGATGCACTTATCCCATCGTTTTATCAGTCCTCCCAAACAGGCTGCATAGAACTGCGTGCATTGTTTTCATTTACCGGTCATCCCACAGAACTGTTAGTTAGTTAGTTAGTCACGGTTCCAACTTCACAGCAACGGGTCGGCCCCATTATGCTCCGTTCCTGTGCCAGTGAATATCACATAAAACGCTCCCCACTGCCCAATGTGAAAGGTGGAAAAGACAGGAGTCTCGACAAACAACAGCCCGCACAGATACACTGTGCATAATGCCGCCGCCAGAATGTCAACACAATAGTCCCCCACAAAACATCCAGTTCATTTCTGATGGAATCGGCAGTCATTTTCCCATCTGGATGTTTCCTAGATGTTCACCCACACAGTCCACAAAAATAAAGTTCATCGTCGATGGCAGTGGCAGCCAACCAGAAGCCCAGCAGCCACGCATTTCTGCATAAGGCAAAAACCGGTCAACTCTGGGACATAGCCAGCTGCCATCGCTCCGAACATGCAGTCACGTTCCAAAAAACCTGGGCAGATTCAAAAGCATTTCACACGAAACTCACAGCTCACAGTGTCGCGCCACGCACTCACTCAGTAGCAGGGCGACGGAACCATAACCTCCTTAGTCGCCTCTTACGACATGCGTGGTAGGCTACAGTGTTGCTATTCTTTGTTTCCCTTATGGGCCCCGGCAACACACGGAATCCCCACAGAACTGTGTGACTTACTTATTGACTCGACCTCGTAACTTTTTCTACCCAACAATGCACCGCTTTACGGGATAAACATTTGTCACCATAAACACTGACAACCCGCCTTGGTGGGAGACATTTCGCGAATGACGCCGAAGTTGAATGTGAAGTAAAAGCGTGGTTTACAATTCTCTTTATTTTTAGTGTATCAATCAAACTTTTCACCTTGGTATACATTTGAATGCGAATACAAATAGTGTTTCTATCTGCCAGTCATACCTCACCTTCTGTCCTCCTTCCTCACTAACATTCTTGATTCACTTCTAGAAGAATGAGCTACTTATTAACCCTTTTCCACATAAATATTTTACCCCTATCTATCTCTCTGTCTGTCTGTCTGTCTCTCACTCTATCGTGCGCACCGCAAGCGCCAGACATACCTGGTTTTAATTTACTTTGTAAAATGCGATGCTTGTTGCGATGTTTCATGTACAATCCATTCAGTCATAAGTTTAAACTTGTTTTTAAAAAAAAAAACTAAGAGCTTTCAAATACCTCATCAGAAAGTTTCCAAGACTGAGTTAAGCTAAAATAAGAGAAGGGGTACTTGTTGGTCCTCAAAGTCGAAAACTTGTTCATGACAGCTAGGTTCTTTCGTCTTGCATCGGAAGGAAAAATTGTAGAAAATCTCCTTCTGAAGTATATTATAAATATAATAAGTATAATGAAGTATAATAAGGCACATGGTTTCAAATACAAAATCAACAACCTTCGTTTTTCATCGATATACATAGTTTCCAATACAAAATCAATAACTTTTGTTTCTCTGTCTAGTCTTGTATACATTTTTTTTTATTCTGCTCACTAGACAATCCGTTTTTATATCCGTCTTCCTCTTTGTACTAGAAACGTCATCCTTATATCTCTTATTCTGTCTTCATTCTAGATTAAATCATTTTTCTTAGTTTATTTAAAACACAGCTTGTCTGCTTGACTTCAAGACGGCTTCTCCTCTCTTTGTTATTGTTGCTATCCTACGTCTTTCCGTCCCTAAAAATGTCTCGTCATCCCTGGATACTACTCAACTTCCTTCTACGTGAATCTAGTGCTAGTTAGTGCTCTTCTCTCTATCATTTTCTATCGCACACTATATTTGATTTCATCTATTTATTATGTTAATTCTAAGTCCGAGCTCTACCATGTAGTCCTATAACAGTCGTTCGATATAACTCCAATAACAATCAATGTGTTATAGATCCCCCCCCCCCACCCTCTCTCTATCCGTGTTGTCTTTAGACCTTTTTTTTCCTATTAGTCTAAAAAAAAATAAAAACCCAGTAATTTCTCAAGCCCCTTTCTCAAAATTCTAACGAACACTACAACTAGAAAGTTCATGAAAACCAAAATCTAGAACTATACTTTTAGAAATTTTCTAAACCAGTTAGAAATATCACTTTACAGAAACACTTACTTCTAAACCATTTAACTCATAAAATCTATTTTAGATTTCTACTAACAACACCTCTTCAGAATTTCAGTTTCGAATTATCCCATTCGAATTAAAAGAATGTCTACCTCATATCACCTCAACGTGACAACCGTCTCAAAACGAACTCTATATCATAGGAGAACCAATAGTTTTACACTGCTATCCGCACTAAACCTATGTCTATCTTTTATCACCTCATTGTGACAAACCGCGCGCAGCTGTGTTTCGAACACGGGTATACGGGATTACGAACCTCGTCCTTACACATTTAGCAATAATAAACATATAATAGCCGGCTCCCTGGCCTAGAGGTTAACGACTTTCTCCGTAATCCCGTATACTCTCGTGAGTAACGTGACGACGGCGAGAACCGGTAGCGGTTCTAACCACGTCGGTAACTTACGGGGTATGTGAGCCGGTCGCTCAGAAAGCAATGGCAAACTACTGAGTGTAATCTTGCCAAGAAATCAACAATCAGCTGAAAAATGTTGATGTTGACAGCGATGTCCTGCAAAGGATATGCAAACATTTAAAAAATATAATGGGAGATAATACTACTTCATATAAGGGACATAATTGAAAAGGGACATATCGCTTTATTATCAACATGTATAATTGTTCATGTAATAAAACATAACTTTGGAATCTGTAATAATTATGCATTCGTGTGTTTATTACAGCAACTTTTCGGCACAGATTTTATTTTAAATGAACAAAATCACATGGCACTTATTCCTTCGATTCGCCTTGGATAATATTTTAAAGAAGTTTGTCTCCTCATAAACAATGTATATTCTTGGTATCCAGTAATTAGCTTCAAGTAGCTGTTGCAAAGCGCGCGCTGTTTCAATTTTTTGCAGGCATATAAATGTGTGCCTTATAATTGGAACTAAATTAGGAAAGTATAAGACATGAGTTAGTGAGATCGTATTAAACCATATAGAGAGACAGGCGAAAACCTGCTCTGTGACGTAGGAGTTACAGGCGCAATTCGTAATCCCGCATACCGCATTCATAATACAGCTGCGGACAATTTGGCATCAGACCGCCTTGAGTTGGTATTTTCATACAGTGGTATGAGTGCTGGTCATTCAGAAAGCAATGGCATACTATTTAACGTAAACTTGCCAAGCACATCACAAATAGCAAAAAAAAAAATACTGGGGTTGACTGCGACGTCCTGTAAATGATATGCTACTAACTTAACTAATTACAATTCGCTGTATTATTAGTTTCGAATACAAATAGTGTGTCTATGAGCCAGTCATACCTCCCTTTCTGTCGTCGACTCTACCCAACATTCTTGATTCACTTCTTGAAGTATACATTACTGATGATCCCGCTGCCATATCAATATTTAAATCCACAGTGTTGTATACTTTCAGTTGTAGGCTTTCGAGTAATGTTTTCGGAGTGTCGTGGAGAGAGGGACCTTCTTAAAGGACATCCTGCATTATGATTTTGCTTTCAACACTAATTAGATTCATGACACCGCCCGTATAAATATCATCATCATCATCATCATCATCATCATCATCATCATCATCATCATCATCATCATCTCATACTCATCGTCATCAGCCCCTAGCCATGATTGTCGCAATAAGACCACTAAAGATTGTAGGCGTGAGATTTGCTGTTTCATCTCTGAGAAAACTGTAGAGGAAAAGTCAAATCAACCATAACAATGTGTTTGGCGCGAGTTCATTTCATGCCATATCCTCTTAGTAGAGAGAGTAAATTAAAGTACTTGGCTATCACCTTTGGTATAACATTTCATGCCATATCCTCTTAGTAGAGAGAGTAAATTAAAGTACTTGGCTATCACCTTTGATATAACATTTCATGTCATATCCTCTTAGTAGAGAGAGTAAATTAAAGTACTTGGCTATCACCTTTGGTATAACATTTCATGTCATATCCTCTTAGTAGAGAGAGTAAATTAAAGTACTTGGCTATCACCTTTGGTATAACATTTCATGTCATATCCTCTTAGTAGAGAGAGTAAATTAAAGTACTTGGCTATCACCTTTGGTATAACATTTCATGTCATATCCTCTTAGTAGAGAGAGTAAATTAAAGTACTTGGCTATCACCTTTGGTATAACATTTCATGTCATATCCTCTTAGTAGAGAGAGTAAATTAAAGTACTTGGCTATCACCTTTGGTATAACATTTCATGTCATATCCTCTTAGTAGAGAGAGTAAATTAAAGTACTTGGCTATCACCTTTGGTATAACATTTCATGTCATATCCTCTTAGTAGAGAGAGTAAATTAAAGTACTTGGCTATCACCTTTGACAGGCTAGTAAGGGACTTAATGCACTGAGGGCAATGGCAGCAAGCGGGGTAGAGCAGAGGATGATTTATATGCTCTTTCAGCAGTTAATAATTTCTGTCTTTGAGTATGGGATGGGGCTGCTGACAATATCAAAGAGCCAACTCGAAAGGTTGGAGCGCTTACAGAATGCGGCCATGCGAGTGATCCTGGATGCACAAGGGACACACCAATTATATGCGTGAGGAATATCCTGGCGGATAGGAATAGGGTCCTTCAAGCAAAATGGTACCTGAGAGTTGCTGCAGATAGGGATAACTCCATGCATGAAGCCATGGATATGGTCAAGGGTCATAGGATAAGGCTAGGTATGTTCTGGATGGCACCGGCAGAAATATCTATAAGTCAGTTGTGTGATCTACAGACCATCAGTCGTGGAAAAAAGTGGGGTAAAGTTCCGGAAGATATGTCGGACTGGCACAATGTAATAGTAGCACTGGGTCGTGAGCGCTTAGAATGGGCGTTGGGCTGCACAGAGTTTGAGATGCAACAACTGATCCAGAGGTGACATCAAGGTGACATAGTGCTCAATAACGACGGGTCAGTGGTGACAAACACACGTAGTGGTTTGGGTTTCATTGTGAAAGCTCATGGACGATTCCTGAAAACGGAGATTCTTGCATATGAGACTACTACCTCCAGCATGAGAATGGAGGTGGAAGCAGTAAGCGTGGCATGCCATTGGATAGAGGAGACCACTGTAACACACATTGTATTCATTAGGGACTCAAGAAGTGTGCTTAGTAAGGTGGAGACAGGAACGTTTCGTGCGGAATAGCTGACCTTGCTTCAGATTATGAGTATATATATATATATATATATATATATATATATATATATATATATATATATATATATATATATATATATATATATATATATATATATATATATATATATATATATATATATATACTAGTATACTAGCTGACCCGGCCCGGCTTAGCCCAGGCCCTGGAGTGGATCTATCTATCTATCTATCTATCTATCTATCTATCTATCTATCTATCTATCTATCTATCTATCTATCTATCTATCTGTCTGTCTGTCTGTCTGTCTGTCTGTCTGTCTGTCTGTCTGTCTGTCTGTCTGTCTGTCTGTCTGTCTGTCTGTCTGTCTGACCCGGCCGGCTTCGCCCGGCCTCTGGTGGGGAGCATCTCATTTAATCCATATAAGTAGTCATATAAGCTCCCGTTCCCACTATCTGTCTGTCTGTCTATCTATCTGACCCGGCGCGGCTTCGCCGAGCCCCTAGCGGGGAGCGTCTCATTAAATTCATATAACAAAAAAAAATTAACTTAAGAATGTCCTTCCACACACCATATGAGTAGTATAGTAGGAGGTTTATCCCCCCCCCCCCCAAATGGGGATCCGGATCCCCAATTTTTCCTTATATAAGCTATATGTGACGTCATCAGATCCCCCCGAAATTGGATCCCCATTTTCAAGGGGGATCCAAAGGGGACATAACTTATTTCTGGTCTTATGACATCCGTTTTTGGTGTGTGATTTAAAGATGGCGGCTATTGTTGTTATTTCTGGTCTCTTTTTTGTTGTGTGATTTAAAGATGGCGGCTATTGTTAGTTGTAGTAAGTAGTATAGTAGGAGGTTTTGCCACCCCCAAATGCGGATTCAACTCCGCAATATTTTCTTATATAGCTCTATGTGACGTCACAGCAATCCGCCCGAAATCGACTCCGCATTGCGGATGCGGAGTCAAAGGGGACAAAACTCATTTTTTTGTGATTTAAAGATGGCGGCTATTGTTAGTTGCAGTAGTTGATGGTGGGGGAGGATTAAAAGTTGTGGTGGGGTGGGGGAAATAAAAAATGACGCTTCATTGTTAGCGGTAGGGGTGGTGGATTCGTAGTGGTCGATATCGGGATTGCGGTGGTGCGCGGGTTGTGGACGCGGCGGGTGATCGTGAAGTAGGCGGGCGGGGTGAAAGCATGGAAAGCGGGCGGGTGATCGGGTGTGTGTGCGTGGGTGAAAGTGAGGGGAGCGGGTGGGTGATCTGGTTTGTGTGCGCTGGCGAGGCGGGTTCAAATGTCAATAAAATATGTGACGTGGATGGGTAGGTGTTTATTATTAGTCATGGATAGTAATCCATTTTGTCTATCGGGCTTGAGGTGTGAGACTATTATTGGTTATAGTATCAGGCGATCGTGTGCGTGTGCGCGGGTCGGGGCGTCGTGGCTAAGCCGGGAGGTTAGGAATGTTTTTTATTTAAATGGTGCTACATTGTTAAGCGGTGTTGGGGGTGGAGTCGTAGTGGTCGAATTGTCTATCAGGTTTGAGGTGGGCGGTGTGGGACTATTGTTGATGTGTTATGGTTAGGATTACGATGCTCTTCCACAGGTGGCGGCGTGGCTAAGCCGGAAGATTGGGAAAATTAAAAGATGGTTTTTTATTTTGTAATTTAAATATTAATATGGCGGTTATTATTATTAGTGGTAGTGGGGTGGGGGGAGGTTGAGGAAGATTAAATATGACTGTTAAGATGGTGGGGTGTCGGTAGATTGGCGCATTTTTTTTTAAAAATTGTGATTCATTGTTAAGAGGTAGGGGCAGTTGGAGTGGAGTCTTTGCGGTGAGCTGTCTATCGAGATTGACGTGGGCGGTGTGGGGTTATTATTAGTTGTAGTAATCGAGTGCGTGTGCGCGTGAAATTACATTGAAATTGTATTCACGAAATTTAGTTTCAATCAATGTATACAAAACAGGTGCGCATGACTAGCCGTCACTATACCTGGTACACTACTACATAACACATCAGAGTTATCTATCTGTCCTATAACACATTTTAGCTACTGGTAAGGTCATATTGTACTATGGGAAACATCAAAGGTTGCTAGAGATAATACAGGTTATATGTATTGCATCAACTTCACATCTGCCTACTCTTTTGTCTGTGATGTAGGGCTGTGACCCTTATTTCCAAAACTCTACATACTGGGTCGAAGTCAACCAGCAGTCGATTTGGGTGCAAGCTTACATGGACTTCTGATACGTGTACTATTACACCTTGTGTTGTCGTCAGGTTCTATCATATCCCCAGTGCGTTTTAATGTATACACCAACAAAAGTCCCCCAATTGACACAGGTGTACAGACTGGGAAGAGAACGTGAATGAGTGGGTGAAGACGTGTACTCGGTGGTAAACGGGGTGGTGGTAGTGCTGCATTGACTCAGGGTCCTTAATAATACCAGACAATACCTAGGTCGTGTAGTATTCCCTTGCTCTGTATGACTGGAATGTTGTAGAAACCACCATTCTATTACCATTAGATATAGGTGATCTTGTCGACTCAGTGTCCACGTTCAGGTTCTATGTAACACTTCAACACTCTAAACGTGTTAAACCGATCAGCTACGCCGAGCTCTACCAACATAACAAACCTGTCAACTACGTTGACCTCATGACAAAATAAGACAGTTGATATACCAGCAAAACTAAAAGAAGAACCAACAGGTGTCGTTTTATAAGTTTATTTTTGACATAAGATGCTTTGAATACACCGGCAACAACAAGGCATAAAAACACGAGAACGGAAAACAAGAACAAACTGACATTTAATCTATGGTTATAACAATAGGGGTTGGTGTTGGAAGAAGTATGCAATCTTCTGGGTCATCGTAAATAACCGTCTCCGCACTCATCCAGCTGCGGAGAGGGGGTGTATTATGTGGTGGCGGTGGTGGTGGTGATGGCGTGGTCTCCTCGTTTAAAAAAGTATCCACACTTCGCTGGCAAGGGT
>JACEFZ010008055.1:0-32634 GCA_014155875.1 Cepaea nemoralis | reverse complement strand
CCACAGAATAGGGGTAAAAAAGGAAAAAAAAATGGAACAAAAAAAGGGGGAGGGAGAAAAGGAAAAAAAGGGGAAAAAATACGTTTAAAAAAAGGAAAAAAAATGGAACATAAAAAAATGGGGGAAAAAAGGGCAAAAAAAAGGAAAAAAAATAGGCAGCCCCCAAAAAAAAAATGGAACAAAAAAAGGGGCAGGAAAAGGGGCCCCCCGGGGCAAAGAGAATAGGCCCCCCTGGAATCGCAAAATCAGGGAGACATCAGAGAATAGGTCTGACATGGCAACAATCAGGGGAGACATCAGAGAATAGGTCTGACATGGCTAACAATCATGGAGACAACAGACGAATTATGCAGCATCTGACAAAACAACAATCAGATGATTGATTTTCTTTGATCCGACACGCTAATGAAGGGTACGAGTAGGATCAGAACCTGGTGGCTATATATTAATGTTTTCTTAAGTGGATAACAGAAGATAAGATCTCACATAATCACAATCAGGACGACGACACAAAGACAAGATCTTTTAGAGTCACCATAAGACGAACAACAGAGAATAAAATATGACGTACCACAAACTAGATGAAGACGTGTAGACAATTCAGGATCTCACGGAATCACAGGAAGCAAGTCATAAGACAGACAGACAACAAACAGAAAGAAAACCAACGGAAAGTGTTTAAGGAGAGAACATTCATTCGTGAATTAACAAGAAAATAGACAAGAATTTGATAGACATAGACGGACAACAATCGGGAAGAATGTAGAAGATTGACAATCAGGATGAAGATATGCGGACAACAAAGTGTGTGTGGAAGGGGGGGGGGGTAGAATAGGCGTACAACAATCGGAAAGAATGTAGAAGATTGACAATCAGGATGAAGATATGCGGACAACTAAGTGGAGGGGAATAGGCGGACAACAATCAGAAGAGAACAAAGAGACAACAGGCAGGAAGAAAAATCGGGCAGGCAAGAATTAGGAAGAAAACAGACGGATGGGAATGAGGAAGAAAATATTCGGACCAAAACCAAAAAATAAACAGTTACACGAAAATCATGAAGAAAATAAACGGGCAGTAATCAGGAAGAAAGTATGCGGACAATCATCAGGAAGAACATCGCTGGACAGCAATCAGGTAGAAAATAGAGGCAAACAATCGAAACAAATAAATGGAGAACAATTAGGACGAGCATAGACGCACTTATATCAGACAGAAAATAGACGAGAAATAATAAGGAAGAAAATAAATGGGCATCAATCTGGGAGAAAACAGACGCACAGAGATCATGAAGAAAATAGAGTGATAATAATGAGAGAGAATAACAAACAGACGGGCAATCATCGGAAAGAAACTGGACGGACAAAAGTCAGGATTAAATTAGATGTCGGCAATAAGAAAAAATATAGCCATACAAAAATAATGAAGAAAATAAACGCATGACATTCAGGAATAATATTGACGTACAAACGCAAAACAAAAATATTTATAAAATAGACGGCAACAGAAGTAAATAGGTGGGAGAAACTAGACGGACAAAAATCAGCAAGAAAATAGAGGAACATTAATAAGGAAGAAATTGTTCGGATAACAATCAGGAAGAAAACAGATATACAATAATAATGAAGAAAATAGAAGAACTATCAGGTTGGAATTAGACGGACAATAATCAGAAAAGACCAGGTGGGCAACAGTCAGCAAAACAAAACAAAAAGACGGACAGTAATAAGCCAGAAACCAGGCGGACACCAGTCAAGAAGATAACGGATATACAAATAAGAAAATAGACAAGCAAATTGGGAAAGAAAATAGAGAGCAACAAACAGGGATAAAATAGACGGACTACTAAGGAACATCATAGTTTAGTTTAGTTTAGTCGACCGATCAACATCACGGAACATGGGTGTAACCAATAATTGCTCCGTTCTACTCCTAACTCAAGCCTGAGTCCGGAGAATCTCAGCTCAATGCACGAACTCCGTAGCACAGGCGAGGATCCTGAAATACTTTGGGTAGATTTTCAACTCGAAATTTTACCCGGGAAGCGCCGTTAGGCTACTCTTTCTCGATTTCCAATCGATAAGAACTATGTGGGCAACAATCAGGAAATAATAGACTACGTAGGAAGAAAATAGACACACGGCAATCAATAAGAATATAGATGTACACAAACAAATAGAAAAAAAAGACAACATTCAGGAAGAAACGGAACGTACAACATTAAAGAAGAAAAAAAGGTCGCTTAAAAGTCGACAGGGTCGACTTCATTGCACCGGGTTTTTATCCCATTCGGTTCAGTATCGAACTCCGTAGCTCCAGCGACGAATCCGGGAGTCTCCGAAAAAAATGCACTCGCGAACCGAAGGACGCGGCCCGGAATCGAACCCACAAGCTTCGGAGCCCGAGTCAGACGGTTTGACCATTTCGCCACGGAGATACAGAAATCTTTCTTATAAGAGACAAGAGACAAAGAAGAAACATTGAAATAAACTGAGGAGTAATTGGGATGGACAGCAACCAGACAGAAAATAGACACAAAACAATCAGGAAGAAACTAGACGCACAACAATCAGGAAGAAAACAAACCGACAATAATAAGGGAAAAGAGTAGGCGGACAATAATAAGACATACAATAGATATACAATATCAGGTATAAAATAGACGAATAAATCAATCAGGAAGAACATAGACAGACAATAATAAGAAAGAAACTAGGCGGACAATAATCAGGAAGAAATAGATAGGCAATATCAGGAAGAAAATAGACGGACCACAATGAAGAAGAAAACAGACGGGGAATAATCATTAAGAAAATAGATGGATAATATCAGGAAGAAAATAGACGGGGAATAATCATGAAGAAAGTAGACGGACAGCAGTCAGGAAGAAAATAAGGGGTTAAAACAATTAGGAAGAAACTAGATGCACAACAATCGGGAAGAAAATAGACGGGCAACAATCAGGAAGAAAACACACAACCTATAACGCCCATGGTAGAGAAAAGACTATTTTAAATAATGTATCATCCCACAATGACAGTTTAGAGGAAATAAAAATAAATCATTTTCTAAAGCGGATGACGCATGTGCAAAAATATTCACAAGAAATTAATATTGCGAGAATATGAAGAATCTTTAAATATTTCATTACATATAACTTTTAGTATAGATAGGAAGTGTTAAAATAGACTAACGGGATCAGGTGGCGGAAAGAACAAGGAAAGAAATGACGGTAGTGTTATATTGCGACCTGGTTCTTATCCTATTTGTGTCCCTTTATTGTTGGGTCACGTCCCAGAAAATCGGTCAGAGACAATCAGGTCATAAGAACTTAACAATAATCATTAACATTTCATGTTATTATTCTTACATTCTAGCTCTGAAAGAAAGGGGTAAAATGGTAGTTTGGTGTTGGTGGGGGAGGGGGGAGAAGGTTGTTATCATAAATGGATCATTGCTGAGATTTTTCTTGAATTTTCTTGCTGTCGGCAATTTTCTTGAGAAATTGATAAAATAGCCACAGTAACGACCGTTCTGAATTCAGGACGGGAGCCATGAATATTCTGAGTTTTTCTTGTCAGTTTCAGGAGGGGGGGAGGGGTGAATATTTCAAAACAAGAAATCAAAAAGGAAATGCAAGCTAATTTAGCATCCTCATTGTTGAAAAGAGAAAACAGAAACATAAAACATGAATATATCGGTTTCGTAGATGAGCTGAGTTTAGTTCAGTCAAGAACCGATATCATTGCACTCGGGGCTTTCCCATAAGCGCTCAGTCCTCCCCTTCAACAGCCAGTGAAGGGTTCCAGTACTAATGGTGTCCGCTGCGATCGGATTATTTATCCACCTTGTTTTACCTCTGAATGACGACTGTCGACCAGATCCTCTAACCCAGTGGTTCTCAACCTGTTATGGCCCGTGCCCCCCTTCACCATATTTTCAGAATGCCATTCCCACCCCCCTTTCGTATTTCCTACCTAAAAATGTGGCCCGTGCCTGTCACCGTCCTACATCTCTAGGGGAATGAAGCTCGGGCTCATACAGGCAACAAACTCTGTTCATATGCAATCTAACATCATTTATTATTATTATGTTACAGTAAGCTGGCGAAGAGAGTTTTCGCAAGCCAGCAATCTGCAAGTTGCGTATCACAGGAGTTTACAATAAACATGATTATTACAACAACTCTATCAGCTATCTAACATATGCATAAGACCCCTACATACACTTGGGTCTAAACTATCAAGTCCCCCTTAAGGTAAGCCCTGTTGCTTCCTCGATGTCCAGTCCGTGTCTGCCTTTCCACACGTGTCGCAATCCGACACGGGTGGTAACTCTCTCTGAGTTTCTCGTGGACCCCGCAATTGGCGGGCCCCATCGGTGTCCACGGGGCTGTGGACACACTGACCGGTCCTTCGAGAAGGCTCTGGATTATTCGAGCCTTCGAGTGACTCGGTTCCTTCCCTTTAGCTGGAGTTCTATCCCTTCTCTAGTCTCTCTTACTTTTATGTTGGTACCGCCCTTATGTGAGGCTGTGACAGGAGTCCCCCCTCCCCCCTGCTTTGATGGGTTATTATATGGTAATTAGTTCTGTACTAATTCTGTCACAGGATCACATAAAGTCGGTGTTTGTAGTTTGGTGGATAGTAACTTGGCAACCTACACATCTGCATCAACAACTCATGTATACTCCCATACACCACTTCAAGATGATTGCTGAAGAGGTCTCTCTCTTCTATGTAATTAAACATGCTTATCTGACCGAAGTTCCGTGACGTTCCCAGTTGTTTTTACAACCGCGCCCTTCTCAAGTATCCATATGATACCAAGATATAAAAACTCTGTGTAAGAGAGTTTTAACAAGACAAATGTCTTGGCTATTTAAGTACACTTGCCAATCTTGTCTTGCGTGTGTATTTCGATACATTTTTACTTCCGTATGTTGTATATTGCTGAATATGTAGTTATGCTGTTGTTTTATCACATCTGACTACGTGTGTTCCTGTTGGCTTGTTAGTGTATTGACAGATATGTTGCTGTTTCTAATAAAGTGACTGTATTTTAATTGTTAGTGTTCAGTTTTGAGTTTGTATAAAGTGTGTGCTCACTGTGTGGTTTACTTCCAAGCGTCACGAGTTGGGATATCCTTTGTCATGAATTACCCAATCTGTGTAATGCATGATCGGGGCATTCCAAACAGTGGCGCTTAGATGTAGTGTATTCAATACTAAACATGTATCAACAATTGAGACAGGTAATACATTTTTACATGAAAGACGCAGACAAATTAAAATAAATACGTTTTGCGTACAATTTGTCCCGCTCAGTATATCGCTCTCTCATTTAATTCATTCACTCTGTCATTCATACATCTTTCATACAAAATAGTATTTTGTTAAAATATACAAATAAAGTTAAGGTAAGTCTTACTGCCCTTAGAAAAAACGGATTAGGCGATATGTTCCCTTTAAGGTAACAAGTACTTTTTGTACGTGTAATCAAAAAATGGTTTATAACTTAAATAGACAAATTGTATAGGAAGAATATTTCACCTATGAGTTCAAAATACTTGTAATATATTATGGTAGAAAATATACAAGTTACAGGTTGACATATTTTTTATATATAATTAAATACAAGTGTAATACATATTAACTAATAGTAAATTAATTAATTAACTCCAACGACGATGTGTGTGTTGTCCTCCTGTTGTCCGTGTGTCGTGCCATCCATATAGCTGTCCCTTGCATGTTGTAATAGACGTAGTTCTATTCCGGCTGTTTGCAAAGTTTCTTTGCCATAGCGAGTATGCAGTGTTCTTAATCTTTACACGATGACTGTCAGTTCACTGGTTGAAATCACTTCACAGATATTATATATCGCTCGGATTGTTTTTCAAGCCTTGGCAATTGGTAATATGGCTTAATACACTATAGGGTTATCAAAGTTTCATGTTCGTGAGTGTTATAAGTAGGTTATTCACTTGGACGTTGATACTTCTGGATGAAAGTTCTATAGTAGGTGTAGAGGTACACTGTTCTATGGTAGGTGTAGAGGTACACTGTTCTCTGCAACAGACTAAAATATCACAGCTTATTATATGGCGAGTAATTAATGTGCCTAGTGTTAGTCTGCTGGTGCATTAGTTTGCCGTGATAATATGTCAGCAATAATATTATCAGTACCTTTGATGTGGCGGATTTCAAAGTCGAAATCTTGAAGGAGAAGACACCATCTTGATAATCGATGATTCTTTGGAACACCTTGCTTAAGTACCAGCAGTGGCGAATTATCGGTTAAAACAACAAAATGCGAACCTAAGAGGAACTTAGATAAACGACGCTTACAAAAAAAGTAGACTTAATGCCTCCAACTCAACTGTGGAATAATGGATCTCTGCCTTTTTAAGCTTGCGGCTGACATAGAGTATTGGATGTCTTACGCCTTGATATTCCTGCATCAGGCATCCTCCAATTGCGATAGCACTCGAATCTGTGGTCAGAATAAAAGGTATATCTATGTTTGGTAATCTTAATACGGGTGGGTTAGAAGAAATTGATTTCAATTTGCACATTACATCCTCTAAGCGGATACTCTTACAAAATTTTTCTGGATGATCTTTTGTCAACAGATTAGAAAAAACTGATGTGAGTTCCGCCCAGTTTGATATAAACTTGGCATAATAGTTTATGAGACCTAACAGGCTTCTAACCTGTTTCTTTGTAGTTGGGACTTCTAGGTTTGAGAATTTTTGATACGATTTTATCATCTGTCAATAGTTTGCCTTTGGAAATCCTATGACCTAGGAAGTCTATCTCTTTATAGCCTATTTCAACCTTGGAAAGTTTGATAGTAAGTCCAAAAAGAAGAATTTGATTAAAGACTTGTTGGAGTGTAAGTAAGTGAGAAGTCATGTCTGAAGAATGGATACATATATCATCAATATATGATTGCACGTCCTTGATGCCGTGCAATAACAGTCTAGTTAACCTGACAACTGTGGCGGGAGCGTTCTTGAGACCAAACGGAAGATATCTCCATTCGTACAGCCCAAGTTGTGTAGCGAATGCTGTTATATGCCTTGAAGAGGGAGATAGTGGTACTTGCCAGTAAACTTTAGCTAAATCAAGCTTAGAAAATAAGGATTATTGAGACATATTCAAAATGAGGTCTTCACAGCTGTTCATTGGCTCAGCATCTGTTGTGGTTATAGTATTTAATTTTCTGTAATCTATGCATAAACGATTAGTTTGGTCCTTCTTTTTCACCAGGACAATTGGCGAAGAGTACTGGGACACAGATTTCTGTATTATTTTATTTTTTTCTAAGTCCAAAATGTCTTTATCTAAATTTGCTCTATAATGTAAAGGAATTGAATATGGTCTACATTTGATAGGTGTTAGATCTGTCAACACGATTGAATGTGTTATTTTGTCAGTCTGTCCAGGTTTGTTTGAGAAGATAGTTTTATAGTCGTTAAGCAGAGATATAATGTCTTGTCGCTGCTGTTGTGTCAAAGTGTCAGAGATTTGTATGTCCTTCATCGTACTGTCGTCGTTCATAATTGGTACTGGGATTTCCGTATTGTCTACGTCCGTCTGATTTATTACTGACGCTACTGTTTGTAAATTGTCTTCAATGTCATTGTCGTCGTCGTCGAGACTAATAGTTGCTAATGTGTCGTTAAATTGGTCGTACTTGTCGTTATCCCATATTGTCGGTACTGTGAATATGTTTTCGTCGTCTTCGTTGTCACAAGAATGAGTCGTTAATGATGCTTCGTTTAGATCTTCGTTTGTCGAGGTGTCATTCAGTCGGGTAATTGTCGTTTCGTTTTCGTTGTCCTTTTTGTCATTCTGGTTATTGTCATCTGTTATCTGCGTCTGCTTGTTCGTGTCACTGTCTTTTCTAGAATAGTACGGTTTTAAACATATTTACATGGAATATTTACAACTTTCCATTCAAAGAAATTTCGTAGTCAACTTCCGAAATCCTTCTTACAACTTTAAATGGTCCCTGCCAAGAGGTTGATAGTAAGTCTCTCTTGTCAGGTAGTAATAGTAAAATATCTTGATTTGGTTGTAATACAATCGTTTTTGCCCCTTTGTTGGCGTACTGCCTGTACCTAAAACCTTTCTCCTGTAATGATGCTCTGGCCAGTATACAGGATCTAATGATTTTGTCTCTGGTGTCAGTGACCAAATCATAGGTGGAAACTGGTAATTGGGTGTTTACGGGTTGTGATATTATATCTTTGTAAATAGTGAGAGGTCCTCTTGGGTTCGCTCCATATATCAATTCAAACGGAGAGAAACCCGTGCTTGATTGTGGGACTTCTCTGTATGCGAACAGCACCGTTGGGAGAAGTATATCCCAATCGGCTGGATTTTAAGCTGTCACTTTGGATAACATATGTTTTAGGTCCCCATTCAATTTTTCGCAAATTCCATTTGCGGCCGGTCGATAGGGACTTGTAAAACATTATTTTATGCCTAGTAACTTAGTTACCGATTGGGTGGCATTAGATATGAATTGCGTTCCTCTATCCGATATTATCTTCTCCGGAAAGCCAAAAAGGGGAGAATATCTGTAATAATACGTCCGTCACATCCTTAGAGGAGATAGATTTTAATGGAATCATTTCTGCCCACCTTGAACACAAATCAACGAGTGTAAAAATGTATCTATTTCCTTGTTTGAGATGTGGTTCAAAGGACCTACTAAATCAACCGCCACGATTTGAAATGGTCTCGAGGCAGTTGTGGTTGATTGATTTCTGCCGTAGGGTTTTTTTCCTTTTTTGATTAGTTTTTGACAGGTATCACATGATTTACAATGGGTTTTTATGTCATGGCAAAATTTAGGCCAATAAAATTGGCTCAGGACTCTGGCCCTGGTTTTTTCATAACCCATATGACCTCCGAAAGGTGAGTCATGGGCTATATGTAGCACTTTCTCACGATGTGACTGAGGTAGAACCACTTGCTGTATCGTGGTTTGATCTCTGGTATATAATCTAGTTAGAATATTGTTATTTAGTCTAAATGTCCAAGAAGCATTTTTCGTCAATTTTGGCTTTAATCCTACTAGCCGAAAGTATTGCGAAAGGGTTGATCTGCTTTTTGTTCTTCTATAAACTCGGTGGTGGTAATATTGGGTGAAATGATTTGTAGCGACTCCTGAAGTTGGTCGTTGTGGGTTTTGTGTGTCATTTGTCTTGTTACTATATTAGCGTATTGTGTGTGGTTGTTGCACATTTACAGGCTCAATATTTGTGGATCGATGGCGTCCTCAGTTCGAGGTGTTAATTTGATGGTATCATTGAAAGATTCAACCGCCCCTGTATTCTGCACCTCTGTGAATTCGTTTCGAATTCCGTCATCGGTTGTCTCCCTTGTGCTTTTGGCAGTTTGAGACAAGCACGCGTGGTTTTTCATTTTGGAACCACTGTTCAGTTTTTGGATACAGTTTTTCTGTTCCCATTCTCTGATTTCTTTTTCAGAGCAAGATCTTATGTTAGGAAGATTCCCAAGGATGATTTCAGCGGCAGGATTTTCTAGTACTGCACATAGTACTTGTCCTGATATAAAAGGTGTCCGAATTTCGGCAAGTGCTAGGGGGTATCTTTCGATAGTGCCTGCGAATGTGCGACACGTTACGTATTTGTGTGTGTAGTCTTTGTCATTAACTAATGTTCTCTTAATTCCACAAAGAGTCGCCCCGGAATCGCGTATTAATGTACATTGTTTGTTATTAATAAAACCTGTTGCAAACTTTAACTTGCCTGTTGATGTTAAGGCTGCGTTGGCCATTTCGTTAGACACTGGGATTGTGTGGCCGCATAACAAGGTTGTATCAAGCTGAAATTTTCTGCAGGTGTTACATGTGTTATCTGTGATGGTGTTAATGATTTCTACTGCATTACCTAACTCACTCGCACTTTCATTCTGGATGTCGCATTCGTTCTGTTGTTCAATTTCTTCATCTGAGGATGTGTCTATTAATGCGGCATTGGCCTGCTTCATCCTCTTTCGCCCGTCACAGCGTGCTGAATAGTGGCCATAGCTCGAACAAAAATAACATTTAACCGCTCTCTGATATGCGTTCCTTTTGTTCTTTTGTTTTTCCACTATCATTTGGAGATGATGTGGATAATTTGGTGATTTGTCACACATCGCGTACTGTTCGTGTGTCAGATGACAATACTGGCACATGACTGGTTTTGTGAACTTAGAGCGTTGTTTGAACCTATTTTCATTTGGTTTTGAATATTTGGTGTTTGTAACCGCTGCTGTTTCATTTTGGCTCATATTTAACTGAAAAATATCGCGGTTCGCTGTAAAATATGCGCTCCACTTATTTTCTATTTCTTGGATAGTTTTACAATCCATTTGCCTCAAAAACTTAGAAAAAGGTGTTAGTATTGTGCTAATAATTTTATCAATTATAATTAGCTCTTTCAGTTTATCATGGTTGTTATTTGTTTTTGCTGAGGTTATCCATTTTGTACAAATATCTTGGACTGTAGACACGTAGTCTATGAAAGTTTGGTTAGGCAATGGGGTTAATTTTGAGAACTGTAGTTGATAGCCTGCTGTATCTAGTGAAAAATGTTGTAGTATTCTTTGTTTCACATAGTCGTAATCTTTCCTCATGTCTTGTGGAACTGTCTCTATTACTTTTAAGGGCTCTAAAGCTAATTTCTCATCAGAATAAATGACCAGTCGACTTTTGCGACGTTATGGTAAGTCATCAAACACTCGAAGTTCTCTAAGTATGCGCTTATTGAATCTCCTGAACAAAACGGCTTGACTAGGCCTTTATATTTGTTGTATTTTTGTTCATCTTCTTTACTTCTAATTTTGTTTACTGACATTTCTAAGTTGGAGACAATTTCCATTTGTTTCAGTTTTATCTGTGTTTCTGCATTTAATTGGGCTTGCTTGGTCGCAGCCTCGAGCTCCATTTGCATCTTCTTCTCTTGAGCCTGCAGTCGCATTTTCTTTCCTTCAGCTTCCATTTGCATCTTCTTTTCTTGAGCCTGCAGTTGCATTTTCTTTTATTCAGCTTCCATTTGCATCTGCATCTTTTTCTCTTCCCTTTCTATTGCTCTGTATTCTCGTGCAATATTTTCTGAATGTGTCTTTTGTGCCCATTCTGAAAGTTTTTCCTCAATATATCCTAACCTACTACCTAATTCAATGCACTGTTCTAATGTTGACATCTTGTATTTTAGTTATTGTTCACTTTATTGAAATTAAATCCCTTTGAAATTAGTCTGGGTGTACAAAAGTTGGTTATCCCCCTTAATGTTTACATTCAAATTTACACGAGTAGGTTTACTTGGTTATGAGATTAGCATATACATAAAAATCAATACAAAGAAAAATGTTACATCAATGAATCATGGGTGAGTATCGCTTAGGGATATAATGAGCATGAAATGAAACTCATCTTATTTTTTTTGGTTTCTCGACTGTAGTCTTGTTTTGTTTCCCTGTTTTCTCGCCACTGCTGGAGGACAGGTTACATACACAAGATATTTCGCGGAACAATCCTGATATTGGAATCCAAAAAAATTAGTAACTGTCAATGTAATTGTCACAGTCATGTCAATGTCAAATTTTATGAACATCATCATAATTTCAAATATCAAATATTTTTGTAGAGGGACTATAATAGCTCATTCACAGATAATACGATGATAGCTGCAAAGTTTTTGACTTTGTCATGTCTGAAAGTTGATATATTTTTTTTTACTTGGCAAAACCAAGAGCTGTCTGGAAAGTAAAGCTTGTGATTGCCAAAACCGGCTAGCCCCCAAATAGCCTGTCACCGTCCTAGATCTCTAGGGGAATGAAACTCGGGCTCATACAGGCAACAAACTCCTTTCATATGCAATCTAACATCATTTATTATTATTATGTTACAGTAAGCTGGCGAAGAGAGTTTTCGCAAGCCAGCAATCTGCAAGTTGCGTATCACAGGAGTTTACAATAAACATGATTATTACAACAACTCTATCAGCTATCTAACATATGCATAAGACACCTAAATACACTTGGGTCTAAACTATCAAGTCCCCTTTAAGGTAAGCCCTGTTGCTTCCTCGATGTCCAGTCCGTGTCTGCCTTTCCACACGTGTCGCAATCCGACACGGGTGGTAACTCTCTCTGAGTTTCTCGTGGACCCCGCAATTGGCGGGCCCCATCGGTGTCCACGGGGCTGTGGACACACTGACCGGTCCTTCGAGAAGGCTCTGGATTATTCGAGCCTTCGAGTGACTCGGTTCTTTCCCTTTAGCTGGAGTTCTATCCCTTCTCTAGTCTCTCTTACTTTTATGTTGGTACCGCCCTTATGTGAGGCTGTGACAGTGCCCCACTTCACCCTATTTTCAGAACGTCATTCCCCCCTTTCGTATTTCCTACCTAAAAATCCCGCCCCCGCCCCTACACAGTATACGTAATAATGGAAGCTAAATTTAATAGCGCATACTAAAACAAGTCTAGACGTCCACATAAAACATGATTTGTTGGTCTACTTACTTTATAAATTGAATTTTAGAAGGTGTGAGATGTACAAAACTGTACAGTATGCGGGAAAAACAATATCAAGTAATCGGTTCTTGTATTAATGCGATCTTGAAATAATCTTAATTCCCCCCTGGAAACCCTAAAATTCCCCCCTTGGGGGGGAATTCCCCACCGGTTGTAAACCACTGCTCTAACTACACCTTGCTGCTGCATTCTCTCTAGACCATGATAGTCCATCTGCTCTTCTGCATCATTCACATTCTCCCAGAAGGCCTTCGCCACATCTGCCTTATCATGCATAAAATCATCCCTTAGTGATGCGGCAGCAGCCAGTCTGTCTGCCTGTTCATTTCCAACCACACCATAGTGTCCTCTAGAAAAGATCCAGTGAATGTTCACAACCCGCGACCACTGAATCGGTGCATGCCGTTCTGCGTGAAGCATGCTAGTCTTCACTTTTGGAAGCATGCTTTTGTGAATCAGTTACAATCACAAGATGTATATACGACTTATTCTCCAACCAGTGGAAAGCTGCAGTAACTGCCTCCACCTCCATCCTCAGACTTGGTGTTGTGGTGTCATATGCCAAGCTCTCCTTTACTAAACATTGGCCATTTTCTTTTGTTTTGAATCCCCATGCACTTTTTTTTCTTCTTAACACAGAACCACCGGTATTGATAATCACATCGCCACGACCAGAGTAGTCATAAATTAATTGCTGAATTTTCGCTTCCATAGCGCCTCCTGACTACTCCCTATACTCATGCCCCAGTGTGATTATAACCCTACACAAGTATGAATGTCTATTCTGCAGTCTGACCCACTCCTTGTCTCTACCAATCTTCTCAAGTAGCACACTTTCCTGATGGTATTTTCAGCCTGAGCCATCCACGATCGTCCTCTTAACAGTCTGTGGCCCTTGATCGTATCCAGGGAATCATGCAGGAGGTGTTCCTCGTCCTCAGCTACCTTGAGGTATGACCTTGTCTGCAAACCAACAGTCTGTCTGCAATGGTCGGTAACGCGAGAATGTATCACTCTCCAGTATTGGAGTGTCCCGTGTACATCCCAGAATCACCCTCATAGCTTCATTCTGTACGCGCTCTAGTTCTACTAGCTGACTCTTTGAGACAGTGACAAATTCCAGTTCATATTCTACCACTGAAATGATCTGGTGCTGAAAAATTGTGAATAGCATTTTCCGCTCCACGTCCCTTGCTGTCATGCTCTTCAGTGCATTGAGCCCCTTATGACACTTCGTAGCCACCACTTCAATGTGCTCCCTAAAGGACAGGCTTCTATTAAACGTGATTCTCAGGTACTTCAGTCTGCTTTCTCTATTCACAATCATACCATTCAGTGTGAGGCTTTGGGGGTAAGCTTTAATAAACCTATTGTCCAGAGAGCAACCACAAGACAGATGCCTGTTCTGGGTTAATGACGGCATTCATCTCCGTGCACCAATCTATCACTTTGTTCAATGTGGCCTGCAACTCCTGGGCTGTTTGATTTCTGTCCCTCACCTACCTGTATGCGAGAACATCATCTGCAAATGTTAGTATCCTTCCAGCCCCTGGTGCTTCGAGGCTTGCAGTCTTGCTCGTGTGACACGTTGAAAAGCACAGGTTAAATTGCTGACTCATGTGGTAGACCGGAGACTATGATACATGACTCAGAGATCCATGTACCCAGCCGGAGAACTATTCTACGAGAGTACAGAACATCTGCAATTCAGTTCACCAACCCAAGACAGACTATCTTCTCCAAATAAGCGTACTTCAAAATATCACATCTGGCTCTGGTGTACGCATCCTTAGAGATCGATGTGTTTACAAAAAGAATATGAAGAAGCCGAATATTGGAGAGTCTGAATTGATAAACGGAACAAAATGCACACTTAAAAGGACTTACGTTTTGTCCAGTGTTTTGTGCAGGATCGTTCTGTTTTTCGCAACTAAAGTAATTAGTAAAGGGCGTTTTATTACACGTCAGGGCGCATTTGGCTTATGATGCTAGATCTATATTTTTATACATCTGCACCACACAGAACCTGTGCTGTGGGGATAGTGAGACGCGTAGTTTTATCATTCACGGTCACATCGAGTCAACTGTTTTGATTTTGAAGCATGCCGCTCTCCATTTTGCATGAGGCGTGGGTTGTTCAGAAAGCAATGGCAGACTACTGAACTTACATTGCCTAGTATATGATTGTAAAATACTGTACGTGAAACATTGCCTAGCCTTTCTTCATTCAGTATTTGGATAGTTGTCTTCTTAATTTCCAGAGGGTTCTAAGCATTCTAGGAAGACGGCACACCTCTTTGGCCATAAGTTTCTCTGTGGCGAAGGAGTTACTTGTGCAGTTCGTAATCCCGGATACCGCATTTGAAACACAGCTGCGGGTTATTTGACAGCAGACTGCCTTGCGTTGATTTTCATACAATGGTATATGTGTCTGTCGTTCAGAACGCAATGGCAAACTACTGAACGTAAACTTGCCATGAAATCACAGATAGTACAAAAATGCTACGGAAGACTGCGATGTCCTGTAAAGGATGTGCAGCTAACTTATCTGTAGTCTCGTTGTTCAGTTCCCATATGTCACAGACATACAGTAGAATGAAGAATATGTCATATACTAACACTCGTTCACGACTTCCACGGAAAGGGTTTCTTAGAGAGAGTTCTTCATAAAATAGAATGGTTGAAATACCACATGTTTGATAAACTAAAGCTAAGAGATAATGGCCGTCTCCTTGGCGAAGAGGTTAAGGACGCTGTTCGTAATCCCGTATACCCACGTACGAAACACAGCTGCGCGAGATTCGGCAGCGGATCACGTCGCATTGGTTTCTTACGGAAAGGTATGTGAGCCGGTCGTACAGAAAGCAATGGCAAACTACTGAACATAAAACTTGTTAAGACATCAACAGCAGCTGAATAATGCTGTTGTTGACTGCAATGTCCTTTAAATAGGATATGCCCAAAAAAAAGGGCGTGGGGCAGATAATGATTCAGGTAACTGTGGAACTGGTAACACCACAGATAAACATTTGTTTATGGAGTTTGCTAAAATAGAGAGAGAAAACTATTTGGCTTACACAATCTCCATTTGAAGATAAACTCTGTGAAGATGTCATCATCATCATGTGCCGTGCCGATATGCGTGGGCGGTCATGTTTCGTGTTCTGACACTATCACCAGAGTCGTGGATCCGCTCGGTGTTCTTGTATCGATGGTGCCTTGTGGCCAAGCTATCTAGATATTAATCTCTCTGTCTTCCCATTCTTCTTGTCCACTCAGTCTTGCCAAGTGTCACCAAGTTTTCTAGTTTATTTCTTAACATAACGTGCCCAAAAAGTCGTGACTGTCTACGACAAATTTCTCTAATCGATTTACGGTTTTCATTTGTTTATTTTAGGACTAGCTCATTTGTGTTTTCTTTCTGTCCATGGTATTCTTTGCATTTTCCTCATAAACCACATTTCCGCTGCCATTTGATGTTTTTCAGCTTGTCTGCTCATTATCCACACTTCACATCCATACAAAAATACAGGTTCTGAGGTAAACTTGCCAAGAAACTACTGAACGTAAACTTGCCGAGAAATCACAAGCAGTCAAAAATGCTGGGGTTAACAGCGAAGTCCTGTAAAAAATGAGCAACTAACTTAATTTGCCTTCTACAAACCCACATTGCCCTTCCCTATTCGGGTTATATTTTCTTCCTAACTCTTTGAATGATGCTTCTTAGCTAAATCGTCGTGATGCGGCTCATTATGCTAATTGTTCGATGTTGATCACATTCCAAGGCTACTGATTTCTTTGGGATTGCAATACATATAGAATTACATAATTCAGGAGGTGTATCACCAGTATCGCAAATTGTGTTCAGAAGTCTGGTGTCCTGGTCTGTTCCAGATATTTTCTAAGACATTGATAATTTCTGTTGTGATATTGTCTGGACCCGGGGTCTTGACAGCTTTCATATGGTTAATTGCATTCTGAACTTCCATCTTCAAAAGTGGTCTTTCATTATTACTCAGAATATCATACTGGCCCTCTCTTGTATCGTTATAAAAGTCTTTCACATAGTCAGACCGTTCATTTAAAATCTGATCTTTTTCTATTATTATTTTGGCATCTTTAGTTTTTAGGCAACCCATTTATGTGTCTGTTTTTTTTTTTTTTTTGTGATGTCATTCATTCTTGTGTGCATTAATTTGGTATTCCTGGCGATATGTTGGTTTTTTAATCTCCCTGCAATTTTCCACAAGCCACGCTTCTTTTTCTACTTTGCACAGTTTCTTAATTTTGTCGTGAATTTCTTCATATTTGTCATAGTTATTTTTTTTGGTTGTTATTTCTTCTTATTTCCATTAGTTTTAAGATGTCTTCCGTCATCCATTTTTTCAATGTTCCATCATTTTCAGTTTTTTGTATTGCTATTTTTGCATCCTCACTGACTAGGTTCTTAAATATTTCATATCGGTCATTGCCATCTTGAAACAGAATTTCTAGATCAGACAATGCGTGTCAACAAGCTCTAGTTGAATGCGGCTATCTTTGGATTTGTTCTTGATGTCTGAATGTGTACGAAGGAAAATATGATAAGATGCCGTTTTTGTCTGAATTATTCTACATGTTACATTGGTGTTAGCTTTGTCATCCGTGGTTATCAAAGACCTTAAAAAACTGAATTCTCTGCTTGTTCAGTGTTAACCCGTTGCTGTCACTGTACGTTTCAAACATGTTCTAATGTTTCTGAACCCTGTTTGTCCGACAATTGGTAAACAGGCGAAAAAATTCATGGAAACCTTGGAAATGTGGTTTTATAGAAGAATGCTGAAAATTAATTGGACAGCCAAAAAGAGCAATCAGGACGTTTTAAGGGAAGCTGAGTCGCAAAGACAACTTATCACAAACATTAGATAGGGGCAGAAGATAAAAACTGGAACATGTTGTGATAACCGGAAAGATTTTCTCAAAGAGAGATAGAGCAAAACAGCGTGAGAAGATTCTTGACAGTCTGGTGTCATGGCACGGAAGGGAGTCAACATACGAATTGATCTATGACGTCGGAGATCTAATTTGTGGAGAGGTAGGATCGCCCACGCCAGCCGGCAGGGCACTGGATGTTTGTCCGACACAGTTGTTACATTAACTCCGCTTGTCCCAATTGTTATTTTAATTTCATGTGTCACATGTGTTATTATACTAACGTATGTAATATAAAAGGTGTATTGATGTAATATAAACGGTGTATTCATGTAAAGTAAAAACTGTGTAAGAGTTTAAAAGATGTAAAGGCAAGAGGATTTACATTAATGCACCGGTTGTTATCCCATATGGCTCGGAACTTTCCCCAGTGCCGCCTGCCGGTAGCGTCGCAAGCGCACGAATCGGTTTTATTTTCTGGGCACTAAATGTTGCAAACATGTTTAAGTCTGCTAAACTCATCAGGGGATCTCCAGTAATACCTAGAGTTTTGTTTTTCATCCCTCTAAATGAGCTTATTCTGATCTGCAAAGCGTGAATTATGTTGTTATTTCTATTTATAGTCGCTAATCCTTCTACATTACTTTATCCCATTCTTGTTTGTATTATTCATATTATTTCTTTTCCCAGTCGCCAAGCTCTTATTCCACTTTTAAATGTGCCATTCAAAGCTGACATTTGTTTCTAGTGTATGCTGAGGTCGTTTTGTTAGTTTTATTAAGTGGGCTCTGGTGGTTGGTTGATTAGTTGGTTGGTTGGTTGTTTGGTTGGTTCGTTGGTTGGTTGGTTAGTTGGTTGGTTGGTTGGTTGGTTGGTTGTTTGGTTGGTTGGTTGGCTGGCTGGCTGGCTGGCTGGTTGGTTGGTTGGTTGGTTGGTTGGTTGGTTGGCTGGCTGGCTGGCTGGTTGGTTGGTTGGTTGGTTGGTTGGTTGGTTGGTTGGTTGGTTGGTTGGTCGCCAGAAGACCGAGTCCTAACTCTCAAGAATCATGCATTGACATTCAGGTTGAGTGAGCTCTGAAACAAAGCTTGCTTCTACCGGAGTGAGGCTGGCGCGGAGACTTTACTCCTGACCAGGTACCAAGATCGGTCTCCGTAGCCAAAGGCTTGCGAACGCAGTTCGTGAGCCGCATACCAGGCGTTCGAAACGCAGCCACGACCGATTTGTGCAACAGACCGTGTCGCGTTGTGGTATAACGTGTTGGTATAGGAGCCGGTCGTTCAGAAAGCAAAGGCAAACTACTGAACGTAAGATTTGCCTAGTACATCAAAAAAGCTGGAAAATGCTGGTGTTGACTACAACGTCCTGCAAGAGATATGCAACATTTAAAAAAAAAGGTACCAAGATACCGTTTCCACGGGGACTCGCTTGTAATGCTTTCCTTCACCTCTCCAAGCACAGGAAACATCGGGGAGTGTACAAGGCAGGTACATGAGTTTGACAACGGCTGAGGAAGATGGCGATGATTGAAACGTTAAGCAGATTCTGGCAACCCTGTCTGTGGACTGGGCGCATCACGTAGAGGTGCTCCAGATCTTAGCCAGTGTGAAACGTACACGTTTCTGCTGTCTATATGGACTATGACCCGTGGTCACTTCGTGTAACTTATTATGCATTGCAATGTGCGGTATTAAAGATTCATTGGGCAGTCACTAGAACAGACGGATTTGTTCAGCAAGAACTTAATACTGAAGAAGATTAGTTGTTAAGACACGAGATAAAAGGGCAGCTAATTATTTTGGACATGTAAACAGATATGAATACTTTGGAATAATAACTATGGAAGGGTGGTCTGGGGAAGGGAGCAGAGGAATGCCACAATTTAATGTGGATTCAAGATGTGATAGATCATTTCCACGTGACAGCAATAGAGGCCTGGCATCTGACTTACGAGAGCCAAAAATTTCAAGACTGTTGTAGAGGCGAATTTCTGGTCAGGACAGGCAGCTGGGTGAAGATACTGGACAAGGTGGTCAAAATCGCGCCACGTCAATAACCACTGTGTCCCATCTTGTGGGCAGTCTTCAGACGGCCGTGAGGAGGCCCTAGACGAACACGAATTAAATCTTACTAGGATACAAAACAGTCCGATACTTGTACTAAAAGCAACCTATTCGTCTCCCGTTTGTTGTAATGATCTAGGAGGTGGAGTTTTCGATAACTCTGTAAAGTGACTGACAGATTCAAACACACACACATTCAGCATTTTACTGTACACACTTTCTTACTTTTGGCGTCTGAAGCTTAGGGGTTAGTAAAACGCAGCTTGTCAACTCCTCTACTTACCGAGTCGAGAGTACGAAATCAGCCGCCGGCCATTCGCAAGCAGACCGATTGATTTCGATGGAATGAGACGTCGGCCTTTCAGAAATCAATGGCAACCTACTGAACATAAATTACCTATTAAACCACGGACAGTCAATAAATGTTGGAGTGCATTACAGCGTCCCGTATAGAACTCGCAATAAAAGAACTGTCTTATAAACGAATGGCGGAATTACAGTGGCTAGCACCCTTACTTCTTCTCTAGGAACGCATCCTCAATTTCTTGATAGAAGGTAGGTTGTCTGATCTTCCGTAGAGTAGCACTGCCTAAAGTCAGCTTGCTGTGGCACAAGGATGTTTTCACTTTCAATGTGCCATTGCAGATTGTGATTGATGATGCGCTGCATTGTTTTTCAGAGACAGCTGGTGAGGCTAACTGGTCGGTAGCTGGAGGTAATCTGCCTAAAGTCAGCTTGCTGTGGCACAAGGATGTTTTCACTTTCAATGTGCCACTGCAGTTTGTGACTGATGATGCGCTGCATTGTTTTTCAGAGACAGCTGGTGAGGCTAATTGGTCTGTAGCTGGAGGCAATGGAACTATCTTTTCCTGATTTTAGGAGGGGTATCATGATTGCTTCTCTCTAGGCTTGTGGAACACTGCCTAAGGTCCAGCTGTTATTGAAGATCTGCAACAGCTTTGCTTTGGCCTCTGTTCCTAGGTTCCTTATCATTTCATTGGAGATACCATCAGCTCCTGGTGACTTTCTCATTTTCAGTTTTGATATGGCTTGCTCTAGTTCCCTGATTGTGATAGGTGCCTCCAGAACCTCATCTAGTATTTCATTCTGTCCTGTATGTTGCCATTTCTCTCAAATCTCTTGTTGTTTCTCTGAACTCAATTCGATATTGTTATCTTGTGCGCATGAGTCCGCAAAATGGTCAGCTGCTTACTTTACAGATTAGATGTTTCCGTCTTTATGTAGTGCAATTTTTGAGTTTTTCCCTGTGCCCTCATCGTTAAGCTGTTTTATTAGCTTCCACAACTTCCTTGTGTCTCTTCCACAGTTCAGTGACTGTTTTCTCCTGCCAACTTGTCCGTCTAGCCTGCAGTTTGGCTTTTTGAAATTTGGCGTTTGCGTTCTGGTATTTATTGTTGTGCTCTTGGCTAGGTTTCCTACTTCCGGTCCCCAGCATGTTGGGTAGGCAGTGAAAAGGTTACGGCCTCTGGGTGTTTATGCTCGTGGCTACCGTTTGCATTCGCATTTTCCTCATGTTGGACTCGTAGTTTAAGGTTCCGTCGACCTGCTACTGAGTTGAGTGCGTGGTGCGACGCTGTGAGCTGTGAATTTCGTGTGAAATGCTTTTAAATCTGCCCGAGATTGTGGAGCGTGATCTGAATGTTCGGAGCAATAGCGGGGGGCTATGTTCCAGAATTAACCGGTTTTTGTGCCTTATGCAGAAATGTGTGGCGGCTGGTCTTCTGGTTGACTGCCGCTTATTTTGACGATGAACCATGCTCTTGTGGAGGACTGAGGTTTTGGCATTCTGAAGACGGCATTATGTGCAGTGAAATGTGTTTTACATCTGTCCGAGGTGCCGTGGTGTGATCTGCATGCCAAAAAATGGCGTAGCTGGCTAGATAACATATAGAAACGGAACAACAACATCCAGAAATATCTGCACGTATGGCGGCTGGTGTGTCGCAGAAGCGAAGGTTTTTCTTGCGTTATGCAGAAATGTGTGGCTGCTGGTTTTGCTAATGACTGCCTTTTCCATCGATGATGAACTATGTTTTCGAGGAGGACTTTTGTGTTGGTATTCTGTCGATGGCATTATGTACAGTGAAATGTTTCTTTACATCTGTTAGAGGTTGTTTTGATGCGTGATCTACATTTCGGAGAAAAAATGGCGTGGTGGCTAGAAAACATCTAGAAACGGAACAACAATATCTAGAGACATGGACACTTTGTAGGTGAACATCTGGTTGGGAAAGTGACTGCCAATTCCATCAGGGGTGAACTGTACTGTTCGTAGAGGACTTTTGTGGTGACATTCTGGCGGTGGCATTTTGCACAGTGTGCCTGAGAGGGCCGTTGTTTGTCGAGACTCCTGTCTTTTCCACTTTTTACATGGGGCAGTGAGGAACATTTTATGTGATATTCACTGGCACGGGAACGGAGCATAATGGGGACGACCCTTTGCTGTGATGTTGGAACCGCGCCTAACGACTAATGACTAATGACTAATAATGGCTGGGTTTGGCCTCTGCTTCCTTTCTACACACGTCCACATCATTATGCAACTGTTCCCGTTCACTACTCCAGTAGGGTTTATAATGTTTACGGGCTTCTCTTAGTACTGTTTCTCGTGATGCTTGTAGTATGCATTTCCCAAACTCTTCAACTACTTTATTTATGTCTTTATCAGTGTTCAGGTTTCTAACCAGTATGCTGGTGCGATGCTTGCACATTGCCCAGTCTGCTTTCTTGTAGTTCCACCTCGAGAGGGTGCTGCTTTTACTTATAAGCTCATTTTCTACAGTTAGAAAGATTGGCCGATGGTCAATGCAACCAAGTTGTTTCCCAACAATTCGTGTAATGTTCCACTCCAGGTCTGGTGAATGAAAAGCCAGGTCAGGTGTAATTATAGTGTGCCATGATCTCGAGTAGAATGTATTTGGGTAAGACGGCTTGTTAATCAAGATTAATATATTCTCACCCTGCCAGTCTTCCCGTCTCTCTCCTCTCTGGTCCATGTGATCATAGCCCCAGCTCTGCGTGTGGCTGTTGAAATCGCCACACGCAATCATTCTTTTTTCTTTTAATGGTAGTGTACCCAGTGCCTGTGGACGGTCACTTAAACAGTAGTAATCGATCAGATGTAGGTCTGTATTGCCTGTCTTAAGTTTAAGTGTCTGATACACAGCCCTTTCCATGTAAACTTCAATTTGGGAAGAATGATGTTATTTTTTTACACGGGGCAGTATCCCACCCTTTCGCCTGTCCTTTTCTGTCAGATCGTTACCACTAGTAGCCTCTGATTTTGAAGGCTATATTGTCGTTGAGGTGAATTTCTTGCAAGCAACATACACTTACTTTTTTCTTCGTCCAAGATGTTTTCTAGTTTGTTTTGTTTTTTTTTGTGGGTTTTTTTTTCTGACACCTTCCGCATTCCAGTGCATTATTTGTAGTCTTTGTTTGGTATGGTCAGGCGCTCTATTCTCAGGTTCCCTGGCTCCACAGGACATCTGAGACGGACATCCAGTAGTTGTGGTTGGACCCTTTCGAGGCATAGGGCCCGGCACTGCGCCTGCCTTGGGGTCCAAAGCAGGGCGAGCACCATAACATTTAGCAGTAGTCGACATATTTCATGGCGTAATTGCGTGGCATCCTGATTTCTGTGGTGCGTCTCGTGGCTGGTTGCCTCCGTCTTTAGCGCCTTTCCATTGATATAGCAGACTGAGGCACACACGTGTCTGCGCATGCATGTACGTGCATAAACATCTAGAGCGTACTGGTTATTTTTCGGCCCCAGAGACTCACCGCCACCCCTTCTCCTGTTAGTTAAAACAGTTCCGCCACGTAAAGGCCAAGAGTTGGACTTTTTCTGCAGGAGGTGATGAATGCACGAGCCAATGGGGTATTTATGCAAGGTTGGGCGCTCACCCCAACTCTGCGCCCCGGCTACATAACAGCAACAATTGGAACCATGATGTTGATGGTGACGATGATGGTGATAATGATGATGATAATGTTGAAGAGGATGGTGATAACGATGATGATGATGATGCTGATGCTGATGCTGATGATGCTGATGCTGATGATGCTGATGCTGATGATGATGATGATGATGATGATGATGATGATGATGATGATGATGATGATGATGATGATGCTGATGATGCTGATGCTGATGATGCTGATGCTGATGCTGCTGCTGCTGCTGATGCTGATGATGCTGATGCTGATGATGATGATGATGATGATGATGATGATGATGATGATGATGATGATGATGATGATGATGATGATGATGATGATGATGATGATGATGATGATGATGATGATCATGATGATCATGATGATCATGATGATGATGACCATGATGATGACCATGATGATGACCATGATGATGATCATGATGATCATGATGATCATGATGATCATGATGATCATGATGATCATGATGATTATAATCATGATGATTATAATCATGATGATGAAGTTGATAATAATAATGATTATAATCATGATAATTATGGTGGTGAAATGGATGGTGATAATGATGATTATAATGATGTGGCTGATAATGATGAAGTGACTGCTAATAATTATAATGATGATGGTGGTGATGATGTGGGTGAAAATGATGAAGTGTATGGTGATAATGATAATGATTATGGTGATGATTACAAGATGATGATTATGTTGATGATGACGGTGCAAAGCAATTATGATGATGATGACGATGATAAACTGGATTGTGATAATGATTATGATGATGATGGTGATAATGATGAAGTGGATAATAATAATGATAAATATTATGATAATGATGAAGTAGGTGACCATAATGATAGAGTGGATAGTGATAATGATAATGATTATGATGATGGCAATGATGATGATGATGATGATGATGATGAGGAGGAGTGTCAATGTGTTAGATTCCATTAGGACAGACTAGTGACAGAAGATGGGCAAGGACTGAGAGGACAGAGAGACAGGACCTCTATAAAGGTGTAGACAGAATAGAGACAGCACCCAAGCTAGGACGTAAGTACAGTTATAAGACCAGACTCGTGTGGGGACACTAAAGTGTCATATTTAGGACAGCAGAGGGACCAACCCCGAGAACAGGGGATGGGTACATTAGGTCACGGGGAATACCATGACGACGTAAACTATAATAGAACTTTAGGGGGTAACCAGTACTAAGACGACAGTACTACGTGCAAACAGAACAGCACGCAGAGTTGCTGACCGCACGAGGGATTTTGACCACGTAGGCAAGCGAGAGACTGAGCTGCTTTAGACAGGGACGAGACGGCTTTCCGACTGGACGTAGTGTTGTTCTGAAGCCATTATCTATTGTTGTGAACGCATGCGATATTAGAGAGAGAGAGAGCGATCATGTTTGATTATATATATATATATATATATATATATATATATATATATATATATATATATATATATATATATATATATATTGTGTGATGAGCGGCGATCATTGTATTGATTTGACAGGCAGATAACGCCTTGTCGCGAATGTATGAGTGTCAGGCTTGCCTGAAATAAAATCCGTGTAAAACATCTGTACGAGCTGAAGTTATATTTGAGGTACGGATGACGTTGCCTGAATGTGAGTAAGGCAAGACTGTGACAGGTAACGTGCAATGGTGTCAGAAGTTACGGACTGATCGCACGTCTGAATGTTAGCAAACCACGCCTGAATTGAATAACGTATAGTACGAAAGTTAATAATGTTTGTGTGCGAACGAGCGTAGCATACCTGACACATTAGTATGCAATGATGTCAGAAGTTATGGACTGACCGCATGCCTGAATGTTAGCAAAACACGCCTGAAAGTTAGATTTCAGAAAGCCAGTAATCCCAGTCAGAGTATTCATTTCCGATAGTCTTAGTCAAAACGAAGGATTCCACCTTAAGACTCTGCGTAGATTATAGGAAATTAAACACAGTCACAAAAGTTGATGCAGAGCCTATTCCTTCCTGTGACGACATTATCCTGAACATGTCATCATCTATTATCTTTTCAAAACTTGTCCTAACTAAAGTCTATTGGCAAATTCCGATGCATAGAGATTCCATTCATCTTACTGCCTTTGCAACACCTCTAGGTCTCTACGCGTGGCGTTTTCTTCCGTTTGGCCTACGCAACGCACCTGCCACCTTTGTCCGCCTTACTAGGGAACTTCTGCATGGAGTCACAAATACTCAAACATACATAGATGATATGTGCATCCATACAACAGACTGGACAACACATCTACATATTTTGAGACTCGTCTTCGAGAGAATAAAATTGTTTGGACTAACAGTCAAACCAACTAAAGTCGAGTTGGCATTGGATGAGATAGATTTCCTAAGCCATACGATATCCAAGGGCCAGTTAAAAACAGATAACAAAATTATAACCAAAATCTTGAATCTCACTATTCCGACAACAACAAAAACAAGTGAGGAGCTTGCTGGGGTTAGTAAATTATTACAACAAATTTATCCCCAATTTGGCACAAATAACATGTGTATTTTCGGATTTGTTGAAATATTCTGCAAAGATAAATGTGCAAGATGCTACTTTACAAAATGCAATGTCAAAATTAAAGTACCTTTTTAGTAATGTTCCTATCCTCCGCTTACCTAACCCGGAATTACAATATATCCTTAGATGTGACGCCAGTGCGACTACAATCTCGGGCGTACTGCTTCAGGAACATGAAGAGATCCTCCATCCAATCGTGTATGTCAGTCGCAAACTTACCACAGCTGAATCACATTATGATGTCTCTCAACTTGAGGCTCTCGCAATCGTGTATTGTGTTACTAAACTTCATAGATATTTGGCTGGAACTCACTTCGTCGTCGAGACCGACAACTCTCCGCTGTTAGTTATGGAGAAAGGCCTGCCTAAGAATAATAGGATTTATCGCTAGGCCTTAATACTCCAAAACTATTCATTCTCCATAAGACACATTAAAGGGAGCAGCAATACCCTTGCAGATCTGCTCACGAGACCTTCAGACATTGAAGTGATGCAGAAAGGAGATGAAACACTGCCACAGTTACCTGCAGTTACTACCAATTAGCTCATATAGAAACTGTGCTAGTAATAGTAAGACAGAAGACACTGTGTAACATAAGTATCATTACGTGAACTTACCAAGAACTCTAGTAGTGCCAGAACGCATGAACAATGTATTTATAGAGTCATCTAGTGCATATAAACTGTGATACTACTATGAACAGAGTGTGACACGCTACATCGTCACGTTAGTTACAGTGAAAATTGTATATAAACTATCGTAAGGAAGGACCCAGAGGAAGGACACGTCGTGATCACCGTCACCTGCACCTACGATTAGTTAGTTAGTTAGATTTGTATGTAACATGTTTTTATGTATATAACATGTATGTATTAATATTGTAGGATATGATTTTAATGAAGTTGCACTAAGCAATTTAGTGCTTCAGTACAGTAGTGATAGTATGAATAGAAGGACCACTAATACCCCAACGAACCGATAGATTATTTGAAATTGTTAGCTGTAGTAATAACCATGATGTAATTAGTGTAGAAACACTTACAATTAGTGCTTAGACGTAGAAATTTAGATAGTATTTATATTTAGACTATAGCAAACAGCTCTCTAGCGAGACTGCTACCGATGAAGCCAATTAAAACGGCGAGGTAATAGGCCTAAATTTAATTAGAAATAGAATATATTAATTGGCAAATAAATGTAAGAATTTAGCAATTTGTAACTTTAGTAGACTTAAGGGAACAAACACATTTCGCTTACAGAATGTTTAGTTTAATCAATTACTTTCCCTTAGAAACACCCATAAATTGATAGTTAGTTAATTATATACCTATATTTAACAAAAATTATTATTTAGTTCAGTTAATTAAATCACCTTATTTATTACACCCATCATTTAGCTAAATAGGTTAAGTATATTATTTACTTTAGTAACATCCTTTAGTTATTATAGAACTTGTTTCTTTTACTTAATATCATCAAGTAACAATTTAGTTAACTTACTTCCCCTTAGTAGTTATTTACTTTAGTTTAGATTAAATACCTTAGTTAGTATAATTAGACATCACTCCGTACAAGGATAGTGATACTAGAAATCATCAGTCTAGTGACTGATTAAACCAATTATCCATTAGAATAGTTAGATATAGTTAGACTTAGTTAGCTTCTTTTGTATTGCCGTAAGCAATACATTTAAACCTGTATATAATAATGTGATATATAAAACCACTTTATTTTGGCTCAATATTGTTTAACACGAGCCCAATTTTATGTCAATGACAAAACATTTTTAATATTGGAAATGTATGAATGAGTGAACGCAAGATGAGTATACGGACGAATGAAAGAAGTATAAATATGAGTGTGAACAGTGGTGCATTTTTTTTTTTTTGGCACACACGAATTTTTATGACATGTCCGCGTCTTCTGTGTAAACCATGTGAAGTGTGTACTTTTATGTGTGTTATAGCCACTAATACATTACAGTAATGGTTGTTTTCCAGGATCCCAGATCGGCGAAGTGCGTCATAAATTAAGCAGAGGCATTACTTTGTGACGTGCATTAACCTAACTGTGATGCTTGAAGACCTAAATACATCTATTATATACATATAGTTATGTTTCTAATTGCAACACATATAAAATAGATACTTACACGCATACAAACAGGAATACAAACAGATAAAAATACAAACAGCAGTTTGTTTTTTTTTTTTTTTGCAAAGAGAGAGAACACTTGATCAGGGGACACTACAGACTCAGAATAAGTGAAAGGGTGAGTTGAATATTTAGCCACAAGCGGAAGCGAGATAGGCGAATACCAGCATACACACAACTAAGAAGTGAAGTGAAAGTACATTTCACGGGAGCCATGAATTATATATTCATGTATTGCATCCATAATAGGAGCAATTTGTCTTGCGATATCGGTGAATCGGTATTTTGAGGGGCATACATTTTTTAAACGAGCCCTGGTTCAACACAACTCCCAAGAGTGTAATTTAATGACTCTTGCTTAGAGTGGAGGTGTGTCAAGCTGATCTGAAACCAGTGGTTAGATACAGCAACTTGTTATCAAGACTTATTTGAGTCAGAAGTGGTACCTTATGACAGAAAAGTGAATCCCTTGACAAATTAGATCAGACTAATTTTATATGCTACGACGACATTGCGTCACACCTACTACATTAATCTGGTGACGCAATACGAGGGACGACGAGAGCATGTCAAGGTGTTAGATTCCATTAGGACAGACTAATGACAGAAGAGGGGCAAGGACTGAGAGGACAGAGAGACAGGACCTCTATAAAGGTAGTAGACAGAAGTAGAGACAGCACCCAAGCTAGGACTTAAGAACAGTTATAAGACCAGACTCGGGTGGGAGACACTAACGTGTCATATTTAGGACAACAGAGGGACCAACCCCGAGAAGCAGGGGATGGGTACATTAGGTCACGGGGAATACCGTGATGACGTAAACTATAATAGAACTTTAGGGGGTAACCAGTACTAAGACGACAGTACTACGTGCAAACAGAACAGCACGCAGAGTTGCTGACCGCACGAGGGATTTTGACCACGTAGGCAAGCGAGAGACTGAGCTGCTTTAGACAGGGACGAGACGGCTTTCCGACTGGACGTAGTGTTGTTCTGAAGCCATTATCTATTGTTGTGAACGCATGCGATATTAGAGAGAGAGCGATCATGTTTGATGATATATATAATATATATATATATATATATATATATATATATATATATATATATATATATATATATATATATATATATATATTGTGTGTGTGTGATGAGTGGCGATAATTGTATTGATTTGACAGGCAGATAACGCCTTGTCGTGAATGTATGAGTGTCAGGCTTGCCTGAAATAAAATCCGTGTAAAACATCTGTACGAGCTGAAGTTATATTTGAGGTACGGATGACGTTGCCTGAATGCGAGTAACGCAAGACTGTGACAAGGAGGAGGAGGAGGAGGAGGAGAGGAAGAGGGGGAGGAGGAGGAAGAGGAGGAGGAGGAGGAGGGGTAAGACTATCAGAAATATGTATCTGGCGTTACTTTCCAGTCTGAAACAGACAGGGCACTGTGAACTTTATAAGCGGATTATAAACCCTTGGCGTGTCACAAAGTGATGGCATTGTATTCTCTGGGGAGCTACTAATTACATTACTCCACATAGCGTTCAGTCATGACATATATGATCCTAACAACACATCCTACTGTGTCGTAATGACAAACAAATGGTCTTACTGCACTTTGGTATCCACAATGTCAGAGGAAGGTTTGCCTGGAAACAACTGAAGCTGAGCTCGATGTATTATTCAGATATTTAGGGAGGAAGGAATACTACTACAACGATCTATGAGGACAAGTTGGAGGAAAGAAATCAAAAACTGCAGATAAGAACGTGACATCATAAATAGGATTGGCAAAAATGCACAGATCAAAATCTTCAGACTCAGAACTGGACATTGTGGACTCAGAGCAAACCTCTACCGAATAGACCTCATTGAGTCTACCTCTGGCAAATGTGGAGCACCCAAGAACACCCCAAAACATGCCCTGCAATACTGCCCTGAAATGGCCGAATTGAGGGAGGAAATCTGGCCGTCTGGAGCGATCCGTAGAGAAAATCGCTGGAGGGCCGGTGAAGAGCTCGAGAGAATCATCCATGCTGGAATAGACGCTTAGCAATCTTTAATCGCAGAAGAAGAAAGACTCCACTTATAAGTGTATTTTACGTCTTAGGTACCAAAACACATTATAGGAACTGACAATGTCGTTGAAATGAGAATATGCAATCAAGGCCCACAGATTTTTTTCAACTATGAGAACAGACTAATTTTTGAACTTATGGATTTTATGTTTTCAGATATTGCATTCATCCAGAGTTTCACTCTTTGATTGCTGTTAGCATCTGTCGGATACGTCGAGATTGATGGCTCAACCCCAAAGAGAGAAAGGATGAAAAATCCTATTCCCCAATGTGATCCTGCCCGTTTAATTAATTTAGCTGTACTTACTCAATTGTTTGAGACCAGAAATAGAGTTTTAGAGAACCAAGGAATACCTTCAGGAAATAACTGAAAAAGTTGTATTCCATTTTATACCCAAAATATCCTTTAAGTGGTTCCTTGTCTCTCCTCTACCAACTAATTAATTCTGTCTAGGGTAGTTTAAAACAATTTGACTATGACAAGTAAAAATACAATCAATACATGACATGACCTCATTTTTTATGATTTAATAAACACAAACATGGATTTTGTAAATTGCATTCAAAATTACAATTTCCTGTCATAAAATAAGGACATATACATATAATGGTAATTATACAGAATTGGTGTGCCAATTATAATGTGTATAATAACAGCTATAATTTTTCCAATGGCATGTACTGCTAATCTTTTACTGGCCTGGATTGATCTAAAAAAAAAAAAAGAACTGTCAACACTCAGGGTTCTCCACTTCCAGATTTGGGAATCCCTCTGGCTATCAATTAATTTCTGTATGTTCTGTAGTCTTAGTGTTCCAGGTCTGAGTAGAACATTATAAGTTGGCTCTTGGTTTTCTTTCCATTTTTGGCAGGTAAATGTTTAAATAAAGATTACCTCTCCTATGAGGCAAATGGAGCGTTTGAAGGTAGATAAGTTTCTGCACTACTCTATCAAGGGCATCACTCAACAATGAGCTCAATCAGCATGTGCTGCATTCAATCTTCACCAAGTCAGATCTGGATCTACATGAGTATGACCACTACCTGAAATTCCATCAATCACATAATTCTAATGATATCATCAATATGACATTAGAAATGAAATTAAAAGCCTAAGAACACAGCAAGTGAAAACAATAAGAGGAATCTTGTTCTTAGAGAAAATAAACATAGAAGAAAGATAGCCTTGGTGTTCTCAATTAGTTATCACCAACATAGTTGTTTTCTCTCACTCCAATCTTCCGCTATACGGTGTTCAAGGTTTAACGAGCAGATGTGCAGTTTCATCTTCACTTATGCTTGTCCTTCAGGTCTATAGTTTAAGTAACACCTTGATGGATTTGGAATTTGACAATTATGTTGACCATTCTCTTCCGTACCTAGTTTTCTTCTCTACATCTTTTTTCTATTCAAGAAAAAGGGTCTCATACATTATGGATTTTTAAATAATTTCCCATTGTAATGAGTAGTTGCTTATAAACAATATAAGTACATCATGGAATCAATTCTTGTATAGCATTCAGGTGCATTCTTCTTCATTAAATGCTTCAAGTGAGAAGTTATCTTCCATTCTCATGGATGTAATATTTATTATCATCATCATCAACATCATCATGGTTTCCTTATATCATTGTCATTACAATCATTATCATTCTTACATTATTATCAATACATTACACTCATCATCATCATCCTCATTGTATTACATTTGTCAGGACACTAGACCATATGTGTTAACATGAGTGACATGAACTACAAAGTGGGATTTTGCTTAATGTATAAACCCAGATGTGTGTAGTATGCGTAATGTATGATATTGTTTATGTCGTGCTTAGCGCACAAACCAAGATGATTGTACGATAAGTGATATTTAATACAATGTGTTTTCATGCGTCGGAGTGTACTAAATTATTATTCAGTTTAACGTTATGCCGAACAAGTTCTCTGGTGATAGACGTGGCATTACACATCCAACCTGCCTGCTATCATGAGATTGACTGTTAGCTCATACTCCTTTTTCAGCATTCACTCATTCTCAGACATCATTCATATGTATGGATGATCATTTAGGAATCATCCTCAAACATCATTCATACTTGCATGTAAAGTGGGTAATTATACTTATGTGATTTCCCAATGATAACTTAAAATGTTTAACATCACTGATATCACAATGAAATATCTCCTTTCACAATCACTCACCAGACACATCATATCTGCAGGAAGAAATTTGTTTTGTTGGTTTAACATGATAAATCAACCCCAATTTCATACATTAGAACCTAATTCTTCATCAAAAAAGAAATTTTAAAAAAATAAAAATT
>JACEFZ010008054.1:20000-50857 GCA_014155875.1 Cepaea nemoralis | reverse complement strand
ACAAGGAAGGAAAAAAAAAAAAAAAAAGAGGAGGTGGGAAAAAGAAGAAAGAAAATGACAGATTAGAGTGAAATAAGAGAAACAAGAGGATAAACGTGAAAGACAAGATAAAGCATATATGAGAAATAGATGAGAGATAGATGAGAGAGAAAAATGATCGCTAGATGAGAGAAGAAGCGTGAATGAGAGACGAGAGATGAGAAAGGACTGTAGAGAGAACAGAGATGAAATCGAACGAGGATAACGAATTAAAGATGAGACATAGTATAGAAGATATAATGAGAGATGAGAGCGAAGAGAGAACGAGAGATGAGAGACGATAGAGAACACATAATGAGAGATGAGAGCGAAGACAGAACGAGAGAGAGATAAGAGACGATGGAGAAGACAGAGAGAGAGAGAGAGAGAGAGAGAGAGAGAGAGAGAGAGAGAAATGAGAGAGGAGAGATAATGAGAGATGAGACGATAAAGAAGACATACTGAGAGATGAAAGCGGAGGGAGAACGAGAGACGAGAGACGACTGAGAAGACATAATGACAGGTGAGAGCGAAGACAGAACGAGAGATGAGAGACAATAGAGAAGACATCAACAGAGATGAGAGCGGAGAAACAATGAGAGATGAGACATAATTAGCGATGAAAGCGGAAGAAGAACGAGAGATGAGAGATGATAGAGAAGACATATTGAGAGGTGAGTGCGGAGAGAAAACGACAGATGAGCGACCAGAAAAAAGAGAAAACACAAGATATGCAGGACGAGAGAGGAAGAAACCAAAAGAGATGAGAAATGGGATGAGAGAATCTTGAGAGAGTAGAGAAAACGACCAATGAGAGACAAGAATGAGAATCATAACGAACAGATGATAAAGAAGAACGAACGAACAAACGAACGAACGAACAAACTTTATTTTAAAAGGGTAACAAATTGGGCACGCAGGCCCGTCTTACATTCGGCCCTTTCGATCACTCATCTTTCATTCATCAAATGTGCATGTTACATTTACATAGGGAAAAAAAAAAACATTGCCAAATGGATTTTGTAAGCATAAACAATGCATATTACGCATGGTACATTCACATGGGGAAAAAAAAAAATTGTCAAATGAAAGTTATAAACATAAACAGTGCATATTTCAATGTTGTGAGACACATCCCCCATCCACCCTCACACCCCGCAGCCACCAACACATCCCTAAGCCACCCACACATCCCCCACCCACCACACCGCCACCCACCCACACATACCTCCACGCACTCACACAGACTCAGGCAAACATACATGCCGCCACCCACCCACTGATCGCCCACCCACACACATTTCCCCACCCACACATACATCCCCCACCCATCCCATAACCGACACGCACACACCCACCCACATATTCTCCACCACCCATCCACACACCCGCAACCACCCAGCAAAACACACATCACAAAACCACACACACATACCCCCGTCAACCCACACATCCCGCACCTATAAACACCCAAAAAACACACACCTCCCACCCACACACACCCCACCACCCACACACACCCCACCTACACACATCCGCCGTTCACACACATCTTCCCACAAACACACACATCCCCCAACCATGCACTAATCTCCCACACACATCCACCCACTCACGTACTCATCCATCAACCACTCACACCCACACAAAACCCACCCGTCCATCAACACATGCATGTCTCATCTACCCTCCCACCCACACACACCCCAACCACCCAGCCAAACACACATCCCCCATCCTCACATACATCCATCATCCACCTGCACATTCCACACCTCCCCCACCTCTCACACATCTCCCCTCCCACACAAAACTCCACCCATAAACACATTCCTCCCACACACACATCCCCTACATGCATTCCTCATACACATCCCCGCCCACACATCTCTCACCCACTCACATATCTCCCCATCCACCCACACATCCCCCACCTACAAACATCCTCACCACCCACTCATACTTACCCCATCCACACTCACACACTCACACACTCCCACCCACACAGACATATCCCATTCACAGACATCCCCCCACACACACACACTCACCCCCACACCCATTACACACCCATCCCCCAACCCACACAATCTCCTACACATTCATTCACCCACCCAAATACACATTCCCTAGGGGGGAGGGGTGGGGGTGAGAGATCGAGATATTAGGAAAAGAGATGAGAGAGAAGAAAAGTTAGGAGGCGATAAGAGAAGCACCTCGATTTGAAAGATCGGAGAGAGAACAAAGTAAGTTAGAGATGAGCATAAAAAGATAATGGAAAGAAAACTAGAGAGAAGAGACGAAAAGGAGGAAAGTGAACGAGAGCTGCGAATGGAGAAAATTTAAAGATAAGAGACAAAAGAGAGACTAATGAGAAGTAATACAGGTAATAAGAGATGAGAAACGAGAGTAAAGAGAGAACGAGATATAAGAAAGTAGAGAGAAATTGAGATGAGAAACACAGGAGCACAGAGAACGAGAGAAGAGAGACGAGAGAGTAGACAAAGCGGGAGATGAGAGACGAAAGAGTAGAGAGAACGGAAGATGAGAACGAGAGAGTAGAGAGAACGGAAGATGAGCGACGAGAGAGTAGAGAGAATGGAAGATGAGAAATGAGAGAGTAGAGAGAACGGGAGATGAGAAACGAGAGAGTAGAGAGAACGGGAGAAGAGAGACGAGAAAATAGAGAGAACGGGCGATGAGAAAAGAGAGAGTAGAGAGAACGGGAGATGAGAGACGAGAGAATAGAGAGAACGGGAGATGAGAGACGAGAGAGTGGCGATAACGGGAGATGAGAGACGAGAGTGAAGCGAGAACGGGAGATGAGAGACGAGAGAGTAGAGAGAACGGGAGATGGGAGACGAGAGAGTAGACAGAACGGGAGATGGGAGACGAGATAGTAGAGAGAACGGGAGATGAGAGACGGGAGAAAGCAATAGAGATGGCGTGCGAGAAAAGAAGAGAACGAAAGATCAGAGAGGAGGTAGAGGCGAAAATTGTGAGAAAAGCAAAACAATCAACAAGGTGAGACGAGAGAAAGGTGCTGTTATACGATGGGATATTTGCAGCCTTGGAGCCATAAACAAAAGGAGTGACACGTAAATATAGAGGCAAGATGGTGAGTGATTTATCTCCTTCAGCTCTCCAATCTCAGAAACCAGGGTAAAGTTCAAAACCGGTACCGGAAGTTCAGATATGCGAAGAGGCATATTAGGATGTAACCTGGTCATGATAGTTGGCCTCTGTGGCACAGGGGTTGGGGAAAAGTGAAAGCAGTTTCACAATTCCTCAGCACACCGGATCGACGGTTTCGAAATCAGCAGATCGTTTTGCGCTGATTTTAATAGTATGAGTGTTGACCTTTCAAACAGCAATGAAAAATTGACTGACTGACTGGCACCTTGCCGTCTTGAGACACGATGGTTTGTAAAATAGGAATTATTATATCTCTCCATAATACAAAGCCTGGGCTGAATTTAGAGACCATGTTTTGCCCCTTTGGAGCATGACCCCTCTCTCGGACTGTCTAGTTTACTCCAGAGGAAAGGTAACACCAATATGTCTGGAAAAAGACAAGCGGCAGAAGCTGCCGAATCAGCAAAGTAATGCTATAACTGCCTGCCTGCCGGAGCTTCGATCCTAGACCAGTTGGCAACCAAGACTCAGGGTCTGGTCTGCCCTGCCATGACATTTAGTCTTTTGATTGCATTTCCTCACACTAGAATGAACAATTACTGAACGTAACATTGACTATAGTCTGTTTACTTTTTTCTGCACCAATATAAAATTCCATATCTCAGTAACCAACTGAAGGAAAATTATGAGACTTATCATTATGTCCACCCAACAAACAAACAAAATTTGTTCTGGAGATTGTACAGCAGATTTCAATGTTTGTTTATATGCGGTATATAATTTACGGGTCAGAGATTAAGTCCATAATTTTAAAAGTATTACACCTTTAGCAAGACACATACGCGCTTTTTAAAAAAATTGTCTCGTGGTTTCCATTTTGGCACAAACTGCGCGCAGTTAAATGGGATTGTTCAGAGGTGTCGTCAATGTGGGTTCTTTCATGAAACGTGATTATATAAATAAATATATAAATAAATCTTACCATTAATATAATATTAATAGCTAATATTTGAATGTGTGAATATTGTTCAATGGGATTGAATGTGAAATTTTGTACACTTCAAAGCATCGCTATGAAAGGTGTAAACATATTTTTGTTAAGAAGCTGATCGCAGGAAACTGTTTCATCCCGATAAAGAACAGTGCATGCATTGGGTTTGAATAAACGGTCATTTCGTCGATGGGTGCAAGGAATCTGGAATGAAACCAACACGCGATAAGCAAACGGTAGGTATTAAGGCAATTGTAGACAGCTTTTGACAAGGATGTCATAAGGCGAGTTATTATAAAATGCTGGATGCCAAAGAAACAGTGACTGTAAGAAAACTTATAAGGGTTTGGTTGAGAAAGAACAATAACATAAAGCTATCCAAAACAACTTTGTGGAAAATTGTAAGGAAATTAGGCTTCTCTTTTCAGAAAGTACAAGGGAGGTAGAAATATCCTTTGCGAGCAACCTCATTTAGGAACCATGAGAAGCAGATACCTACGTGAAAAAGGGAAATTCATTCATTCATTCAGTAGCATGTTCTTTGCAGAACCTCGCTGCCATAACAACCTTCTGGAAAACCTCTCAGTCAAAAGCAAGATGTCCCGCGTCTGATACACCCATCTAGAGATCATCCGCCACATCCTGCACCCATCTTCTCTTTGGTTCCCAGGCATATAAGGGAAATGCGCAAAGAAAATTATGACAGTGTATTTGGATGAGACGTGGATTAATGCGCACCACACAAGTGAAAAATAATGGCAATCAGTGGATAGAAAGATAAAGCGTTATGTGCCCAATAGTAAAGGACAGCGTTTGGTCATAGCCTATGATGGTAGTACTCATAATGACTTACTACAGAATGCTGGACTCGTGTTCGTATCAAAGCATACAGACAATAGGGATTATCATAATGAGATGAATGGTAATGTATTTAGAGATTGGCTCGAGAATACAGTACTTCCATCCCTTGATAGACCGTCTGTATCTAATCATGGACAATGCATCATATCACAATGTTGTTGCGCAAGAAGACATCGAGCACAAAGGAAGCAATAAAGATATGGCTCCGAAGGGAAAATATACCATTTCCAGAAACATATTTCAAGCTACAGTTGTTGTCCCTTGTAAAACAGGCGTAAAAAAGCAAGAAACATCAAATCGACAAGTTGATAGAAGAGCATGGCCATAGGTGCTTGAGACTTCTCATTTAAACCCTATAGAACTTGTGTGGGCTAACATTAAAGGACAAGTGGCAGCTGCCAATACTACATTCAAATTGTCTAATGTCAAGATACTAATCCAGTCCACGCTATTAAATACTGATAAAAGTTACTGGAAAAAAATGTGAGGACCATGTGTTGACAGAGGAAGAGGACCATTGGAGAAAGGATGGATTGAATTTTATGCAACAGAGAGCAGTCATCAACCTACTGAAATCGTCCGACACAGATTAAGGTCTGAGCAGATCGCAGACCTTAATCCACATTCACACTTACTGGGATATTTTGCTCCAACTATTCAGACGAATTACAGGCCCTAAACAGTACAGCATCAGCACAATGTCAATGGCAACAGTTTGTATTCCACAGTGATGAATTTTCAATTCCGCAAGCCCTCAACGGTGACAAACAACTGGTATTGAAAACACACACACACACACACACACACACACACACACACACACACACACACACACACACTAGACGCATTGAATACCAACAGAAGAGTAATATTGTGGTGGAAACTGATATATTGTGGCATAACAAGAAACGTGAGAGCAAACACGTTGTCAAATTAGGGGACAACACACGTGCATACGAATCAATCTATAAACTTCAATGAAAAGAGGACCAGCATCTTGGTCTTTAAGAAGAAAGCCCACTACAGCGACACTGACAACTATTTTCATAGTGCAAAACAAGTAATCATGTTCCGTCTCTGAACGGTAAACAGCAGAGTAGACAATCTTTCACGAAGACTCAAAGCGGGTCTGTCATCCATGTGTACGTGTGAACAAACTACACAGATAGTTGAACAGATCCTTAAAAATGGACACATGATGACTAAATTGCGGTATCAACATTAACGCACAGCTATTTGGAAGCTTTCACGAACTCAATATAAAAAGCTCAATGCATCCTAGTAACATGAATACTTGTGTATACATTATTAACCAGCAGCTGAAGAAACAAGAAGGAAATGAAAAATAGGTAAGAAATATATTCCTTCTACTTTCCTGTCAATTTACACATTATTTACCCCATGCTTCTGTAAATTCTCTGTCTTTACTAATATTACACATTGCACCCCTCTCAGGAGTCTCCGTGGTGAAGTGGTCAAGCCGTCTGACTCGGGCTCCAAAGGTTGTATGTTCGATTCCGGGCCGCGTCCTTCATTTCACGAGTGCATTTTTTCGGAGACTCCCGAGGGTCGTCGCTGGAGCTACGGAGTTTGTGCTTTGTGCGACGCTTTCAGCGCTGCGGAAAGAGACTGAGCCATATGGGATAAAAACCCGGTGCAATGCAGTCGACCCTGTCGACTTCTAAGCTACTTTTTTTTTATTGCACCCACTCCCATACGAATCTGGCTACGCCTTGTACGTGTGTCGTTACCCGAAATGACGTGCTTTACTGTAAGACTAGTTTGTTAGCGTGAATTCACTACATTTTCGCCAAACATCAAAGAAATGTCGCCGCTTTCGATGATTTAAGTTGCTTTTGGACCTATCAAAGACATATTCCTTGGGGGGGGGGGGGTGGGGGGGGGGGGGGGGGGGTAAATATAAGACGGCAGGAAACATTTCATAACAATGCAACAGACAGTTTTAAAAATAATTGATCGTGAATGACGGACATTCATTTCTGGACATACTATAGTAAGTCAAGGCAAGTGCATGCTAGGTGTTGACTGCAATGTCCTGTAAAGAAAATTCAACTAACTTTTAATAGGTCATGTTTCAGCACAACGTTTACGGACTAGCTGAGATAGAACCTAGAATTGTCATTTCTCTTAGGGTTTTAGGTTTTAATTATCAACAGTGGTTACGGACGCATATCGTAATCCCGCATACCCGCTTTCGAAACACAGCTGCGGGCGATTTTGCAGCAGGCCGCCTTGCGTTGGTGTTTAAGAAATGACTTTGTTGCCGGTCGTTCAGAAAGCAATAGCAAACTACTGAACGTAAACTTGCCATGATATCATATCAGCAAAAATGCTGGTGCTGACTGCGACGTCCTGTAAGGGATATGCAGCTAAAGTTGCCAGACATGGCCTCCTTTTTAACCTAAAGTCCTCCGTCCGGCAGGCAAAGCTAAAAACCTTTAAACTGGCCGGCTTTTAAAAATATTTTATGTTACAACTTACAATGTATCTACACTCTACCGTGTGTTTACATTCTTTATTAAAACCCATTGCTTAATAATATTTATTTAATTTTCCTATGTATACCACATGTAAACACCAATTATTTGTATAATTTGCATCTAACTGTTGCTCTATTCGGCAACATTTACAATGTTGTAGTCTCTATGATCAAAATGTTAATGTTATTTCCGGTTCCGGTAGCAGAGACGCCACTTGAAATTGGTTTTTTAATTTGTAAATTTTGCCGTCTATGTTTATGAAAATGGCTTCTACAAAGAGAAAATGCAAATTTTCGAACACTATGAAAAATAAGTTTCCATGCTTCGTTGAAGGACGCAATGAGAATGGGGCAGAGTGTACGATTTGCGATAGTTACTTGTCCGTTGCCAACAAAGGAAGATTGAACTACTGACTTAGACAATGAGAGACATAGAAACCTAATCAAAGCGTCCGCGTCATCTAGCACACTGACGTCTTTTTTTTTTCAGCCTAAGTACTCAAATGTGTTGTTGAAAGCGCATGCGGCTGAAGCAACTTTGCCATTTCATACAGTTTGTCATCATCAGTCTTACAACTCGATGACCTGCACAGCTGGTTTGATGCTCACATTATTTGAAGATTAAGAAATTGCTAAAATTATTGCTTGTGCCAAAAACAAAGATTGATTCATTGATTGATTTAGGAACCGACATCACAGCATTCGGGGCATTCCCATAAGCGCTCCGTCGCCATCCTCAGCAGCCAGCGAAGAGTTCCAACACCAATAGTACCAGTAGCAATCTGATTATATGTCCGTCTCGCCTTTCCTCTGAGCGTCGATCGTCGGCCAGATCCCCTCGTCACTCCTCGCTGTCTCATTCTTGCCAGACCATGGTGATTCATTTGCTCCTCCGAGGTGTACACGTGCTCCCACAAGGCCGCAACCACGTCTGCCTTGTCATGCATCAATACTCCACCAAGTTTTGCAGAGCCACCAGTCTGTCCGCCTGTTCATTCCCCAGCACACCAGGCATGCCCAGGAGAAAAGATCCAGACGATGCTTGCCACCCGTGACCTCCGAAGCGAAGCAAGCCACTCTGCCCGAAGCTTGCCTGTCCTCACCTTCCTCAGCATGCTTTCTGAGTCAGTTACAATCACGATGTGTGTGTATCGTATTCTCCATCCAGCGGAAAGCTGCACTGACCGCCTCCACCTCCATTCTTAAGCTAGATGTTGTGGTATCATATGCCAGGCTCTCCTGCACCAAACGTCGACCATTAGCTTTTGCTAAGAACCCCCAGGCACTTCTCCTACCTCTCAACACCGACCCATCTGTGTAGATAATCACATCACCTGAGCGAGCATTATCCTGAATTAGTTGCTGGATTTCCACTTCCGTGGCCCCTGCTGGCCACTCCCTGCACTCCCGGCTCAATGTGATTATAACTCTGCACAAGTCTGACTGCTCCGCAGGCACTCTGACCCACTCCTCTCCTCGCCTAATGTTCTCCAAGAGGCACACCTGTCTGATCGTATCCTCCGCCTGAGCCATCCATGATTTCCCTCTTATCAGTCGCTGACCCTTAACTGCGTCCAGCGCCTCATGCAACGGGTGATCTGTGTCTGCAGCTACTCTGAGGTATGCCTTCGCCTGCATCACCTTGAGCCTACCAGCAACAGTCGGCAGACCAAGGATGTAACGCATACACACTACTGGGGTGTCTCTGGTGCATCCCATAATGATCCGCATAGCTTCGTTCTGTATGCGCTCTAATTTCACCAGCTGACTCTTTGAGACAGTGAGCAGTCCTAGTCCATAATCAATCACTGAGAGGATCTAGTGCTGGTATAGTGTGAAAAGCATTCTCTGACTGAAGCAATAATAAACCAGGTGATTATCCCGCACACTGTTGATGCATTGGATAAATCTTTAAGTGGTATTTCATGTTTCGGCCTTTCGACAGATGCTAGCAATCACGGTTCGCAGAAAATATTTTCGATCGTTGTTCAGTACTTTGACTGGAAAGTAGGTGGAATCCAAATTAAGATTCTCGAGTTAGACAACACATCAAATGACACTTCAGAAACTATATCACAGTATATGTTGAGAACACTCCCAAAACATGATTTGTACTCCAAATGTGTTGCTTTTGCTGGTGACAATGCCAATGTGAATTTTGGAGGTATTAACAGAAGAGAAGGTAGAAATGTGTTCTCGCATTTGGCAGCAATTGTAATAAAATTGTACTGATTGTGGGTTTAATCTGAAACGATTTAAATGAAACATTCAATATGTCCTCCTTTGTCCTCCTGTTTGTCTTATTATGTCCTCCTTTTTGTCTTATATGTCCTCCTTTTGGTGCCCACGTATCTGGCAACCCTATATGCAACTAACTTTAACTTTTTATCAACATCACTCCAACCCATTGCCAAATGGGAGTCTAGTTTCATTAAATGGATAGTTGAAAATGTTCTGGGAGACCAAGGCCTCATCACTCTTCCAGTGCCAATGTGCACGAAGATGTGGGCTTAAAACCATATGCCCAGGTAGATGTAGAGGCAAGAAGATGATATGTGTTATACCTTGTATATAGAGAGAATTAATACTGCTGGCATAGTTTTTGATCCGCGGTGTAAAAACAGTATTAACAGGATTTGGGTGATCTCTTATAGAGTGTTACTTGTAAAACTCCAGGTAAACCTTTTGGCATCAGTCACATATAGGCATATGAATAAACAACTGAGAGGGAAGAACAAGATACAGACGCACTTTACAATGTTTTAGACACAACATTGGGACAATGTAAGCATTTGATGTAACGTTGGTTTTAGAGATCTTAGAAAAAGTGTGCATTGAAAAAGAATAGAGAGCGGTAAGATATGTGGCTACGGGCAAGGTGAAAAGAACAAGTTAAGTGACAGATTGATAACATGGGCAGAATCATACGATATAATAATAGGTGGCACTTATTTGAAACATCATCCTCGACGATTATGGACTTAGACAAACCTGAGAAGTAATGATCACAATCAAACTGACTACTCTTTGATTTCAGAAAAACTAGGAAGCAGTTTAGTTGGAGCGAAACAGGGGCAACTTTTAATGGAGATTACGTTCCGGTTATGGGAAAGACAAGATTAAAACTTACAGCAATAAAGAAGATCCCACACAATATACGGTTCAACATCAACAAGTGCCATGCCGTCAAGCGTAGGCATTGATGACTCTCCACAGATCTCGGTCTTTGGTTTTCTGGATCAATTCCGCTGTTGATATTCCCCCATGCCACCATCATCCCATTATTTCTCTTGATCTGCTTCTGCCTCTCATGCCCTCGATCTGTCCAGTTGTCACGATGTTCTCCAATGCCTCTCTTCTCATTACGTGACCAAAAAAGCTTTTTACCACTTTCTTATTGTTGTATATAATGTTCTAGTTTCATTAACCTCTTTTAGACAGTCGTTGTTAGTTACTTTGGCAGTCTAAGGAATTCGCAACATTCCTTCTCAGGGACCACATCTCTGTTGCTTCCAAGTTCTACCTAATTTGTTCATTTACATTTTGAAGACTCACATCCAGCAAAACCGGTTCTATATAACATTTCAGCACTCTCTTTCTTACATTCATTGATAGTGACTTATTGCATAAGATATTCTTCATTTTCTGAAATGCAGCCTGTGTTTGCCCTATTCTGCTCCTAATCTCTGTTCTGCATCTTCCATCTGATGTTATAAATTCCCCCAGGAAACAGTTAGATTAATGAATACTTAAAACGGACACATACATTAGAGAATGGTTCAATGCTATTGTACTTAAATATTTCATTACCGAAGGATAATTAATCGCCAAATGTGACCGCCAATTTGGCCAGAAGGACGATATACTAGAGCAAAGTATTGTTTTGTTTATTTCTTGGTATCTTCCGCAATTTGCATGCTCATAGAACGGAAACATTACATTATAATACTTGTACATTTGATTGTGCACCATGTTTGGTCCAAACCTAGTGTTTGTTTGGCCCTAAATCAATTAACAGATAAAGTGTCTTGAAGATAGTGCGGCTATTTATGAACAGTGAGATATTTGGGCGTCTCCGTGGCGAAGTGGTCATGCCGTCTGACACTGGCTCCGAAGGTTGTGGGTTCGATTCCAGTCGGCGCCCTTCTGTTCACGAGTGCATTTTTTTCGGAGACTCCTGAGGATCATCGCCGGAGCTATGGAGTTCGTGCTTTGTGCCACGCTTTTGGCAGTTCGCTGTGGAAAAAGACTGCGCCATATGGGATAATACCCGGTGCAATGAAGTCGACCTTGTCGACTTTTAAGCGAACTTTACTTTAGTGAGATTTTTTTTTTTTTTTTGGATTGTGGCAAAAGGCATACCAACAATAAAATGTTTGTTATACATTGAATTGAAGAAGAAAATGCACCACAAATAACATTCTGTATGATAAGATATTTCCAGCCCGTTGGATCCGATCCTATATAAAAACAACAAACATGGCCAAATCAAATCAAATCAAATCAAATCAACTTTATTAGGGTCACAAATTGGGCGCACATGCCCGTCTTACATTCGGCCCTTCCAATCACTCGTCTTTCATTCATCAAGAGCATTATACATTTACATAGGAAGAAAATTAAACATTGTGAAATGAATGTTGTAAACATAAACAAGGCAAATTACTATGTTTTGAGGCCCATCTCCCACCTACCCATACATCACCCAACCCACACACACACACCCACCTACCCACACACACGCACACCAAGGGGCACATACATACCCCACCAACCAACCCATCCCCCACACCACACACTGCCCTCACCTGTTCCCCCCACCAAAACACACTCGCCACCCACAAACATTCCCCGACCAACCCACACATCCCACGCACACCCACATACACATCCTAACCCACACATCCTCTCCCCACCCACACCTCAAACCACCCATCCCCCAGCCTCATCTCCATCGACCACATATTCCCCACCCACGCACACAATCCCCCACCAACCCACACATCGCACATCCACTCACACATCCCCAAACCATACACACACATCCCCACCAACTGACATCTCCCCCCCCCCCACACACACACACACACATATCTCCCTAACCACCCATACATCCCCAATCCACTCACACACACTCCACCACCCACACATACATCCTCCATCCACCCACACATGCCTTAAACCCAATCCCCCACCCACCCACACATGCCTTAACCCAATCCCCCACCACACAATCCCCCACACGCACATCACATACATCCCCTAAAACGCATTATTCCCAACCCACGCACCATATCCCTCACCAACGCATCCCACACCCACATTCCACCCACACATCTCCATCTACACACCACACACATATCCCCCACCCACATACCACACAATATTCCCACCCATACCCACCACAGATACCGTACCCATCCACCCCACATACCCCACCCACACACCACAAAAAATCCCCATCCACACACACATACCTCACCCACACAATATCCCCAACCAACACACGACACACCTCTATCCACTCACACACGCATTCCCTACCCGTCTACCAACACACACTCACTCACGCACACATCCTCCACTACGCACCCACACACTCCCACCCACCCACTCCCAACCAAACATCTCTCGATCGCAATACCCCTACCCACACACATCCTCCACCTACTCACGCATCCCACCCCGACACATACACATCCCTCACCCACCTACACATCCCTAAGCTATTCACACACCCCATCCACACATTCCCCATCCACGCACAACATCTCCCACCCACACACCCCACCACCCACACATATTCCCCCAACCACCACACATCCCCTACTCACCCACACATATACCCCACCCATGCACACATTCCCGCACCCATCATACACATCCCCCACACCACACACTATCCCCCACCCACACACATATCCTCACCCATACCACCACAAACATACCCCCCACCCACACACCATGCACACATCCCCCACCAACACACCGCACACATATCTCAAATCCACACACCATACACTTATCCCCACCCGCCCTTCATCCCCAATGCCCCCAAACACAATCCCCTACCCGCACCCCCCCCCCACCCAAACATACTTCTCAAACCATCCACACATTTTCCCCCCACATAGACACACATCCCCGCACCGTCTCATCACATATCCTCCACCCTACACACATCCCCCCCCCCCATTCCCCAAACCCCTTTCACCCCCACACATCCATCCACCCAAACCCCCCAACACCCACAATATCACTACCCACCAAACACACACACCCCCAAACCCCCAAACGCATACCCCACCACACACCCCCCCCACACATATCCCCCCACACAGACACATCCTCCACAACACTCACACCTCCTCACATCTAGACACATACAAAATGTCTCACGTTTAGCATTGAAATAGTATGAACAAGCCGGTGTGGCACCTTAATGTTTCTTAAAGTTTCTATAGAAAACAAACGCCCAAGTTATGACAGCTGCGGATCATTCATCAAACACAAAATTGAAAGACAGACGAAATCTATGGCTCACGTCAAATTTTTGTCTTGGATTAGAGACATAATCCTTAAGTAAGAAAGTATGAGGCCAGAGAAGAACACGATGAGAGAGAGAGAGAGAGAGAGAGAGAGAGAGAGAGAGAGAGAGAGAGAGAGAGAGAGAGAGAGAGAGAGAGAGATGGATGGATGGGTGGATGGATGGAAACAGCTGAAACAGTTGGGCAACAGAAAATTGCAGAAATGAATTCAATTTCATTAAACCATCACATGACAGAGACAATTGGACAGTTAGATCGCCAATAAGCACTGGGAGAAGAAGAATGTGGAGGATAAGGAAAAAGAAGAGGGTAAGCTAACTGCAACAGCGGAAAAAAAAAAAAAATGAGGAAGATAAGAAGGAAGTGGAGAAGGAGGTGTAAGAAAAAGGAGACGAAGTAGAAGAAGAAGCAGCAGCAGCAGAAGACAGACAGACAGACAGACAGACAGACAGACAGACAGACAGACAGACGGACGGACGGACGGACGGACAGACAGACAGACAGACGGACGGACGGACAGACAGACAGACAGACGGACAGACAGACAGACAGACAGACAGACAGACAGACAGACAGACAGACAGACAGACGGACGGACAGACAGACAGACAGACAGACAGACGGACAGACAGACAGACAGACAGACAGACAGACAGACGGACGGACGGACGGACGGACGGACAGACGGACGGACGGACGGACAGACAGACGGACGGACGGACGGACGGACGGACGGACGGACGGACGGACGGACGGACGGACGGACAGACAGACAGACAGACAGACAGACAGACAGACAGACAGACAGATGTGATTGCCATCTCCATATAATGTAAAACAGCGGAGACTCCCTCAGTTTGTCAGACTGCAGTAATATTCCTATCAGCTTCACGTGTCCGTCCGTCAAGTACACACAATGTCTTCCCCTCCGTGCCCTTGGCTCTCCGTCCAGAGATGGAGAAATTGACGGGAAAGAAGAAAATTTAGAGAGGCAATGCAAACAATGAGACAAGAAGGCGCCAGAGGACATTAACATTAGGACCCTTCCTCCGACAGTGGAAGAGCCTTCCTTTGGGACGTATTCCATTACCCACCCAACTGTCTTGGATCGCAGCCATTCAGATGAAATATATGAGGTCCTGTACCATTTTCTATGTTATATTACCGGGGCGTGTGATAACAGTATAATTATATGGGAGTGGGTCTTGTTATACTGAGATGAGGGGTACAGTGCCACAGAAGCAGATGATGCTTAAGAGAGGTCTTTACAGCCTTTGAGATGAAATATATGAAGTCCTTTACCAATTTCTATGTTATATTACAGGGACGTTTTTTTTTATTGTTTACATTTGCTCGTTTTAAACTCAAGGATAGTCCAAATACGTGCTCTTACTTCTAGTACATGGCACTGATATTTGCGTGTGGATTAGCTTTCACTATTACCATTGTCCCTCGTCATCAGGCGAACCTACTCCGACTTCAGAGGTTCTAGTAATTTACGTTCCCAAGTCAAGAAGGAGAAGTCAACATTTTAGTCCAACTGACCGGTGTAGAGGGCTTGAACCAGCTATTTCAACATTATCATAATGGCTGTTTCAGAGCGAGCGGTCTTATCCATTCAGCCATGCTGACCTCCACCATGACGTGTGATAATAGTATCATTATATGGGAGTACATTGTATCATAAGGACATGAGGAGTACAGTGCCACAGAAGCAGACGGTGCTCAAGAAAGATGTGTGAGGCTCAGACATATACAGGATATGTTTTTAATGACTGGGGTTTTTGAAAATATTGCCGTTCCAAGTTTTGTGTTACTATTTGCCCTCTGTGGAGTTCATGCAACATAAAAGGTAAATACAAAACTTGGAATGGCAATATTTTCAAAAACCTCACAGTAATTAAAAATACACCCTGTAGTTTAGGCATGTTCTGAAGACTGCGAACAACGCGTAGTTTGAGAAGTCTAGAAGACAACGAGTTACTTCTTATCATCGGGAGGTGACCATGGCCGAATGGATAAGAGTGTTAATTCTTAAACTTCCGGTGTGCTGATGCCGAGGTAGCAGGTTCAACCCCCTAACACCGGTCATTTGGACTAAAATGATAACTTCTCGTCCTTGACCTGGGGACGTAAATTACAAGTTTAAGTACCTCAGAAGTAGAAATGAGTTTGCCTGGTGGCGAGGGACGCTGGTAACAGAGAAAACATTAGAAATTGTAGCGAGGCTCTGCATGGACTACGCTTGAGTTCAAATCGAGCGAGCGTTATAAAAATACGCTGATCACCATGTGCGTCTATGCCCGACGCCCTATATTTAGTTTACACCTAATGATAACTGGCGTCAGTGGCTTTGACGATAGTGAGACGCGCAGTTTCATAATTCCCCGACACACCGAGTCATGGGTTCGATATCAGCCTCGGACGATTTGGAATCTGGCCGCTTTGCGTTGATTTTGATTGTATAAGACGTCGGCCTTTCAGAAAGCTATGGCAAACATTAAAATGTGCATGTTCTTTGCAGGACGTTACGGATCAACACCAAATTGATGTTTTATGTTCAATAGTTTTCCATTGCTTTCTGAACAAGAAGTCTATGTTAAAATGCAACAACGCTGGCGTTAGCGCACAGGAAGTTGCCTAGCACCTCATAGTCAATAGATGCTGGGGTTGAATGGAAAGTCCTGTAAATAACACGCAGCTAACCTAATAATATCTCCCAAGATCAACACAAAGCCACAGGTTCCGCGTGCGTGATTCTCTTGTAGCATAATGATTCTTCTAGTTCTGTACTAGCACAATTTAATTAATGTTTGTAGTTTATTAGTAATTATTTTAGTTGTTCTCACTCTTTCTGATCCATACCGTAGCACTCATTTAACGTTACAGTTAAATAGTCTAAGTTTGGATCTTAACTTATTTTCTTTCGGTAAGTAAGAGAATCAATTTTACTCGCTTTAAGGCGGATTGGGCGTATGTTGTTAGACTGATATCTATTTATAAACGGAACGGCTGTCATAGATGATATAGTTAGGGTTAGACCATCCGCTTTTACTTCCCGAAACATTTCCTCGTACCCATTTTAGGCTGAGTGGAACAGCGAGGCAAGGCTCAATGTGTACAAATTCACTCCCAGCTCAATACGGATCGAATCCCAGACCACCGGGGCGGCAGGCCAGTGTCAAGAAACTAAGCCACAACCGGCTCCTATTTCTTTTGATTTTACATTATATTATTTTAATATCTCTATCCTACCTCCAGACAGACAGACAGACAGACAGACAGACAGACAGACAGACAGACAGACAGACTTGCAAGACGACAGAAAGACAGACGAACGGAAGAATAGACATACAGTCAGACAGACAGGCAGACAAGAAAGACACACAGACATGCTGACAAACAGACACACATGCACATTGACAGACAGACAGACAGACAGACAGACAGACAGATAGACAGACAGACAGACAGACAGACTTGCAAGACGACAGAAAGACAGACGAACGGGCGAATAGACAAACAGACAGACATACAGTCAGACAGACAGGCAGACAAGAAAGGCACACAGACATGCTGACAAACAGACACACATTCACATTGACAGACAGACAGACAGACAGACAGACAGACAGACAGACAGACAGACAGACAGACGTAAACTCAAGAGAAACACTGGCGCTTGGAGAAATGGCCCTTTATTCCATTCTGATTGCCTGCAGAACCTGCTGGAGAACGGCTGGGTTAATCTGCAAGGGATCATTCTGACAGGCATCCAATTTAAGATGATCACGAAGGCAGATCCTGATCGGGCGGCATGCGTGAGCGTGTCTACATAAACCGATCATCTATGATGGATCCAACTCGGGTAAAACCATTTTTGGTGGTGAGGCAGCGTCGTTATAATACAACGTACGATTGTAACAGAAATACGAGGCTTGATAAATAACCGGTCTAATTATTTGTATGCGAGGAACAATCTGTCTGTCTGTCTGTCTGTCTGTCTGTCTGTCTGTCTGTCTGTCTGTCTGTCTGTCTGTCTGTCTGTCTGTCTGTCTGTCTGTCTGTCTGTCTGTCTGTCTGTCTGTCTATAGATGTATAATGCTCTTGATGGACGAAAGATGAGTGATTGGAAGGGCCGAATGCCTGCGTGCCCAATTTGTTACCCTTTTAAAATAAAGTTGGTTTGATTTGATTTGAAGTTGATTTGATTTCTTTCTATCTATCTATCTATCAATCTATCTATCTATCTATCTATCTATCTATCTATCTATCTATCTATCTATCTATCTATCTATCTATCTATCTATCTATCTATCTATCTATGTATTTATCTATCTATCTATCTATCTATCTATCTATCTATCTACCTATCTATAAATTAACATCACTAAAACAAAAGCAATGTTATTAACAACCAGACAAAGACTTCAGACTCTAAGCCCACACACATCACTTCAACTTCACATCGATAACATGCCAGTAGAAAGTGTAATTGAGCACAAAACATTAGGCCTAATCATTGATAGAAACCTAACCTTTAATTCCCATGTTCAAGCGCTCATTAAACAAACAGCGAAAAAAGTCTATCAACTCGCCAAGATTAAAAACTTCCTTGAGGAGGACACAAGGAAACTATTCTATACTTCTCATATACAGACACACTTTGACTACTGCTCTACAATCTGGGACGGTTGTTCTAATTCAAACACCAAGCGACTTTACTCACTCCAGAAACGGGCCATGAGTCTAATTTATAGCAAACATTTATCTGACAATCCTAGCCTGTATAAACGCCTCAGTTACTACCATTCCGCAAACGCCTGCTTTTCAATAAGCTAAACTAATCACAAAATCCTGCAAAGGAATGCCCCAAATTACCTTTGGCCTTTGTTTAAATATAATGCTAGACACAGTAAACGTTTAAATATACTACACATTCCGAAGCCTAGGATTGACTTATACAAAACAAGCTTAACGTACACTGCATCTCAGCTGTGGAACAATCTTCCACAGGAAATCAAAGACATCACCAATCCCTATTCATATAATCGCAAATTATTCGAACACTATCTCAATACGGATTACCTTCCCCCTTAATAACTGAGATAATAATAATAATAATAACAAAACCCTAGTATAACAGCCAATCACCTTTTTGTAGGCCAGTATATTCCACATGGCTAATAACAAGTGTCAGACCACAGACAATTATCTAATATTACTGTGTCGTGTAGTTTTGATGTTTGTATTTTGCCCATGCCTTTATAATGCATATCTTTTATGTTGTTACTGTTCTTTGTTAGCCTTGAATGATGTGTGAATGAAATAATGTATGAAAGAGAGTGATAGAAGGGCAGAATGTTAGACGGGCCTGCGTGCCCAATTCTTAACCCTTGAAAATAAAGTTTGTTCGTTCTATCTATCTATCTATCTATCTATCTATCTATCTATCTATCTATTTATCTATCGATCGATCGATCGATCGGTCGGTCGGTCGGTCGGTCGGTCGGTCGGTCGGTCGGTCGGTCGGTCGGTCGGTCGGTCGGTCGGTCGGTCTGTCTGTCTGTCTTTCTACCTACCTACCTACCTACCTACATACCTACCTACCTACTTACCTACCTACCTACCTACATATTATCCTTGCGACAGGAAATACATAGTGTAGTTAACTGGAGTCATGCAAACCGCATGCAAATTAACATTTCTAAAACAAAATCTATGGTAATAGGAATCAGGCAAAGACTTCACACGCTAAACTCGCAGAGAACTCTACAGCTGCACATTGGTAGCATGCCTATAGACAGTGTAACCGAGCACAAGGCACTGGGTCTTATCATAGATCAAATTCTAACCTTTAACTCCCATGTTTATGCTCTCGTTAAACAAATAGCCAAAAAGAATGTATATCAACTTGCCAAAATTAAAAATTTCCTTGACGAAAACACAAGAAAGATATTCTATACTTCCCATATACAAACATACTGATTGCGCCACAATCTGGGATGGATGCTCCAAATCAATAACAAAACGCCCTTATTCACTCCAGAAAAGGTCAGGGCGATTAATTAATATGCTTACCGACAATTCTAACCTACACAAACGTCTTCGGTTGCTACCACTCTACAAATGCCTACTTTTTAATAAGGCTAAACTAATTCACAAAATCCTATTTCAAAATGCTCCAAGCTACCTTTGGCCATTTATTAAATATTACGCAAGACATAGCGAACGACTAAATATACTTCATGTCCCTAAACCTAGGATAGACGTATATAAAACAAGCTTAGCATACTCTGTTGCTCAGTTGTGGAACAACCTTCCACAAGAAATCAAAGACACCACCAATCATTATACATACATTCGCCTGTTTGAACACTACCTCAGTACAGACTACATTCCCCCATAAACAAAATCAAAAATACAGACAATAATAATGGTAAATTATCAGAACGACAACTAGCCAAAAAGCATTCCCATATGTATGGCACGTTACAACTTCCTTGGGTATTAATAATGCCCATGTTAAACATTGCCTCAGTGAGTCATTTGTTATTGATTATTTTTCATGCGTTTTAATGCTTATTGTTCTTTTGTTGTCAAAAATTTGCTTCATAAGTGATGTTGAATGAAAGAATGTATGAGAGGAAATAGAGAAGAAGGGCAGAATGTCAGACGGGCCTGCGTGCAAATTTCTTAACCCTTTGAAAATAAAGATTTTCGTTCGTTCGTTCGTTCGTTCGTATTTATCTATCTATCCATCCAGCCGTCCTTCCTTCCGACCGCCCATCCGTCCGTCTGTTTCTCTGTCTGTCTATGTATCTGCCTGCTTGCCTGTATACCTCTCTGTCTGTCTGTCTGTCTGTCTGTCTGTCTGTCTGTCTGTCTGTCTGTCTGTCTGTCTGTGTCTCTCTGCCTCTCCGTGAGTGCCTTCCAGTAAATCTTGATTGCTTGTCTGATTGTGTGTCTGTCGACAGATGTTCTTATTAGAATGAATCACTTTTACGAAAACTCTACCAAGAATATTTCGTAAAGAGATAAACTGTCAATTGTCATCTACTTCCTATAATACCTTGCGGCGTAGGAGAGAGATTAACCGTGTGGGTTATTGTAGCCGCTCTTGTCGCCTCTGTTCAAAGTCAGTGCAATAATGTTGCCATGTTCCCTATCTTGATAAATCATGGTTTCTGTCAAGTAGCCACATTCCAGTAATTGTAATGGTGATAACAAAGTGCTAGTACAGTATTTCATCAAGTCTGGTGGCATTATATCACTCCCTGACAGATTGCAACTAGTATTTTCAAATACATCGAATATCTGTCCTGTGTAAAGTTCCGCCATTACTGGAAAGCATTGAATAATGTCTAGTGTTGCAATAACAAGTAAACAGGCATAGTGCAGAATGTTGCTTAGATATTAGCATCAAAAAAACGAAAGCTATGATAATTAGCAATGGACATGAATCGCCATCAATGAACATTACAGTAAACGGGAAGATAATAGAATAAGTAACAAGTTTCTCCTATCTTGGCCAAGTAATAACAGATGATGGCAGAAATGAAATAAAAATCAAAAAGAGAATAGATATTGCCACACACAAAATATTTCAACAGCATGAAATCAGCTATTAACATCTAGAGAGATTAACAGCGAATTAAAAATGAGAATTGTCAGATGTTACGAATATTCAACACTACTGTATGGTGCGGAAGCCAGGACATTGAACAAGCAACTAGAAAGTCGCATAGATGCCCTGGAGATGTGGATGTAAAGAAGAATATGCCGTATTTCATGGAAACAGAAACAATCAAATACAGAAGGTCTTGAAAAACTGCGCATGAAAAGAGAGTTGATGAAAGAAATAAAAAAGAGGCAAGTGAAATATTTCAGCCATACTAAAAGACAAAATACTCTTATAAAAACCATACTGGAGGGAAAGGTTGAGGGCAAGAGAGCAAGAGGCAGACAACAATACAAGTGGGAAGATAACATCAAAAGATAGACGAACATCAATCTGACAGAATGTACAGTCAGGGCGATTGATTGATTGATTGATTGATTGATTGATTGATTGAGTGTTGCATGCATTACTTACTGACTGTGTTCTCTCTTGGGCACAATTCAAAGTAGTGACCAATCCATCTGTCCATCTGTTTGCATTTTCCAGTTACTTTCTCAACACCATTGAACTTCAGAGGTGCTATGTGGGATATTTTATGGCCAATAGCTGTTTGAATGCCAGCATACGTCTGCCCAATAGGTCCTCTCTGTGACGATATGTGCACGATCTAGCTAAGGTGGTGGGGCCAGTGCACATGTTCCCGGAGTCGAGCGATCTGTTTCACCCCCTCCTGGAACTGTCCTAAAGACTTTGCTGGTTTCTTTCAATTGGTGAGGGAGAGGGAGGAGTCTCCTTGGCGAAGGTGTTAAGCCGTCTGCCTCGCGCAACGGATGTTGTGAGTCCGATATGTGTGTGTGTGTGTGTGTGTGTGTGTGTGTGTGTGTGTGTGTGTGTGCGCGCGCGCAGTGCGTACTGGGTGTCTGATGATAGGCCCATATTTGTCGACCCCAAATGACACCCGATGGGTGGTGTGGTCGGTATTACACCGACCGCCTTTATTTTCTAAGACCTTTCCCTGTACCCATTTTAAGCTGAATGGACCTGACAGCTCAGGTCAATTCTAAACATTGGCCACGGATGCGGATTGGAAACCGCGACCACCTGGCTGGTAGATGAAAATCTAGCCACTGCGCCACCGGGTCTCCCGTGTATATATCCATCCATCCATCATGTGCCATGCCGGTAAGCGTGGGCGGTCATGTTCTGCCATCTCACTCAATCACCAGAGTTGTGGATCAGCTCCGTGTTTCTGTCTCGACCATGCCACAAGACCAAGTAATCCAGGTACTTGCTTCTAGGTCTTCCCCTTGGTCTGTTCCCTCGATCTTACCAGTTGTCACCAAGTTCTCCAAATCATTTCTTCTCGTAACATGCCCAAAAAATGGTGGCTGTCTACGTCTAATGTCTCTAATCAGTTTACGATCTTCATTTGTTTCTTGAAGGACTTGTTCATTGGTCTTTCTGGCTGTCCATGGTATTCTTTGCATTTTCTTCAGAAAGCACATTTCTACAGCCATCAGATGTTTTTCAGCCTGACTGCTCATTGTCCAAGCTTCATATCCATATAAATGTACAGGTTCTATGTATCCCCTCAACACTCTTTTTCTCGTTTCAATTGACATCTTTTTATTGGTCAGTATGTTTTTCATCTTGCTAAAGGCTACTTTTGCCATGGCGATTCTTGTTCTAATCTCTTCAAGGCATCTCCCATCATATGTTATATATTCCGAGATAATTGTACCTATTCACTTGTTGAAGACTATTCCCATTTACTTGCATTGTGGTATTTCGTTCTTCCTAGTGACGATCATAATCTGTGTCTTTTTACAATTGAATTCTAATCCTAGTTGCTCATCGTGTATATATGCATAGATAAATATGTCGGTCTTGAATTCTTCCTGCAAAATAACACAAACGTGTGCCCACACCCTCACAAGTCAATGAGTCTAAGCTGCTTCCTCCTGTCCTCTACTCCACTCTCCTCCCAACCTCACCGCAAATTCCGACTACTTATTTCACGACTCATCGCGTGAAAGTAAATTGGTCACCTGGTTTGAAACAGACCAAAGCCCCAAAAGCCAAACCTTATGGAATGAACCACCCAGCCGCACTTTATGCAACATAATGTAATCAGAGCCTGAAGTGAACAGACAGCGCTGGCTAATGCTGCAATTAGTCCGGGTCATTGCCCAGCAGATGCATCTAATAAGATAAATGAAAGAGAACCCGACGAGACAAGAATTCTGAGCCGGGCCACTGACCGCACGCTGATATCACAGCCAAATAAATCCGCCATACGCGAGGAGTGCATCCAAATAGGGCCGGGCCATAGCTGCATTGTTTTCTATAACGCTTTATATTGTGTTTGCCTTTGATTTCTAAATGAGGAATTGTCTAGCTAGCTAGACTCAAGGGAATTTGAGGAGACAGACAGCAAACAGATTGCAGACAGCAGACAGACAAATTACAGATTACAAACGAACAGTCGACATGAAGAATTTAGACAGACAGACGAGTGTCTGAAATGGCTAACAGGGGAAGATCATTATTTACAAGGGTCTACAAATGAAAACCTTAAAAGTGTAATAGAAATTACAGTAACCATGCCATTGTCTTGTAACCAGTCAGCATTGTTGTTACGGATGTCTAGAGTTATTAGTACGTGACATCACGGAGCAGACGAACACGGTGACGTCATTAGGAGAGTTTAAAGATGGCCGTCCCACTTTTGGCATGTATCAAGGAGAAGCTGCGTTCTGTTATTCAATTTGTGTGTGTGTTGTTGTTGTAAATATGAGAAGGGATGTAACGTATAGAAATGCATCCGCGAATGAAGGTCCAGTATGGTGATGCATGCCTGTCAGCCCAACAAGTGTTTGAGTGGAGTAGGAAGTTTCAATATATTTAGTCTGATGAAGAGGTACAGCAGGTGGTGCATGAGTGGTTACACGCGCGACTAAGATGATTTATTTTTTCCTACAGGATTCCAAGAATTGTTCTGGCGCTGGAGGAATTGCCTTGAACGCAGTGGTGACTACATCAAATAATTATACATTTGTTCTTTACTTTTTCAGAATATATTCACACACACAACAACAACAACAACAACAACAACAACAACAACAACAACAACAACAACAACATTTAAGGTTTTCATGTGAAGCCCCTTCGTACATATATGAGCAGGAAACAAACACAGTTCTGTGGTCATGTACTGGGAAGAGTTAAAGTTAGTTGCATATTCTTTACAGGAAGTCGCGGTCTACTCCAGTATTTTTGGTGGTTTGTGATTCCTCGGAAAGTTTATGTTCAGTACTGAAAGACAGGCACTCATACCATTTTATGGAAACCAACCCAAGACGGTCTGCTTCCACATATGCAGTATGCGGGATTACGAATTGCGTTTGTAACCCCTTCGCCACAGAGCGGGCTAATGTGAAGGGAGACGATGGAAAACATGATGGAGACTGGAGAGGTCCGCGATAGCGGAGACAGAGACAGAAGTCCAGAAATTGTGCTGGAATGCCTGAGACGGTGATGTTGAGGTATTTCATCAACAAAGCTGCTCCAGAAGTCCAGAAATTAGGCTGGAATGCCTGAGACGGTGACATGGAGGTATTTCATCAACATAGCTGCCCCAGACAACCCAGGATCGAGATCTGTGGAGCTGGAAGGGCATGATGATGATGAAACATTACATAAAACGGCGGTGAGATAAGCAGACGTGCATATACAGTCACGTAAACAGACAGATAATAAGACAGACAGACTAGCTATCAAGATTTACTGGAAGGCAGAAACATCTACAGCTACCAACAAATAGGCAGACAGTTTTGACATAACGATCCCAGAATCTAAACGATAAAAAATGAAACCCTAGTAATACATTGCTATAGGCAAGAACATTCGTATGCGAAATCACTCGTTTTCTGTTTACACAAGCCTCGTTAAACACTTCGCAAATTGTCGCCGTTGATTGTCCCGGGTTTCAAATGCAAACCCATCTATCAGTCTGGCCAGCTGTGTCTGGTCACGGAGCATCAGCCGGGGGGAAATGCATCCCACATTTCGGGCCGCCGCTGGTTGGCAAATCTGAATTTGGGTGAACCGTTCGAGGGAGATCATTGCTGCAGTCGAGGTCCGTGATCCTTGAGGATTTGGGATGTCTGTGAACCAGTTGTGGTGTTATAATCAGAGCAAACACCACTACATTACTAATGAGTTGATAATTACAACAACCACTACATTACTAATGAGTTGATAATTACAACAAACAGTACTACAGCCAATACATCACCAGTGTTTTGACTATTATAACAAGTAGTACTATATTCACCGTTAAAGTTAGCTGCATATCATTTACAGGATGTTTGCAGTCAACACCAGCATTTTTTTCTGTTACTGATGTCTTGCAAGTTTACGACCAGTAGTTTGCCATTGATTTCTGAACGACCGGCACTCATACCTTTTCTTAAAAACACAAGCGCAACGCGGTCTATGGGATTATGAACTGCATCCGTAACACCTTCGCCACGGCGACCGGCATATGCACCTTTACATCATCAAAATGTTGACTATTACTAGATGCAGTAATACAGTCACCATCTTACTGCATGCACCTATTTTTTTTTAAATTCACCTTAGCGGCATTGGACATACAAATGCAAACGTTTAAACGCCAATCGACAGTCTAATCCATGTGACCAAGCCATCCATGTATTTACTACGTTGTCTTCCCCTTGCTCTTTCCCCATCAAGTTTGCCAGTTGTCACAAAGTTTTAAATTTTATTTCAACGCACGTCTTAGGTTGCATTTGTTTCTTCATGGACTGTCTTGTCATTTCCTTTGACCAACTATGGTATTGTGTACCTATATATCTACTGTCAGATGTTTACTACTACTATTACTACTACTAACTACTACTACTACTACTACTACTACTACTACTACTACTACTACTACTACTACTACTACTACTACTACTACTACTACTACTACTACTACTACTACTACTATTACTACTATTACTACTACTCTCCCGTGTGTTGCCGGGGCCCATAAGGGAAGCAAAGAATAGCAACACTGTAGCCTACCACGCATGTCGTAAGAGGCGACTAAGGAGGCTTGATGGTTCCGTCGCCCTGCTACTGAGTGAGTGCGTGGCGCGACACTGTGAGCTGTGGGTTTCGTGTGAAATGCTTTTGAATCTGCCCGAGGTTTTTTTGGAACGTGACTGCATGTTCAGAGCGATGGCAGCTGGCTATGTCCCAGAGTTGACCGGTTTTTGCCTTATGCAGAAATGCGTGGCTGCTGGGCTTCTGGTTGACTGCCACTACCATCGACGATGAACTGTATTTTCGTGGACTGTGTGGGTGAACATCTAGGAAACATCCAGATGGGAAAATGACTGCCGATTCCATCAGAGATTAACTGGATGTTTCGTGGGGGACTATTGTGTTGACATTCTGGCGGCGGCATTATGCACAGTGTATCTGTGCGGGCTGTTGTTTGTCGAGACTCCTGTCTTTTCCACTTTTCACATTGGGCAGTGGGGAGCGTTTTATGTGATATTCACTGGCACAGGAACGGAGCATAATTGGGATGAACCGTTGCTGTGAAGTTGGAACCGCGACTAACTAACTAACTAACTAACTAACTAACTAACTAGCTAACTAACTAACTAACTAACTAACTAACTAACTACTACTACTACTACTACTACTACTACTACTGCTGCTGCTGCTGCTGCTTCTACTGCTACTATAACTAACTACTACTTACTACTACTACTACTACTACTTCTACTACTGTTGCTTTTACAAACTACTACTACTACTACTACTACTACTACTACTACTACTACTACTACTACTACTACTACTACTACTACTACTACTACTACTACTACTACTACTACTACTACTACTACTACTACTACTACTATTACTACTACTACTACTACCACTACTACTACTACTACTACTACTACTACTACTACTACTACTACTACCATAACCACCACCACCACTACTACTACTACTACTACTACTACTACTACTACTACTACTACTACTATTACTACTACTATTGCTTCTACTAACCACTAACTACTACTAACTACTACTGCAGCTTCTACTAATATTACTAGTACTACAACTACTATTTCTGACACTGCTACTACTAACACTATTGCTACAAAAGTACATTGGCTGCCCAGAGACAAGGCTGCACCATCAGACCCCAAAACAAACAATGGATAACAATGCTGATCTGGCAGCTTATGCCGTATTTTTAAATTTCCCCCTAAAAGTGATTGAAAATAAGCCTGCTCTATTTTTCACCCAGGACATCCCGGACATTGATTATGTCTGAGCCGAAACGGAAACCCCAACAAAAATGTCAGATTTACCACAGCAAACGATACTTGGCCTCAGTATTCTTGTATTCAATGATTTACATCAATCGTACATTTCACTCGGTTGAATAGTAGGTTAGTGGGTCACCTAGCTGCATAATCAGTTCCAACTTTTCGCTGAAAGTAGGACAGTTAATCCTAACTTCTGCTTTCTCTACTGTTGGCTCACTCGGAATCAGCCAATGTCTGCTATTTTTGTTTCCCGTACGAATTGCATGCAGTCTTTTCTGGAGATTCTGCAGGCTCCTGCTAGTTGGCTATCTACGGCTGTTTCATCTGACCATTGAGTAGCTTTCTGCGCTATACTTCGCCCAGAGTTGTAGCGTGTGAACTGACGTTTGTGATCCCTGTTATGCAAAAGAGAGTCTCCGTGGCGAAGTAGTCAAGCAGTTTGACTCGGGCTCCAAAGGTTGTGGGTTCGATTCCGGGTCGCGTCTTTCAGTTCACAAGTGAAATTTTTGCTACGGAGTTCGTGCTTTGTGCGAAGCTTTCCGCGCTGCGGAAAGAGACCGAGCCATATGGGATTTTTTAAAACAAAAACCCGGGTGCAATGAAGTCGACCCTGTCGACTTTTAAGCGATTTTTTTGTTGTTATGCTTGTACATATTGCTATAGATGTGTGTGTGTGTGTGTGTGTGTGTGTGTGTGTGTGTGTGCGCGCGCGCGCGCGTATGTGTGTGTGTGTAACACTTTCCTCTTTCTCCTCGCTCCTCTTTCAAGGGGAGATCACCGCATCCAGTTATGTACAGCAGTGTTCAGTGATTGGTTTATCGTATACCTCATGAATTATGTAATTCTGTATTTATTGCAATCCCTAAGTAATCAGGAGCCTTGAAATGTGATCAACATCGAACAATTAGTATAATGAGTCAGATCACGAAGATCCTGCTAAGAATTATCATGCAAAGAGTTAGGAAGAAAATACAACCTGAAATAGGAGGCGAACAATGTGGGTTTGTAGAAGGCAAGGGCACAGTAAATGCTGTGTATATACTTAGAACAGTAATTGAACGTTCTATAGAAGTAAACAAAGATCTACACCTCTGCTTCATTGACTACACAAAGGCTTTCGATAAAGTGAGACATGTCGACATGACAAGGATGCTTGAAGATTTACAACTTGATGGAAAAGACCTTAGACTTGTAAAAAAAACATATATTGGAAACAACAAGCTGCCATAAGAATTTATAATGAAGTAGGTCAATACCAGCCTATTAAGAGAGATGTGAGACAGGGATATGTAATATCTCCAGATCTTTTTTTCCCTGTACATTGAACATATTTTCAGAAATATAGAAAATATGGAAGGAATCAACATTGGGGGACGATACATTAATAACATTAGATATGCAGATGATGCAGTCTTGATTGCAGACAATGAACAGGATCTGCAAAATTTAATAGATGCGGTTGTTGCACACAGTGAACAACTGGGGTTAGAATAGAATTGTAAGAAGACACAGATTATGGTCGTCAGTAGGAAGGAAGAAATACCGCAATGTAATATACAAGTAAATGGGCATATTCTTAAACAAGTGAATCGGTACAACTATCTCGGAACAGTCATAACATCTGATGGGAGATGCCTTGAAGAGATCAGAACAAGAATTGCCATGACGAAGGTAGCCTTTTGCAAGATGAAGAACATACTGACCAATAAAAAGATATCAATTGAAACGAGAAAAAGAGTGTTGAAGTGCTACATAGAACCTGTATTTTTATATGGATGTGAGGCGTGGACAATCAGCACCCAAGCTGAAAAAAATCTGATGGCTTTGGAAATGTGGTTTCTGAGGAAAATGCAAAGAATATCATGGACAGACAGAAAACCCAATGAACAAGTCCTTCAAGAAACAAATGAAGATCGTGAACTGATTAGAGACATTAGATGTAGACAGTCAAAATGTTTTGGGCGTGTTATGAGAAGAAATGACTTGGGGAACTTGGTGACAACTGGCAAGATCGAAGGGAACAGACCAAGGGAAGACCAAGAATTAAATATCTGGATGGCTTGGCCACGTGGCATGGTCGAGACAGAAGCACGGAGCTGATCCACAACTCTGGTGATCGAGTGAGATGGCAGAACATGACCGCCCACGCTTATCGGCATGGCACATAAGGAATGAATGAATGATGATTAATTGTCTTAAGCGACTTGCCGTATCTGCCATGGGCTTATATATCGCCGAAATATTGTCAATGCGTTATAATACAACAAGTCCGCTACCATATTAACAACTGTTAGGTCATAACTGTGACAACGCCCCACCTCCCATCATTCATGATTGTTTTGTGCAAACATACTTTCTGTATGGCGCAGAATCTGTTCAAACATGATCTCTAGTACACCTGCTGCTGCTGCTGTTGCTGCTGCATCACTAGTTTACATTCACTAGTTTACCATTGCTTTCTGAACGACCGGCACAAATACCATTGCATGCAAACCTACGCTATGCGGTCTGCTGCCAAATCGCCCGCAGCTGTGTATCTAACGCGGTATGCGGGATTACGACTTGCGTCCGTAACCCCTTTGTCACAGTACCTTTACATGACGTTGCAATCAAGCCAAGATTGATTTTCGAAGCAATATTTTTGTAAAGTTCAGTTAAAAGTTAGTTGCCTATCCTTTACAAGACGTCGCAGTCAACCCCAGCATTTTTGGCTGTGTAATTTATTGGCAAATTTACGTTAAGCAATTTGAAATTGCTGTCTGAACGACCATGGTATAAAAACCAACGCTAAGTAGTCTGCTGCCAAATCGCGCGC